>JBBPBO010001984.1:63972131-64030431 GCA_037974295.1 Cicer cuneatum | reverse complement strand
TAAAAAAAAAAAAAAAAAAAAAAAGAAATAAAAACTGAAAACTGAAAACTTTTTCTGAAACCAAACAGGCTCCAACACAGAAGCTCCATAAATCCCAGACCCGCTTCAGTTTTAACACAAAGATAATAGATTTAATCCACTTACAAAGTACAAACATTCTAAACGCATTAAAGTAATACCTATCTCTCTTCTACCTATGCTCAAACACTCTAAACTAACAACTATTATACTTTAATAGGTACATCTCAAGTTTCTCCTTTAACAAGTGCATGAAGCAAAAACATATAAACAAACCTTCCACGCAATTCAACTAGTAAAAATCAAAATGGAAACACAAAATGATCAATACTACAACTAATGCACACATCCACGTTTCATATTTACCACATGCATCCTCAATTACCCTTAGTTAATAAAGCCTCGTTGGATTGACTTATTTGAATTTATCAACCAGCATTAGCATTTGTGAGACTGTCTAAGAGAACTTATAGAACAACTTATGATATGTCCACAAACCGTTTTTAGCTTACTTTTAGAACCTCTCCAAGATAGCTTATGAACACATCATATAATTTATATCAAAACAGTTTGACTTTATTTTATAATTTGTTATAGAAACACTTATACATAAACACATACATGATACACGTTAATTAAGTTGTTTATCCAAACATGGTATAAACTGAAAACATATTAAAAAAAAAAAGAAATGAAATTAAAGTAAGACAAGTTCTTAAGCAAACCTCATCACCCCAAGACCGAGTTTTCTCTCTTAAGGGCCTTAAACCATCCACAGGACTAATTAACATTAGAACAACCCACCAACCAAATGCAATCTGGAACAAAATTCCCAACCCCCTCTTCTCAAACAACCAAAGCTTCAATCTTTCAGTGACAACCATATCAAATTCCAAAAAATTCAACTCCAATTCAACAACCCACTTCCCAATTGAAGCTGATTATCGGAAATCAAAGGGAATAACACAAGACCCAACATAGCAAAAATAGCTTAAGAAATAGAGTTAAAAGGGGTTGCTTCGGAAGGAGTCAAAGAAACAAGTAAAAGAGGGTCAAGAGTGTGAGAGTTTAATCAGATATAGAAAGCGAAAGAACAACGACTTAATTGGTTACCAAATGCAATTTTTTAAGCAAAGAGATGCTTTCAATAGCATCATTTTTCACCTAATGTGGCTTACATTATACTAAACAATAATAATTAATCAATTAATAAAAAGAAGAAGAGAGGTTGTTGTTTGTTTGTGAAATTTTTAGCAAAGGGTGGTTGAAGAGTTTGCTGGGTTTGGTTTTGGGTAGTAAGTAAATGGTGTGTTCGGAGAGGGAGTGCCAATTCAATTTGGTCAAGCTATGCTTAAAGCCAACCAAAGAGCACGTTTCTTATAGTATTTTTAATAAATAATCTTTTTTTAACAAAAAAATCATTTTAAAAAATAATAATAATTACTTTTGATAATCATTTTTTAAAAAATAATGTTACTTTTTTTAAGCAAGTGATTCATACTCTAAACCATATGGACTGAAAAAAGGACCTTATGATTTTGAATTTTAACATGGAGAATGTGTCAAATCATATAATTTAGTCGATTCAGTTTTGCGTATTTTTTGGATCAACTGGAATAGTGTCTCCACTTCCAACTTCAAGAGGTCTTCGACAAGAGATTCTCTATAATCTTATATTTTTCTTCTTGCTTTGGAGAGACTTAGCCACCTTATCGAGGAAAAGGTTAACAATAGAAATTGAAAATGTTTATCCTTCGGTAAAGGAAGAGGTCCAAAATTATCTCATATTTGTTTTGCATCTAACTTGGTGTTAGTTACCGAAGCTAATATGGGCCCAGTGGATCTCATTAAAGATGTCATTGATTGCTTATGTGTTAGCTCTAATCAAAAGATCAATCAGAATAGATCTAGTGTGTTTTTATCCAAAAATGTTGTTGAACATAATGTAGTGATGTTTGGTTAGGGCCTTGGCATTGCCCGTGCATGTGAATTTGGGATCTAGTTAGACGCACCTATGCTCCATCAAAGAATCTTGTTTATGTTATAAAAACTGCAAATATTCCTGTTTTAGTGTGTGAAGAGGCTAAAAAGATTTGTCAAGATTTTATTTGGTGTTCAACCTCTTCTAAACGATATTGTTATTTGGTCTCCTATGAGAAGATTTGTTGTCTTAAAGAGGAGGGTGGTCTTGGCTTTAGAAATCTTTGCACGCTTAATCAAAGTTTATATATATCAGCAAGCCTCACAAATGGTGGCTTACCCATGTAAGCTTTGGGTAAAAGTGATGAAAGTCAAGTATAGATGTGGCTTTCTTTCAACGCCCCTAACCACTACTAGAAGTAATTCTACCAATATTTAGAAAGCCGTCTCTTATGCTTGGGATAAAGTCAAGCCTAATATTAGATGGACTTTAAACGACAATCATGGTACTTGCTTATAGAGGGACATATGTATTTTGAACTTTGGTGCTCTTAAAGACCACTATGCAACATTCATCCCTCCTAGAGAGATTGAGTACTTTGTTTCTAATTTTGTTTCTAATGATCGCTAGAATTGGTATATGATAATCTGCTAGAATCTTATATTTTATCTACCAGATGATAGCCCCTAGTACGAGCAACAAAGATACCTCGAGTTGGAATCTTTCTATATATGAACATTTAATTTGATATCTTCTTATCAATTAATGTGTGAAAATGATCATGATAGTACTAATTCTCATTTCTTGGTTAAACATGTTTGCAATTGGAAGGGCCCAGCTAGACTTCGTGCCATCATTTGGAAACCTATCCATGGTTCCTTGCTTACCAATTAAGTGAAAGCTCACAAGAACATGGTGAATGATGCTATGTGCCCTCAAATTGTCTTCAGAGATTGTGAATACACTAAAGACAATTTGAATTAGTTTCCTACAAAAGATAATTGGGCCAAATTCTATAGTCTTGGAATGCATGCTTGGTTGGAATGAAACCTTACCACAAAAAATATTGGTTATAACCATTACAATTGGCCTACTTTATTCTGAGTATCCACTTGGATTATTTCAAAGGATCATAGCGATTTGATTTTTTTTCTTCTGTTCAAACGAATATTAAAATGCATCTCACATCCAAAGTTAGTGATACAGTTCATCATATTGAGAATAATTTTATTCACCCTCCAGCTTCATGCGGCGACTATGCTACTGAGCACCGTATCCATTAGGAAAAACCACTTATTGGGTATTGCCAAGGTTAATATAGACAACTCTTTTATCTTAAGGTACTTGACTTTTTATGAGGGTTTTATCATAGAACATAACGGTGCCCTCATGATGGGCTTTATGTGCAACTTGACATGTAATTGTATTACAACTGAGTTATAGTGTGTTGTGTTGTGCATACAAGATGTATGCATTTTACCCATGTCATTGTTGAGATTAATTCTAGTCATGTTGTTTGTATGATCCACAATCACTACTCTTCCACCTATCATATTTAGATAATAGGTTTTTCTCTTACCGTCTTCCCATGTTGGAATATTCATGTGACTCACATATATCGAAAAACGAATGTTTGTGATGATGCTCTTGTCCGACTATGTTATGAAGTTGACTTCTTTCTACATGTTTTAGATGTCATTCTAACTAGTATTAGTTTAATTTCAGATTCTGAATTAAGGGGAGCCCGTTCCACTAGAGTTGTGCTTTAGTGTTTTGTTTGTCTTCCCTTTCTCATAAAAAAAAAATTATCAAACACAATTTACATGGCAATCAAGTGTTTTGACATTGTTTTTTTTTTTTTGAAACACTGTGAAAAAATTTCACATTGTCTGGCATGGCAAAAGCAAGAGTGAATCCAATATTGTATATAACTCTAATTATTCACCCGTTAAAAACCTTTTAAACTTGTACGTGGCTTTGTTTTTTTCTCATATATTCTAATTTTAGAGAATTGTGAGATTGACCTACATAGTTCAAGGACTAATATTTTATTTGAAAAGTGTGAATGTACAAGAATAGGGGTTGGAATAGACCAGACCAGAATTTGAAATGCCTGAGTCTGGTCTACGATTAATTTTTTAGGCCTAAGTCTGGCTTACGGCCGATCATAGGCTTTTTTTTCGGTCTGGACTGAAAGCCTATTTAAAAGTCTTATTCACACTAAACATATAAATGTTATATTTTACATTTTTTTTAAATAGGCTAAATTAGACAGTTTTATATAAGGAAAACTAATAAAATTATAATCAAATTTAATATAATAAAATAATATTAAAATAGCCTAATTTATATGCTTTATAATAGGAAACAATAATATTAATAAATAATAATAAAAAATAACATTAATAAATAATATATATATATATATATGCCGGCATGTCAGGTTTAATAGGCTTTTATATAAGTCTGAACCTGACCTATTTAAATAAATAAGCTTTAAAAATAGTCTGAACCTAGTCTTCTTATTAAACAAGCCAGATCAGACCAGACCACAAGTAGGCCAGGCCATAGGCCTCTTACGGACGAAAGTTTTATCCCATACCCCCCAGATTATACTTATACCCCCACAAACCTAAGGAAAAGACGTTTTTGCCTTTCTATAAAACATAAAATCTGAAAATTTTACCATTCCATCATTTCAAGTTTTTCGGAAAAAGTAAGCGAGTTTTTGGCAAATCTACCGGAAAACTTGTATGAAGTTTTCCGGAAAACTTTTTTCAAGTTTTCCGGTAGTATGCGTTTCCAGAAAACTTCCAGAAAACTTAAATTTAAGTTTAGGATTTAGGGTTAAGTTTTTCGAAAGTTTTCTGGAAACGCATACTATCGGAAAACTTGATTTTGAAGTTTTCCGGTAGTTATTTTTTTTAAATTTATTTTTAAATTTTTTAACTGATTTTTTTCTTGTTATTTTTTAATTTTAGTAATTAATCACAATAATATATTTTTACGACAGTAATTATAATTATTCATACTTGTTATGTGTTAAAAATGTTGGTAGTATCAACGCATGTTTTATCAGATAATACTAGCGGATTATTCATATCTATCAAAATTTAAAATAAAAAAAATTTAAAAAAATTTAAAAAAATTAAAAAAAATTGGAAAAAAAAAACTTCCGGAAAACTTGTAGGGAATAAGTTTTCCGGAAATTTCCTTACAATACCGGAAAACTTTTCAACAAGTTTTCCGATAGTGTTAAATTTACGCTTTTCAACAAGTTTTTCCTAACTACTAAAAAACTTTTAAGTACCGAATTTTTTTTTTTTGAGTTCTGAAAATCTTTAAAAGATAAAAAAAAAAAGTGAATTTTTATTTATTAAAATAATAAAAAATGCAGGATATATTTGACAGTTTGAAAAATATGTGGGAGTACATGTATAATTGGGGATACAGAGTGTAAAACTTTCATGACGGACGGTTTAACCTATTCTCATCCCTATACAATAATATGTTTTTTAAAAAAAAATCATAATATTATTTTTTTTGCTAATTGTCATTAAACAAGTATCTTGATTTTTAGACTTTTCCACATTATATTCTTTTATGTTGATTGTCGTTTTTAAGTTCTCTACATTTATTTAGCACAAATGTGATTATATCATATTTAAATAAAATATTCAATCTTTTTAATCAAAATAAATTATACACGTATTTTAATTGAAATACTACTTCCTTATTATATACTAGTACACTATATTTATTTATTTTTTAAATTAGACAATTTGCAGTCTTCATTTAGAATGGAAAATTTTGCACATTAGTGCGACACATGTAGCCTTAGGAGAGTCACTAAGCGCCATTTTTATTATCACAAGGCACTGTGTTGGGGAAAATAGTTGCATCCACAAGATTTGAATACACACAAAAACATATATAATTTAATTATTTAAAAAATATATTATTTTATTTTTCATTTTTTTAAAGTATACTCAGATCACAAAATTTGTGACCACGTACAAGTTTTCCTTTATTGAAGTAATTTTTCTGTTTTCTGTATTAAAGTTTAAAAAAAATATTTTTAAATTAATTTTCTGTTTTTACTTTTTAGTTTGAAAAAATAATTATTGATATATAAAAATAAAAGATATACCGTCTAACATAAACAAAATTTACAAAGACATCAATGAATATTTTGTATTTCAATAAGACGACAAACCACAAAAACATTTTAAAATTAGTTGTATCAAATGGCAGAATGATGATTTTTTATTGGATGACCGTAAAATATTATTTTTACTAAATTATCTTTATCAATATATCTAAAAAACTTTACTCTTTTCAATAATTAATGTATTCATTATTATTAAAATAATCATTTATTTTGTAACAATTATTTTGTTTACATATAGATCAATCATTGTGGGAATGTTGAAAAAAAAATCGAGACAAATTAAGTAATAATTAAGAAAAACATATTAAAATTAATAAATAGTGATAATTAGTATTAAAAGTATTGATAAAAGACTTAATATATATTGTCAACTATACTATATATGTTTATGTATCAGTAAAAAAAAGTGTTTTGGTAGGCATAATATAGACAAATCTTATTATATGAGAAAAGTAACATTTCCATAAAAAAATTATTTAATTTGACTAAACTAATTTTCCTCTTTTAAAACCAATAATTTTCTATTTTGAAAATAAATAAATGAATTATAATTTAATATACATAATCTTATTTCTAAAAAAAAACATAAATAAGCCAAGCTCTTTAACTTTTATCTATAATTGATTTTTAGCATCATTAATTTATAATTCTGAATCCTTAATTGATAGAAGGAGCTCTATATTTATCTTCTTTTATGATTTGACTAAACTTATTTTCCTAATTTTGATAGAATGATCTTTTTATTTCTAATCATTTTATCACTCACAATAAAAATTATCAACTTTTTTTATTTATTAATTCACCGTGCATTTCTTATATGAACCATATTTAGTAATCTAATGTTTGGATTGAATTCTCTTGAACTATTCATTCTTACAATATTGTCCTTACAATATTGACTAGTTTAAATTATTTTTTCATTCAATTTTTTTTAACATCAATAGTTTATAATTTTAATTCATTAATTGGTATAGAAGGAGCTCTATATTTATCTTTTTATGACATTAATCTTTTAATTTCTTGTATTAGATTCTAATGTTAAATTTGATAACAATCTTTTTATTTATTTATTTTTATCTGTTTAGTAATAATCTTTTTATTTCTAATCATTTTATCACTCTCAGTAAAAACTATCGACTTTTTTTTTTTATTAATTCCCCATGCATTTCTTATGTGAACCATATTTAATAATCTAAAATTTGTATCGAATTCTCTTAAACTATTTGTCCTTGCAATATTGGTTAGTTTATCTCCTAAAGATTAAAATATGATTAACATTATCTTTAAATTTGAAATTAAAATCCTTTCAATAACAGATATTTTTCCCATAAATGTAAATTGTTTTTTAGATCAAGTAATTAATGTAGCACTAGACTCACACATTTTAAATATGAAGAAGTGAAAGTGAAAAATTCTGATTTCAAACTCAAATAACTTATAGTTACGGGACAATAAATGTATTTTTTTAAATTACTACAGTTTTTGAAAATTGTACACAAATTAATTACATGAATCTTTCAAAAAAGGAATCAGTTTTTTTTCTTTGACCGAAAAATAATAGTAATTAGTTATGTACACTATCTTTCTTAAAATTTACTATCTCTATGTCTATTTATAAGCATCTTTTTTGGAAAAAAAATTATCTCTAAACATAAGAACCATTTGAAAAAAAATTATCCTTAAATAAAAACACACTTTTAATATATTAGATGAATTTATTATTATTTTTCTAAACATATCTCTTGTTAATACTACTAATTTATTTTATTTTGAAATATAAAAAATAAATTTAACATATTTAATACAAATATTATTTTAAGAACAATAAAATTGACTATCCTATACTAATTTTTTTTAATAAAAACTAAAAAAACAACAAGGGTTTATAATAAAGGATGAAGGTACTACTATTAAATAATTTTAATCCTTCATAAAAAAAAATAATTCAAATATATTTTTTTGATAATAATGATAATAACATAACAGTAAATACAGGAAAACACGTAAATTAATAGCATCAATTAGAAAACGGCTAGACTTTCGATATTATCACCATTCACAACGGTCACTTCATCCTAACCTCACTATATATAAACACTACTATCCCTCGCTCTCTTTTCACCTCTCTACTAAATCATAATAATTAGAAAAAATCACAACTAGAATTTTCTCCCCCTCTCTCTCACTCTCTCAAGAATATTTTCGTCACATATATCTAATAGTATAGAATATATATCAAAACCTTGTGAAATAAATCAATGGCAATGAAGGCTTCTATTCTTTTGATTATCTCAATGCTGATGATCAGCTCTTCATTGTCATATGCTCTCAAATTTAACGTCGGTGGTAAAAATGGCTGGGCACTCAAACCATCTTCGGACTATAGTCGTTGGGCTCAGAAATATCGATTTATGGTCAACGACACAATTTGTAAGTCCAATATATATTTCTTCTATTTTTCATCACTAAAGTTCTAAAATTTATTTATATAACAACTATAATTAATTTGCCTAAGAAAAAGTTTTAATTTTTCCAACTCTATGAATTTTGAGAAATAAAGTTTCATTAATGATTGTTCCAATTTTTATTTTAATGATTGGTCGATAAAAATAATTGCTACATCATAATTTTTGTTTTTATTTTGGCGGTGGTGTTTTTGTCATGCAGATTTCAAGTACAAAAAAGGATCTGATTCAGTGTTATTGGTAAACAAGCAAGAATATGATTCATGCAACACAAAGAATCCCATGATCATGATGGACGGTGGAGATTCAACTTTCACTTTGGACAAATCAGGTCCATTTTACTTCATAAGTGGCAACGTTGAAAATTGTCATAAAGGTGAAAAGTTAATTGTTGTTGTTATTTCGCCAAACCACCATCACAAACAACAAGGTTCATCATCACCTTCTGCGGTTGCACCGGTATACTCTCCTGCATCATCTCCTGCTGGCGGTTATTCTCCGGCACCTTCTCCTGCTCATTCGGGATCTACGAGACTTAGTGGTTTTGTTGGTGTTAGTTTTGTCGTGGCTTTGTTCTTAGGAACATTTGCTTTCTAGAATTTTCTACTCATATTAACGTTGTTGCTTTTCTTTTTGTCTTTTCGGTGTGTTAAAATTTGTCTTGTGTTATTTTCTTTTCGTTTGTGATGATGCCTCGCAAACTATTTTTTTATTTCATACTTGTTGAATTTGAAGGAATATAATTTAATTACTTTGAGAATTGTGTATTGTTTATTTTTGATTTAATTCTTATTAATTCTTTTTTACTAGGGTGAAGCATTCGATATCTTATCATCAAATGGTTGGTTGTGTATTTTAATTATATTTAAAGGAATTGATAACGTACTGCCATATGTTTTTCTAGGAGTACATTGCTAATTTATTATTATTTGTACGAGGCTTAGTGGTTCAAAAAAGTTAATTACTTTGAAATTATGCATTTGATTTAATTATTATAAATTGAGGGTGTTCAAATCGTTTGATTTTCGCTGGTTAATTTTACATTAAAAAAATAAATAGTTTTCAAAAATTGAATATCAAATTATTCGTACACTTTTTAATATAAAATTTGTATATTTCGGTGTCCATAGCATTTCTCTAATTATAAATTCTAGTTATATTTATTGGGATTGTTAACGCACTGCCACATGTTTTTCTAGAATGACATCGAAAAGTTACTACTCCCCTCGTTCTAATGAATGATTGAATCATTACCAAAAATGTACAAATGGATTATTTTACTAGTTTATTATAATCAAGATTAAAATATAATTTTGTTACTATATAATTTTAATTCATTTAATTTTTGTCATTTACCAAAATTATATTTAAACTAATCAACTATTGATATATTTAATATCACCATTAATACAATTGAAATTATATACTTCATACGTTTTTTTTGTCTTAGATTAATTTCCACCATAAAGTTTTGGGACAAAACGTATAAATTAATCATGTTAACATTTATCAATTGAGTTACGCTTTATTTGTCTTTTATTATAAGTATATTGTTTTTCTTATTTTTACTAAGAAAAATTGTTTTTCTTATTTTTACTAAGAAAAATTGTTTTTCTAACTTTTAATAAGAAGAATTTGTAAAATAACGTTTATTTTATGTGTTATCGTTACTAAAATAATTTTTGTATTTGAATGCGTTAAACATTACATATTACTCTCTCTCTTCTAAAATAATTGCCACATTAAAAAAAATATTTGTTCTAAAATAAATTTGTTACTTTTTATTTTTCATACAACTTTAATTGTTTTATTTCAATTGTATCATCTAATTAATATTGTGTGCATCACTATTATTCTTTACTTTATATTTATGGCAATAAAAATCTATCAATAATTAACATGAGTAGTATGATAAAATCACAACTATTTTTTATTTATTTATTTATTTATTATTGTTTAATTTGTGTAAAATTATCAATTGCAACGATTATTTTAAGATAGATAATACGTTATATATTTAACTTTGAAAATTCAAATTTTATTTTTTTAATATAAAATTTTTATTTTAGTATCTTTAACAAGTGTCGTTAGACATTTGTTAGATGACATTTCAAAATTTATTAATGTACTTAAAAAATAAAGGAAGATTTATGTTTAATTTGATTATGTTTTACGATGCCAACCAATATTTAAGTTACCAAAAAAAAAATTATTTATTTAAGTCTTAAATATATTAATAATTGCAGTCAAAAAGTTATTTTTTTGGTCAAGCAGTCAAAAAAAGTTTTAAATTAATAATGTGACTCCTTTTTCCAAAAATAATTCTTAAAACATTCCTATGTATGCATGAATTTTGAATAAATGTGTAGCTTTCTAGAGAAAGTTTATTTATGTTGACCAGCCTTGATTTATTGTTAATCGACCTTCTAGCCATCTAGGTGTCTGGGCATCTAATAAGCTTTCTTGACTTTATTCCTTTCTGTCGTTTTGGTGTGTTGAACCATTCTTATTCTATAAAAAAATAATGTATTGTAATTGATGTAAGTAGTATTAATTGAAAAATACAATTGAAAAAATATATTAAAAATTAAAATAATTAATTATTTTAAAATAATTTTTTTAAAAAATAAGTTTGAGACAGAGGGGTACTATTTTTCTTAACCTTTTGATTTTCATGTGAATAATATTGGTTAAATTTTATTAATAATATATTTCAACAATGCTTCGAATTCAAGTTGTCTTGATTGATTTGAATTTGGTTGTTCCATACTCATTTTATCTTGTATAATGTGTTTAATTTGTTTTTAAAAAATTATTGTATCAAATTATTTATCCTTTTATAATATTAATATAAGATTTATCTTTATTTTTTAAATATTATATTTATTTATTAAAATTGTTACAAGAGCATTTAATTTTAACATATACTATGTCTAGAATGAAATATAAACAAAAATCGTAATTGAAAAGTTGATCTATCTGATATTAAATTAAGGCAAAATTTATTTATCATTTTTATTTATATTTCATTATAGAGAAAATATATTATTTTCATTTTCTTAATAAATGAGCAAATAAACATTTAATAGTTATAATTAGGAGTATAAAAAAATAATAAATATATCTAATAATTTAGAATGTTATATTTAATTATTTTTATTTAAATATACTTATATTTAGAGACAAAAATGATAGATTTTTTTTTAGTACAAATCAATAGTTAATTATATATCTTTCTCAACAGGGAAGAATCAAACAACATAACTTACCCCTTTGATATATGTTGATAATGTGCACACGAATGGTGTTATATAAAAATAATACACAAATTAGCGGTTGAACTCGTTAATAAATATAAAATGATATTTTAATAAATATTGTAATATATTTTATTAACATAATAAGAATATATTAACATAATAATAATATAATCGAGAGAAAAATGTTAAGCTACAAATTATACGCTCAAATGCTATTTGATAAAACGTCTAAAAAAACACCTTAAGCTCGTAAAAGAAACATCATTACATATATATAATTCTACTTTGGTTATACAAATTTATATGCTATAAAAGGTTGACCGTGCATGTCAATTTTTTTTTTTTACTCTCCATGTCAAAATATATTTAGTCTTAATAATATTTACAAAACAATAAAGAATACTATCTCCCACTCAATACAAGTGTTCTTTTGAAGTTTTTCACTCATATTAGAAAAACAATAAATAAATGACAGTAAATTAGTAATAATTTTATTTCTGTAAAAAATATGGTAATAATTTTATAAAATTATTTGATTAATCATTTGATATTAATTAAAGATGGTAAAAAAAATTCATATCCATGGGTATTTGCAATGGGCAAATAGCTTAAGCCTTAATGGGTATTCAGATAATAAATAAAATGATATTTTGACTATCTATTAATCAATAGATATAAAGTCAGAAAGTAGACTATAGTAATATTTATACCTGCAGATATCGATACTCATTATAAATTAATAAAATTATTATGTTGTAATGCATTTCGTATATGTATTAATATTTTTCATGATAAAATTTTGTGAGACATTTTGTTTGTGTTCATATTAATGTTTTTATGTTTTTTTTTTACTAAAAAAGGGAGGAAAATTCTATATAATTGCAACAACAAAAAAATTATACATAAATGATTTTTTTTATTAACGATATTCATACATAAATAATAATAATAATACCCTCACAAGCTTAAAAACCTACTAATTATCAATTTAGATACAAATACAAATAGAACACAAATTAATGTAATTTTTATCCCGCATCCGTGCCCATGGAAACACACTATTATCCCTAGCATTAACCATTATCACAAATAAATAGTGTTGTAATATAATTTAGAGTAATGTATATAATATTTTTTTCAATCATTTTTTTTACTTAAATTGAGTCTAGGAAGCTCATTAGGATTAAAGAAAATTTAAAAATTTTAAAAATGAAGTTTTCACGTCAACTTGGAGATTCGAATACATATTTTAGTATATAAGCGGAATCATTATTAAATAGAACAACTTTTGTTGGAGTATCTTTAAAAAGGAACTTTATAATTCATATAGGTATTAATTCATGTGAAAGTACAATTAGAATACAATAAAAATAATTTTTCTTTATAAAAAAATAGTTTTTCTTACAAAATAAAATAAAATAGTTAATATCACAATAAAAAATATATATTTTTGTACCAAACAAAAAATATGATTTTTTTTACTATACAACACTTATTTTGTGTCCCATGGAGTACAATTGAATTGGTGTGTTGAAATAACAACCATTCTAGTCACGACTCATCCCTCCAATTGAGTTTTCACGTAACTAAATATGAAACAGAATCGCTATTTCTGTGTTAGTTTGGATCTCATCTCAACTTAATACATTGACTGTGAGATCATATTCATAAATCATATGAATAATTAAACGTACACTACATAATACATGTCACACAAACCTTAAAACAATATAAATCATATGAATAATTGATTTTTTTTTTTTTGAAAGAAGAATAGTTGATCTTTACTTCATCATATCACTACTCAAATTTCACCTAACCCAAATTTTGTTACATGGGTAATCTCCTTTTCATATTTTTCTTTACTTTCATCACAACATTGCCCATGAAATCTATGTCATCAAAATCATCCAACCAATTTTCAAGTTTTCATAACGGTATAGTAGTCGATATTGCCGCACCGGAGGTGGTATGCGATGGCGTGTTGGGAGAATGCATCGAAGAAGTTATAAATAGAAGAAATCTTGCCGGAAAAAGAAGGTACATAAGTTATGATGCCCTTAAAAAAAATCGTGCTCCATGTAAACGTCGCGGACATTCTTATTATGGTTGTGGACGTTCTGGAAAGGCTAATCCTTATCGCCGTGGATGTAGCAAAATTACACATTGTGCAAGATCTACCGATTGAGTAGATTAGTGTTTAGTATCAATGTTTTAAATTGTTGCATTTACGCTGTAATATTTGATATGGTGGCAAAATATGAGTAAATGCAGCTGCGATTATATGGTTGCAATGTCTTTCTAGAAGATTTCAAAATCTTTATATTGTGCATGCAACATGGTTGTGATAGTAGTATTGGTCTTGTTTAGCAATTTTCTATTAGCTTGTTTTCTTTTCACATTATGTAGTTTTAGGATTTAGTAGGCCTATGAAAATGAGAGCATTGTTCTAACTCGTGTTACTTTTTGGGTTGAGATTGTTAGCATTGGAAAAAATCTTGAAAGTGTTTCTTTTTCGTTTGTAAAATTTTATTGAAAACTCATTCATGTTTTTTTTTCCACAGTGCATGTGATAGCTACCACTTCTACTAAGAATGAGTAAAAAGAGAACTAAGGTTTGTATTAGGATTTTACTAAAAAATACTAAGAAAAGATAAATAACAGTTCTAATTTTTCATATATAATTTCTCAAATGACCCAAAGCCTACGCTATAAAAGAAAGTCTAAAATCCTGAATTTACATTCTGTCATCCAAGTGTCACAATATACTTTAGAGAATTGAAATTGTTAGTGTTAGGTTATATATTAGTTTGCAAACTAGTTAAATTAATTGCAAGATAGATTGGAATAATCACTTTGAAATTTATATATAAATAGGCATATATATTGTAATAATACAATTTATTATAATATATAAATCAGAGTCTTGAATTTTATTAGTAACTCTAATATTTGTCAATTTATAAAAATTATGACATGGTATCTTCTAAATCACACTATTTCTTCCATCTTCCATCTTCTACTTCTATTCTATTTTGTTTTACCAATATGTAATGCAAATTTTTTTACTTGCTCATTTATAACTATCATTAGAGTTGTGTTAATGTTTTTGAAGACTCTGTTCGAATCTAAAAATTGGGCCCTAAAAATCACAAAACCCTAATAGATTTAGGATTCGTTTGTGCAAATATAAAATTTTAGAGTGTTTAATGTACAAAATTAAGGATATCAATGTAGTTTTTCAAAGGTTAGGATATATTATAAAAAAAAAGTTGGGGTCTCCCTATTTGGAGGTTCTGTACCAATGTTCTGGTTGCACGGGCTAATCGATGACCCTAATTATCATTGCATAAGAGATTAGTTTTTCTCTATGATGTTGAATGCGTCTCTCATAGCATTTTTTTTCTTCTTTTGATAATTAAAAAAACACAAATCATAATCGAAACAATATAAAGATGAATAATATTATATATTTGGAAATGAATAACTTCTAACGATTTACTAACTTTTAATCATTTCACTATTCACTCGAAAATTTATATCTTAAACATCCATAAACTCTTCTTTCTTATAATTTTTTGTAATACTCTTGAAGTTTCTTGATCATGTCAAATAATTATTTGAATATTTCATTTCACATTGTAATTATTTAGATAAAAATGAAGATCAAAATGACCAAAATCTTAATCCATTGAGACTATTCAATTTATTAAATAAACTATATTGGCTAAGAACTAAAATATGTTGCAATATATCAAAATTCTAATTCATTGAGACTATTCCACTTAATGGAGGAACTATAATAGTTAAAGTAATTGAAACTGTTATCCATCCAAAATACCATAATTATAGAATTTGGTTACATTTTGCATTGAATTTTCATCTGTCTTGACATTTTTGTGTAACAAACATTTTTTCTTATATAAAAAAATTTATTATTATTTAAGGTTTTTGAACTTTAAGAAATTTCTATTTTGCTTTGTAGTGTTCATTCCGTACATATCAGTCATATTTGGACACATGAAGAATTGTTTCAATATTTTGAATATTATTATGAACATCGTTTTTAACAAACTATCACTCCTTAATAAATATTTTAATACATCGCAGGACACACAATATCATTTAATGCATACATTGACAGAATTACGACGAAAATATAAAATTGAAAATGTCAAAAAGTACATAAATTTATAAAATCTAATGTTTCAAAACTAAGATAAATCATATAAAATGAAGAACATGTTATAGTTAGATGTACAACTTTAACTATAAAGAAATGTATAACTATTTAACAAATATATCATTGGAAAGAACACTTCAATTAAAACAAAAAACTTAAATAAACCAATTACACATTTAAAAAAAATTAAAGACAAGGGTTGCATATTTAAAGTTGCAAAATCTTATGAATAATCTCATATTTCAATATACTTTACAAGTTTACATAAATTGTATTAATCAACAAAGTTTTACCTTTTCTTTTATACTAAAGCAAACTTAATCTATATATAGTCATTCAAAAGTATATTTACCTTTTGATACATAAATGATTAAGTATATTATACTCTAAAACAAAAATTATTTTATTTTTAAATTACATAATATTATTATTATTATTATTATTATTATTATTTTATATTCATTAATATATTAAATTCTACCGTGTAAAAAACATATTAACATTTAGTTTTATTTCTATTTTTTTTTTATATTTAATATCAATATTTTACTTATTCCATCACAAATAACAAAGAACAATAATTGAAAAGGTGCAATACTTGAAAACCTTCGAGCCTTTTGGGTTTCTTAACAAATCTATAATGGTTGAGAAGCCTAAACTCCTATCAACATGATTTATCCGGTCTTCTTCGTCCATCTTTACTTAAGTGTCGTTTCTCTAATGATTGTAGAACCTTCTTCTCATAATCTTCTCGAAAACCCTTGTTGTTGTTCCATTCTAACATAAACTTCCCAACCTAACACATCAAAGCAACCAACAAAAATAAATCCCCTATCAAAACATAAACTTATTTTATTAAATCTCACTTATTAAATAAATGACATATAGGGAAGGAAAACTACCAACCTCAGAATGTGACATCTCATCAAGGGCTGCTACATTTTTTTCTTCAACCATCTGATAGACTTTATTTACAAGTGAACAATAGTTGTGATAGTGGAAAATCTGAAATTTAAAAAATGTACTCTAATGATGTATCAAGTAAAGTTCACTTAACTATATACATATTTTGTAGAAATTAAGTAAACTTGCGTAATTCTAATGCTCTAATATACTGTTTAATTAGTCTATCATTGGTTTTCATCAATTAATATAGATTCATAGATATTGATGGTTTTATAGCCTATACCCGGGTCATGAATTTAAATAAAGGTATCCAACCGTAAAATATAATTGTTTTTGGTGTTGTCGAAACCACAACATGATCATGATTGAAATTGTATGGTTGCATTTGAACGTAATTATTTTTTGCAGTATCAAATATTCTGACTTGACTACAACCACAACTACTATTTAAAATCTGGATCATATTACATATAAAAAGGATAAAATATAAATTATGTTGTTTGCAAAGGCAAATGAAAAATATTGCATAAGAATATGTTACATGGATAGATTATGGTTTTTTAACAACTTACCTCATCATGATATAATTTTTTCAGTTTCAAAATCCTTTGATCTGCTTCTCCCTTTTTCTTACCCTTCTCTGTCAATTTTGCTATCAAAGAATATAATTCTCTGTTTATGGCTGCTAGTTCTTTCTCAGCATTTCTAAATCTGATCTCACATTCCATCCATTGTCTTTTAATTTCCAAACAGTCATCACATAAAAGCTAGGACAAAATAGTAAATATCTTAGACTCATTGATATATAACACCTTTAACACATGAATAAGATAAGCTAATATTGCTGAGTTAAATAGCCGATTACTACTTTTATCTCTGGTCGTATATATAAAAAAATGTTTGAAGTTTTTTATTTTAAATATAAGAAAAAATCACACGTTGTAAGAATTATTTATTTCTTATTTTACTTTTATACCCTTATTTCATATATATTTAATGGACATACATCTATTCTAAATAAATGCATATCACAATTTTCCAAGAGAATTAAATATTGAGTCATTTTTGGAATAATATAACAAATTTATAACATTAAATAATTACATCAGACTTTGTAATACTTTTCTTCTTTTTCTTATATATAGAACTAGAGGGAGTATTAGTTACCTTGATTTGGTCTTTTATAATTTTTTTCAAGGACTCATAATTGGAAATATTTCCCTTCATAGAATCATTAGCGGAAGCTGTTTTACAATTTTGAATTTGACATTGTTCAATTTTTCTCAGTAGCTTCTGCCAATTACACAAGTAATAAGTATTCCCTCTGATCTGTTCCATTTTTTCAACATTCCAAAAAAAAAATGTCAGTATAATCAAACAGAGAAACTCTAATTTTCAAAATGAAGAAAAATATTGAATTTATTAATTACCGTTTTCTTAAGCACTTCTAGTGATTTCAATGAAGCAACATCTTTTTTATGAATGTTTATATCCCTCATGATTTGTTTTTCCTCCGACAAACTTTTGCTCCCATGTAGCATCAAAGAATTCAAAGACTACGTACATTTTTTAAATACCAAAAAACTTTAATAAATAATGAATTTAATTCATATACACTAATATTTTAAACCGTTAATTAATCATATTTTTTGTGTCAAAAAAAAATCAAATAATATTTTATTTTAATTTTTTCTTTCCAAAAGTTATAAATTTAAAAGAAGTTATAATTGATCGATAATGTAAATTGTATCAAAATTAATCTGATGAATAATATGAATTTCATCCTAACTAGAAACTATTAAACATCCTTACATTTTGATCAAGCACTTCCCTAAACCTTCTTCCATTTGCTGCTTTATTCATGAAACACAATTGATCAAGTGAGATATACAAATCCTTTAGTACCTTTTCTTTACTAGTGACATTGTTTCTCCATTCCTTTCGGTGATAGTTTAAGTTTCTCAAAACATAATATTCTAAATTCTCACTTTCTGTCTGTCAAAAAACAAAATATAACTTTTGTTAATATCAAAGTTTTTTTCCATACACAAAATTTATGCATGAAATTAAGAATACCAATTACACTGTATATTGGTACTATTACTATATACCATTTTCTTTGTGATCCTTTCAGTGATTTCACAAATGTCCTGATTCATTTTCTTAATCACATTCTCTTCCATTTTAATTTTAGATATTGAATTTGGATCTGTTGGATAAAGCTTGACAAAGTAGAATTGTTGAACAAGTTTGGAAACATGCCCTGAATTAATGTCATCAATAATACCCTTTGTTTTTTCATTACTTTGGAGGAAATTACACTGTCCATCATTTTCTAGTGATGTAGTTTCCTTATTCTCCATGATGTGAAGTTTCCTAATTTTGACATAATAAAGGTCATAATTAATAAGAAAAATGAATCATAATAAATAGTGTGCAAAACAGCTTTAATTGATTCTACAAATAAAAAACAGCATTACTCATAGAAATGATCATTAAAATGGATTTAAGATTCAAGATTCAGAAAAAATACTTACATATGATGAATCGACATTTACCTATAAGGACATGCAATGTATCACTGATTTTATTGACTATTTAAGTAGCTAATTAGCAATAAACTATTATGTAGTCAACTCTTGCACCCCACGGCAAGAAAGTCAACATATGGAATTTCTTTTATTTCTTATACCTTTTCAAATAATTTATAGGGCACACAAACTACTATAGGAATTAAACAAATCTCAAACAGCCTAACTTTTGACTTTATGAATTTTGCAACCTATTATAGAGTTGATCTTAGTTTTGATGATGTGTAGTTATTCAAAATGTAGTTTTGTTGGATTTAAATAGAGCAACAAAATTAAGGACAATATATAATGCTTTCAAGACAAGGCAGAGAGTGAGCTAATAAATTTTATGAGGTGGTTAAATATAAAGAAAAAATGTTTTTTTTTTAAAACTAATTTATTAAACTCAATTAAAAAGTAAAAAATAACAATAATTTTGACTTTATAAAAATGTAAACTAAAATATCACAAAGTAAATAAAATATAAAAATAAAACTATTTAAAAAATTTGATCATCACAAAGCTAACGAGTCAATTTGATTCATATTCGAAGTTCTATTAAACATAATAATGTTGTCAAAACAAGACAATAAAATTTATCAGTCAAATGATAAAAAATTTTACTTTTATAATTCTACTAATTTTCGACAAATAAAT
The DNA here is from genome assembly GCA_037974295.1 of Cicer cuneatum. Classification (NCBI taxonomy): domain Eukaryota; kingdom Viridiplantae; phylum Streptophyta; class Magnoliopsida; order Fabales; family Fabaceae; genus Cicer; species Cicer cuneatum. Next base: position 64,010,280 of record JBBPBO010001984.1, on the reverse strand, counting down.
TTATTTAATGGAATAACTAAATATTTACTATTAGAGTAACTAAATATAAATATATACAAATATAAATTAATGTATTTTAAAAAGATAAAATAAAAATGTGGTAGCACCGAGGCTACCTCACAGGTAGACTAGGCCACGCCTTTGGATTTAAGTTAACAAGTACCGGCGTATCTTGCCTAAAATATCAAAAAGTGAGAAATATTAAATAAAATATTATAATTAAAATTTATTAAAGTTATATATAATTTTATTCAAGATTTAAAATAATACTAACATAAAATAAAAATAGAATATAAAAAAAGAGACATATACCTCGAATTAAATTTATGATTTTTTTTTAAAGACTTAAAATCATCAATAATTGAATTAAACTAAAGTGTTCAATTATTTCTTTTTCAATATAAAACATCATATTATCAATAAAAAAATCATCCTCCATCTTATTATGCAATTTTGTTTTGATTATCTTCATTATTGAAAATTATCTTTTTATAGTAGCTATAGAAACCGAAAGAGTCAAGATAAAGCAAATAAACTAATCAATCAAGTAATATATATCTTCTGTATTTTAAAATTTCACACAATTCAAACATAGTTGACAAATTATTTAATAACAAGATCGATAATAAAGTGTGTAAGTTGAAATCTCAAATTAGTTTTTACTTACTCACTAAAATACATATGATAGAAATTGTTTCCAAGATATCATATATTAACCATATCAAATGCTTTGTACATATTTTTATGAACCAAACTATTTTATTGACTTAAAAGCTCCATCATTTACACGTAGAACATGTGATACAATTCCTACAATTCTTGGTCAATTGTAACACAAAATAAATTGACTCTAAAATGTTAATCCACTTTGATGTGATCATGTTGATGCATGGTGAGTGCGTCATTCGCACTCTACATAAACAACATTACAATCGAAGAAATCAATATCACGTTGTTACAAAATAATGACACATTTTTCTATAAATGGTCTCAACTATCATTTCTCAATTAATATTTTTGTAATGCTAACTAACTTCATAGCATTAAATATATCTTGATATTTTAGTTGTAACACTTGATAAAGACAATATGTAATTTCCATAATCTTTTTTATCATGGGTAAAATCAATATAACTCAAATAATTTGATCATAAGCTTATAAGCAACATTAACATCCCCACATATAGAATAACTTTATCTATTTCTCCTAATATCTTTAAGAACCGCACAAGTTGATAATAAAGGTGAAATATCCTCTAATTTGACATCTTAAAATTCATCATGATGCTTACTAGAGGAAGAAACAACGCTGATAATAAAAATCAAGTGTGAAAAGAAATCAAAAATAAGAAAAACCTCACTACAAGCAACAACCAAAGCAAGCTACAAGTTGTGTGCAAAATAATGTCTCTAATAAGCATTAGGTCAATCAATGAGAAATAATACTTGTGATCCGCTCCACTCCCCTATAATATTATTAACATTATCACACCCTTGCCCACATATATCTAAAACATCAAGATCATGTCGGAAAAGAACATCACAATCTATTTTTTAGAGTGATGGCCATAGTATCTTTAACATGCACAAGATAAAAAAATCATTCTTGTATACAACCATTTTTATCCAAAAACCTCAAATAGTAGCCATTTTCTCTTTGAAAGATTCATCACGCAATTCATTATGCAAAATTTAGAATCATCAATCTCTCTTCTCGTATATAACTTTTCATTTTACTATACATGATACATAATATTTCCTTTTGAATTTTAGAAGAGGTTTATACTTTGAATTATATGGAGCATTCTCTAATCTCTAGAACTACTTTTGCAAGTTCACCATTATATAATATTTTTCAACAAACAATTGATATGGACTCCGATTAAGATAAGTTCTTCGAACTTCATATCTTTAATTCATCGAATATTCCTAAATTTAGAGATATTTTTTGGAGTCACGTTCTAAACAATTGACATCAAATTTATCCATGATCTTTTTGAATAGACATCAAATTTATCCATGATCTTTTTGAATAGATTAATATTTGCCATCATTACTCTAAATTGTTAAAAATAGCATTGAGAAAAATCAGGACAGTGTTTCATGTTCATTAGTAAAATTGTATTGAAAACTAATTCTTGATTTTATTTTTCAGATCCAATTTACAAAAGCATAATACTACATGATTTATCTGGTCTTCTTCGTCCATCTTTACTTAGTTGTCGTCTCTCTAATGATTGTAGAACCTTCTTCTCATAATCTTTTCGAAAAACCTTATTGTTGTTCCATTCTAACATAAACTTCTCAACCTAAGACATCAAAGAAACCAACACATAAGAAACAAAAATAAACCCCTTCGCAAAAGAGAAGCTTAATTATTCCACTGAGAAATTCTTAACATATAGGGAACTAAACCAACTCCTAATTAACCTCTGAACATGACATCTCATCAAGGGCTGCCACATCTTTTTCTTCAGCCAACTGTTGCACTTTATTTATAAGTGAACAATACTGGTAATAGTGGAGAATCTGAAAATTGAAAATGTAACATATAAGAATAAGATATTGATAGTAAAATTCACACAACTTTACATTTTTGTTTAAACCAGGATCATATTTGTACATATAAAATGATAAATCATGTTGTTTACAAAGGCAAACGGAAAATATTATGATTTTTTAACATCTTACCTCATCATGATACAATTTTTTCAACATCAAAATACTATGATATGCTTCACCCTTTTTCTTATGCTTCTCTGTCAATTTTGCTTTCAAAGAACATAATTCTCCATTTTTGGCTTCTAGTTCTTTCTCAGCATTTCTAATTCTGGTCCCACATTCAATCCATTGTCTTTTATTTTCCAAAGAATCATCACATAGAAGCTAGGACAAAATATTAAATATATATTAGACTGAGTGATATTACCTTTAAGCCCTTAATTAATAAGATAAGCGCTTAATTATAAGTTACCTTGATTTGGTCTTTTATGATTTTCTTCAAGGACTCATAATTGGAAATATTTCCCTTCACAGAATCATTAGCAGAAGCTCTTTCCCAATATAGAATTTGAAATTGTTCAATTTCTAACAAGAGCTTTTGCCAATTTTTCAAGTAGTAACTCCATCTGATCTGTTCCATTTTTTCAACATTCCAAAAATATAATATATAAGTAATACCAAACAGAGAAATTCTAATTTTCATAATAAAGGAAAATATTGAATTTATTAAATTACCGTTTTCTTAAGCACTTCTAGTGATTTGAATGAAACAACATCTTTCTGTTGAATGTTTATTTTCCTAAGAATTTGTTTTTCCTCAGCCAAACTTTTTCTTCCATGTAGCATCATAGAATTCAAATACTACACAAAACATTTTAAAATCAAAAAAATAATTAATAATATGAATTTCATTTATAACAACAGACTATTAAATGGCTTTATATTTTTCTTACATTTTTATCAATCTCCTCCCTAAACAATCTTCTATTTGCTGTTTTGTTCATGAAATTCAATTCATCAAGAGCCATATACAAATCCTTTAGTATCTTCTCTTTACTTGCAACACGGTTTCTCCATTCCCTTTGTGGATAGTTTAAGCTTTTCAACACAGAATGTTGATACTCTTTCTGATTGTTACCAAAAAAAAAATATATATATAATAATAATAATAATAATAACATTTTGTTAATGTCAAATTTATGCATGACATTAGGAATACCAATTACTATATACCATTTTATTTGTGATCCTTTCAGTGATTTCATGAATGTCTTGATTCATTTTCTTAACCATATTCTCATCCTTTTTAATTTTGGATACTGAATTTGGATCTGTTGGACAAAGCTTGACAAAGTAGAATTGATGAACAAGTTTAGAAACATGTTCATCATGTTCTGATCCCACTTTTGATCCACTACTTGGGAGGAAATTACACTCTCCATCACTTTCCAGTAATGTAGTTTCCTTATACTCCATGATGTGAAGTTTCCTAAATATGACAAAATAAGGTTCATAATTAATAAGAAAAATAAATCATAAAAAAAAAAAATTTACTTTTGTGGGGAATGGACGTTTACTTGTGAGGACATGCAATGGATCAATTATTGAAGTAACTAATTAGTAATAAGCTATTATGTGGTCAACTCTTGCACCCCACGGCAAGAAAGTCAACACGTGGAATTTCTTTTATATCTTATACCCTTTCAAATAATTTATAGGGCACGTACGCATACTAAACTAATATAAGAATTAAAAATCTCAAACAGCCTAACTTTTGACTTTATGAATTTTGCAACCTATTATAGAGTTGATCTTAGTTTAGATGATGCTGCACATATGTAGTTATTAAAAATGTAGCTAGTTGAATTTAAATAAATAGCAACAACATTAAGGACTAGCGCGGGTTAAAATTTTTTAAGGTGATATATATAATTTATTAATGTATTAATTTTATAAATAGTTAAGGTTATAAGAAGAATATATAAGATATAAAAAATTATAGAGTTTGTAATTAAATAAATATTTTTATTCTTGAAATAATATGATAAAAATAATATTTTGCAAAACTTTAATCATAAAAAATTAATAATTTTTTTAGGGATACAAAAATTATTATTAATGAAAGTAGAACTAATCATCATTTTATAACTGTTTTGCGTTGGATTTAAATAATGTCTATAATATCAAAATCTTACTATTTAACTGACATCTTGTGAACATAAAATATTAATCATAATTTAAGTGAAAATTTATATAATTGATAATTGTGGAATCTATTTTTATTAAACTATATAAGTTATATGAGTAAAAAAAAGTATATAATGCTCATTTTAAAAATTATTAAAATTGTGACACTTTTGAAGTAACTAGAATATCACTAGAAAGGGGGTTGAATAGAGATATTCAAGGTTTTAAAAATTCTGTTTCTGTTTTAAACTACTGTCCTCTTTCAGAGGATGATTTATCAGATGTAGTAAAGTTGAGAGTGAGAATAATGACACACAAATTTTTATACTGGTTAACCAAATGAAGGCTACGTCCAGTCCTCACACTCTAGTGAGTTTTTTACTGAGTATCAAAAGCTATCAGCCTCTCACTGAGGTTGATTACAAACTGTGTATTCTTAAGCTTCACCAAGCTTACAATTCTTTCCTTCTGATTTCTCTTCAAGTGTTACTCACTTAAAGGTCTAAAAATGATATGAAGTAGTTTGATATGATTTACTTTCTATAAAGATGAAACAAAGATCTAGTGTAAGATTATAGAAAGCTTGAAAGGAGATTGATACTGCTCTTGATAGCCTCTTGATATCTTTCTATTTTTGCTTGTGTAGTTGTGTATCTTGCTGAAGAAGAGCAGCCTTCCTTTTATAGAGAGAAGGAAACTTTTTCTTCAAGAAAATTTTCCTTTCTGACCGTTTTTTCAAGATGTAATGAACCTCACTGTTGTTGCGAATTTACAGCCTTGCCATTCTGTCCGTTTACAGCCTGGCACATGGGAGGTTACTTCTTTACTTGGCTTTCCAGGAGGATAGATCATTCCATATGTTTTTAACAACTGGCCAGTGCTCTTTTCTGGTTCCAAGCCATGACCCTTCTCTGGTCGTGAATGATGCAGCTTTTGATACTCTGGAACTGTTAGTTGTTCTTAATGTGAGAGGATGAATGAGCAGCTAGAAATTATCCTCTGGTAATTTCCTTTTGGTGTCTGAAGTTCACCTTATGGTATCTGTCTTATGATGTTTACCTTCTAGAGTTCATCTTCTGATATTTATCTTCTGGTGTGTATTTTTTGGTATTCATCTTCTGATGTTTATCATGTGAAATTCGTCTTCTAAATTTTATCTTCTGGTATTCATTTTCTGATGTTTATCATGTGAAGTTCGTCTTCTGAGTTTTATCCTCTGATGTTCATCTTTTTATCCTCTGATATGTGTCTTTTGAAATTCATCTTCAGATGTATATCTTCTGATATTCATTATGATTTTCATCTTCTGATATCGGCCAATCTAGACTAGCAAACTGGTCTGCTGAGTTCCTCTGATCTCGGCCAACATTGGACCATTTATTCTGACCTTCTGGTTTCGATCAACACTGGGCCATTTATTCTGACCTTCTGATTTCGACCAACACCGGGCCATGGTCTGATCTTCTGATCTTGGCCAACACTGTACTGGGTCTGGATTACTTCTCGACAAAAGATATTTCAGTCTGAACCTTTTAGCTTATCTTCTGATTAATTCAGAGCTGTTTTTCACTTCACTGTCAGGCCATCTTCTGGTCAGAATAACTTCTTGAATAAATCTGACTTATGATTTCTTCTGGTATGGATCCAGTCTTCCTCTAGTTGGCTTCCTTCTGGTCTAGTCCATGTCTCCTTCTGACTTTGTTTCCTTCTGATATGGGCCAGCAAAGATATCCTCTGGTGATTTCAGGATGCATCCTCTGGTATCTTCTGGATGCATTATCTGGTGTTTTCAACTCTCAGGTTTTCTGCTTCAGCTTCTGGTTTTCTGTTCCAGATTTTCTGCTTCTGGTTTCCCAGATCTTCTGCTTCTGGTGTTTTCCAGATGTTCTGCTTCTGGTGTTTTCCAGATGTTCTGCTTCTGGTGTTTTCCAGATGTTCTGCTTCTGGTGTTTTAACTTCAGATTTTCTTTATGGATTTAACGGCTTTGTTTCCTGCATGCATTCATTCTTCTGGACAGGAGGTTGCGATCTTTGGATCTTGTTCCTTTCTTAGTACATAACTTAAATGCACGCATTAGTGTAATCATAATCTTAAGATAATTTTGTTATCATTAAAAGAGATTTTTTCTCAACAATCTCCCCCTTTTTGATGATGACAAAATTTCTTTAGATTATTTAAAATAAAATTGTAAAGGTGCAGTTTTTGAGTATGAAGCTCCCCCTCAGTATGAGCTGAAAGGAATAGGGGTTCCCCCTCAGAAAGTGCATAAAAGAATTTAAAGATTTTTGAACCAATCCGAATATTTTATATTGATTATAATAAGATCATACAAAAAATGGTTCAAAAGAAAAAAAAACATAGAGGATTGAATTACGATAATTTCAAAAAACACATCTTCTTTACTAAATTCCTAATCCTTGATAATTTTAATCTTTCTCCCCCAAATTTGTCAACAGCAAAAAGTCAGTGGGAGCCTAGAGGATGGTGAACTACTTTGAAGGAGAGGAATCATCAGACGAGGAGGAGGTTGAGGGACGAGGCAATCGTGAAGGAGGATGAACAGAGGGTACTGGAGGCCGTGCTTCTGGAGCAATAGGCTTGACTAGGTGCGCTGTGACCCATTCTAGCAGAGTGCTAAACTGCGCCAGAGTTTGATGAAAAGTGGCCATTGTTGAAAAAAGTTTTTTCTGATCCTTGCGGATCTTTTTCAGAGCTCGAAGTTCTTTGTGGGAGCGACGTTGTTCAGGCTTGGTATCAGTGGTGGGAGGAGTGAAGTCATCTGGAATAGGATCAGCATTGATGCTGGTGCTTTTCATTTGAGAGCAGGTACCTTTGTTTTGTGAAGAGTTTTCTTCAGATTTAGCCAGGAAGGATTCAAGTGACCTGAATCGTCTTGTAACTTCAAGAAGTGGTGCAAGAGCCGGTTTGTTAATGGTTTGATGAGTAGATGGAGTAGTAACCAAATTTATAGGGTACATTTTTGAGGGAGATGAGAAGATTTGAGCCATGGTGCACGAGAGTTGAGCTGGTTGTGAAGGACTTGTAGGAGGATAAGGAAAGAAAAATGGTTCTTGTAGATTTTGAGATGTGTCCATAGGGTCAGACGGAAGCGTAGTTTCTGGAGGTGAACCTTTGAGATCAAAAAAATGTTTGGCACTGTTTTTCACAAGTTGAGAGGGTGAACTGAGGTCTTCACCTTCTACTGAACAATGGTTTTGATTTTCAAGAGGGATAATTTGAAGTTGTTCAAGAGGGTGGTGAGGACGAGATATTTGGTTCTTTGTCAGAAGAAGAATTTGATGCGACTGGAGGTTGAGATGGTGGATTGGAAGTTGAGATCCGTTTTGATATTTTCTTGGATGGCTGTTTGTGAGAGGGCTTTTCAGTGGGATCAAGTTGCATTTGGTTAACATTTCTTGCAGAGAATGTGTTGTTGAAGGTGATAGAGTGTTCATCCTCTAATGGTACTTTAAAAAATTTGAAGATTTTGGTGAGAATCATTCCATATGGAGTTGATCTCCCAAGATATGCAGCATTGACCATGAACCTAAAGATAATGTTTCCAAGATGAAGAGGGGTTCCAGAAATGAGGTGATGAATAATCAGAATGTCTAGCTCAGTTACTTTCTCATAACTGCCAGCCCTGGGAACAACAGAGTGTACACAAATATTGTGCAACACCCTACAAATTGGAAGTAGATTGGATGCAACCTGGGGCTTTGGAGGATTGATAAAAATGTTGGCAAGGACAACTAGGCGAGTAATCATGTAGCTGGAATACCACGCTTCAGAAAAAAGATAGGGGCCTTCATCACGAATGTCAAAGATTTGACATAACAAAGTTAGGGTGAGCTCAATATGTGCCCCCTTTAGAATAACACTGATGCAGTTGTCCTCTTTGGACACATTTGCAGCAGCGTAGAATGCTCTGACAAGTTTTGGATATTGAGGTTCATTGATAAGAAGGAAAGGAGACCAACCAAGTTGATCAAAGATATCTTCTACATAAACTCCTCTTAGAGTTAGACCTTTTAGGTCAATAATTTTTCCATTTATAACAGTTTTGTTCTGCCATTTTTCTAAAAATTTTGCTTCTAGGAGAGAGTTTTCGAAGAGAGGGATTTTGGGTGATTTTCAAGCTGGTTGATTTTGAATAACTTTCCTTTTTGAAGTAGCTAAAATGGTAGGTTTTGAGGAAGGAGTTTTTGAAGAATCAGAGTGAGTTGCCTCAGAGTCATTTGAGTAGTTTTTAGTTTGAATTTCAGAAGAGTTTGAGGAAATTTTTCTTTTTCCAGCAGATTTGGTGCGAGCCATTTTGAATACAGGAGGTTTTGAATAATTACAAAGGGTAAAAGAGTTAATTTATAGAGAAAAAATTTTGAACCGTTTGGAGGGAAGAAGTAAGGAGGCATAGGTTAATCATGACAATCTAGGGAGATGCACAGGTCACTTATCCATTGGGCAGTGAGTAAGAAACTGAAATCGAGGCACCTTTTTGCAGAAAGGAGTGTAATCAGCAGTGATGTGACTTGCCTGCCTCTGACTTTTGCAACTTTCAAATCTTGGAGGAGGATAGAGATTTATCTGAGTTGTCCATCCTCAGATTTTTATTTCTTAAAAATAAAATAACATTATGATCTAAAGTTTTGCAAAACTATTTTTGGACAATTTTTGAAAGATTTAAGATGGAAAGTTTTTCTAAAATAGTTTTGAAACGATCCTCCTGGAGAGGTTTGGTGAAAATGTCAGCAAGCTGATTTTCAGTTTCAATAAAAATTAATTCAACATCTCCTTTTTGAACATGATCTCTTAAGAAATGATGTTTAATTTCAATATGTTTAGATCTAGAGTGTTGAATAGGGTTTTTGGAAAGATTAATAGCACTAGTGTTGTCACAAAGGATAGGAATTTTTGTGTACCTTAAGGAGTAGTCTTCCAATTGATTTTTTACCCAGAGAATTTGAAAGCAACATTGAGCAGCAGAAATATATTCAGCTTCTGTAGTGGAGAGAGCTATGGTATTTTGTTTTTTACATGCCCAACTAATGAGAGATGAGCTCAGAAATTGACATGTTCCACTTGTGCTTTTCCTCTCAATTTTATCACCAGCATAATCAGCATCACAATATGCCAGAAGATCAAGATTTGAATCCTTTTTGTACCAAATTCCCAGATTTGTGGTTCCAACTAGATACCTGAATATCCTTTTTACTGTAGTGAGGTGTGATTCTTTAGGGGATGATTGAAACCTTGCACACAAACCTACTGAGAACACAATGTCAGGTCTGTTGGCTGTTAAGTACAGCAAGGATCCTATCATTCCTCTGTACTCCTTTTCAGAAATAGAGGTTCCTTCATCATCTTGATGTAGTGAGGAGGATGGATGCATAGGAGTGCTCATTGATTTTGCAAGATTCATGTTGTATTTTTTCAGGAGATCCTTGGTATATTTTTCTTGAGAAATGAAGATTCCTGATTCTAATTGTTTTATTTGTAATCCAAGAAAGAATTTTAATTCTCCCATCATGCTCATTTCAAACTCGCTTTGCATGAGGTTGGAGAATTCTTTGCACATTTTCTCATTTGTGGATCCAAAGATTATGTCATCCACATAAATTTGAACAATTAACATATCCTCATTATGAATCTTTTTAAACAAAGTTGTATCAATCTGACCTCTTGAAAAGCCATTCTCTTTTAGAAAGCAACTCAACCTTTCATACCAAGCTCTGGGAGCTTGCTTTAATCCATAAAGAGCTTTTGAGAGCTTGTACACATGATCTGGTTTCTGTTTATCCTTAAATCCAGGAGGTTGGTGAACATACACTTCTTCATTTAAGAATCCATTCAAGAAGGCACTTTTGACATTCATTTGATATAGTTTTATTCCTTTATGTGTGGCATAAGCTAAGAGGATTCTGATTTCTTCGAGTCTTGCAACTGGTGCAAATGTTTCATCATAATCAATTCCTTCTTATTGGTTATAACCTTGTGCCACTAATCTTGCTTTATTTCGTATGACCTCTCCATCCTCATTCAGTTTGTTTCTGAAGATCCATTTGGTTCCAATGATGGATTTTTCCAGAGGATGGGGCACAAGATTCCAAACTTTATTTCTTTCAAACTTAGACAGTTCCTCCATCATGGCATTCATCCATGATTGATCACTTATGGCGTGATCAATGTTCTTTGGTTCAACTTGAGATATCATGGCCATGTTGATTGAATCTTCTCTCAATGATTGCCTTGTTCTAACTCCATCAGCAGTATCACCTATGATCAGATCTGGAGGATGATATGTTATACTCTTCCATCCTCTTGGAGGCTGCTGAGAGGTTGGATCAGAAATGTCCTCCTCATTTGGGTTGTGAACTTTAGAGGATGTATTTTCATCTTCTTCATTTTTATCCATGTTTTCTAAACACAAGTCATCAAATTCATCAAAAATAACATGCATGGATTCCTCCACATTTTGAGTTCTAAGATTATAGATTTTTATAACCTTTTGAAGATGTGGAGTATCCCAAAAATATACCTTTATCAGATTTTGGATCAAACTTTCCCAAATTTTCTTTATTATTTAGGATGTAGCAGTAAGATCCAAATATATGAAAATATGAAATATTTGGTTTTCTACCTTTCCAAAGTTCGTATGGAGTTTTGTTTAAAATTTTTCTAATTGAAACTCGGTTTGAAACATAGCAAGCTGTGTTGATAGCTTCAGCCCAAAAATATTTTTCAAAGTTCGGTTCATTTAGAATAGTTCTAGCCATTTCTTGTAAAGTTCTATTTTTCCTTTCAACAACTTCATTTTGTTGAGCAGTTCTTGGACAAGAAAAATTATGAGAAATACCATTTTCATCAAAAAAAGTTTCAAAAGACTCATTTTCAAATTCTCCCCCATGATCACTTCTAACTGAGACAATCTTTGATCCCTTTTCATTTTGTATCTTCTTACAAAAATATTGAAAAGCCTCAGAGGCTTCATTTTTGTGTTTTAAAAACAAGACCCAAGTAAATCGTGAAAAGTCATCAACAATAACAAATCCATATCTTTTTCCACTAAGACTTGGAGTTTTGATAGGACCAAATAGGTCAATATGAAGGAGTTTAAGAGGTTGATTTGTTGAAACAATATTTTTGGAGTGAAAGCTACTTTTAACTTGTTTTCCTTTGGCACAAGCCTCACACACTTTGTCTTTTTCAAAATTTATTTTTGGAAGACCTTTAACTAATTCTAATTTTGATAATTTAGACATAGTATTCAGGCTAGTATGACTAGCCCGTTTGTGCCAAATCCATTTATCCTTTTCAATAGCCATAAAACAAGATTCAGAAGGTAAATCATCTAAATATAAGACATATAAGTTCTTTTTCCTTATGCCTGAGAATAAAACTCTACCCGAGGATGAATGCTTGACCTCGCATAGAGTGGGTTTAAAAATTACTTCAAATCCACTATCACAAAGTTGGCTAATGCTTAGCAAGTTATGTTTTAAACCATCAACATACTTAACATTTTCGATTTTGGCAGAATTGCTTTTACCAATAATACTTGTTCCTTTGATTTGAGCTTTATCATTGTTGCCAAATGTAACTGATCCTCCATCTTTTGATTCCAAAGAGATAAAGCAATGCTTATCTCCTGTCATATGTCTTGAGCAGCCACTGTCCAAGATCAAGGGCTTTCTTTTGTTGATCAGAGGATATACCTGTGTCAGAGTTTAGAAGAGATTTAGGTACCCATATAGAATTGGGTCCTTAGTGGTTAGTCCTTCCTTTTGTAAGGATTTTCTTTTTGTGATAGCAAATGGAATCATGATGTCCATGCTTATTACAAAATGAACATTTCCTTTTGTTACTTTCAGCTTTTTTCTTAGCAAGACATATTTCGATAGTATGTCCATGCTTTTTACAAAAAGTGCACTTAGGTCTATCCTCTAGGTTCTTTGGTAGAAAGAAGTTTTCATATAGTTTTTGTTTTTGAGAACTTTTAAAACCAATTCCAGCTTTGTCAAATATACCAGATTGAGATCCCATAATTTTTTTAAATGTTTCTGTGGATTTGACAAAATTGGTAATGTCATTTTTTAGTTCTTCAACTTTGATTTTCAAGTCCTTCTTTTCTGTGTCCTCTTCAGGAGGATGGATTTTGACATTCTCTTTGTTTAAAGTGTTTTGTTGCTCAGACAATTTTTTATTTGATTGCTTCAAGTCAAAAATGATTTTTTGAAATTCTTCATTTTTAGCCTGAAGTTCCTTATTCAGTTTCTTTATTTCATAATTTTGGTTTTTAAGAAAACCACATTTTTGAGATAAAGTGTTTGAGTCATTCAAGAGATTGTCAAATTCTATTTCTAACTTTTCACAAGAAGGACATAAATCAGTGATGCTTACCTCATCTGCTTCTGAGTTAGCCATGAGACAAAGGTTGGCTTCTTCTTCCTTTTCTTGCTCGGAGGATGATTCATCACTGTCATCCCAAGTTGCCATCATAGATTTATTCTTGTTGTGAAATCTTTTTATGTTCCTTTTGTTTAGAGGACACTCAGTTTTGTAGTGTCCCATTTTATTGCATCCATAACAAGTTATCTGGCTTTTGTCAATCTTTTCTTTCTGAGAGGATCTTTTGTATTGTCCTCTTTTGTTGATTATTCTTTGGATTCTTCTGGAGATTAGAGCCAGTTCATCCTCCTCTTCAGAGAGAGGATATTCTGAGTTATCCCTTTTTGAGATAATTTCAGAGTTTTTGGAGGATGGACTTTCAGTTTGACTGGATTTCAATGCAATCATTTTTCCCTTTTTGCTTGGTTTATCAGCAAGCAATAGAAGTTCATGAGCTCTAAGAGTTCCAACCAGATCTTCTAACCTCATGGTGGCTAAATTTCTTGCTTCTGTGATTGCAGTCACCATGGGTCTCCATTCCTTTGGTAAACTTCTTAATATCTTTCTTATTCTCTCTTGGACAGAGTATTCTTTTCCTAGAGACCTTAAGTTGTTGAGGATGATTGTCAGTCTTGAGAACATTTCATCAATTGTTTCTTCCTCCTTCATTTCAAACAACTCGAACTCTCTTACTCCCATGTCAATTCTGGCTTCTTTAACATGACTTGAACCTTCATGATGGATCTTCAAGGTGTCCCATAGTTCTTTAGCACTTTGGCATTCTTCAACTCTATCATACTCTTCCCTGCTCAAAGCACACGTTAGAAATAAATGAGATTTAGAGTTTAGAAGTACCTTGGCATTTTCTTCAGCTATCCATTGTGTTTGAGGTTTTTCGTCAGAGGTTGGATCTGCACTGTTGATTCTGATGACATGATTTCCTTTTTCTACCACTGGCCACATGTTGTTACCTTGAGATATGAGAAACAATCTCATCTTGCCTTTCCAGTGGTAGTAGTCAGTTCCATCAAAGTAGGGAGGTCTGCTGGATGATCCTCCTTCTGGGATATACTTAGCTTTTGACATTTTTTCTTTTTAGATCTTTTTCTCTTACACTGTTAGGTGTAGTTTTAGAGAACCTTGCTCTGATGCCAATTGAAGTAACTAGAATATCACTAGAAGGGGGGTTGAATAGAGATATTCAAGGTTTTAAAAATTCTGTTTCTATTTTAAACTATTGTCCTCTTTCAGAGGATGATTTATCAGATGTAGTAAAGTTGAGAGTGAGACAAAGATATCATATGAAGTAGTTTGATATGATTTACTTTCTATAAAGATGAAACAAAGATCTAGGGTAAGATTATAGAAAGCTTGAAAGGAGATTGATACTGCTCTTGATAGCCTCTTGATATCTTTTTGTTTTTGCTTGTGTAGTTGTGTGTCTTGCTGAAGAAGAGCAGCCTTCCTTTTATAGAGAGAAGGAAACTTTCTCTTCAAGAAAATTTTCCTTTCTGACCGTTTTTTCAAGATGTAATGAACCTCACTGTTGTTGCGAATTTATAGCCTTGCCATTCTGTCCTTTTATAGCCTGGCACATGGGAGGTTACTTCTTTACTTGGCTTTCGAGGAGGATAGATCATTCCATATGTTTTTAACAACTGGCCAGTGCTCTTTTCTGGTTCCAAGCCATGACCCTTCTCTGGTCGTGAATGATGCAGCTTTTGATACTCTGGAACTGTTAGTTGTTCTTAATGTGAGAGGATGAATAAGCAGCTAGAAATTATCCTCTGGTAATTTCCTTTTGGTGTTTGAAGTTCACCTTATGGTATCTGTCTTATGATGTTTACCTTCTAGAGTTCATCTTCTGATATTTATCTTCTGGTGTGTATTTTCTGGTATTCATCTTCTGATGTTTATCATGTGAAGTTCGTCTTCTGAATTTTATCTTCTGGTATTCATTTTTTCTGATGTTTATCATGTGAAGTTCGTCTTCTGAGTTTTATCCTCTCATGTTCGTCTTTTTATCCTCTGATATGTTTCTTCTGAAATTCATCTTCAGATGTATATCTTCTACTATTCATTTATGATTTTCATCTTCTGATATCGGCCAATCCGGACTAGCAAACTGGTCTGCTGAGATCCTCTGATCTCGGCCAACACTGGACCATTTATTCTGACCTTCTGATTTCGACCAACACTGGGTCATGGTCTGATCTTCTGATCTTGGCCAACACTGTACTGGGTCTGGATTACTTCTGGACAAAAGATATTTCAGTCTGGACCTTTTAGCTTATCTTCTGATTAATTCAGGGCTGTTTTTCACTTCACTGTCAGGTCATCTTCTGGTCAGAATAACTTCTTGAATAAGTCTGACTTATGATTTCTTCTGGTATGGATCCAATATTCCTCTAGCAGGCTTCCTTCTGGTCTGGTCCATGTCTCCTTCTGACTTTGTTTCCTTCTGATATGGGCCAGCAAAGATATCCTCTAGTGATTTCAGGATGCATCCTCTGGTATCTTCTGGATGCATTATCTGGTGTTTTCAACTCTCAGGTTTTCTGCTTCAGCTTCTGGTTTTCTGTTCCAGATGTTCTGCTTCTGGTTTCCCAGATGTTCTGCTTCTGGTGTTTTCCAGATGTTCTGCTTCTAGTATTTTCTAGATGTTCTGCTTCTGGTGTTTTCCATATGTTCTGCTTCTGGTGTTTTAACTTCATATTTTCTTTATGGATTTAACGGCTTTGTTTCCTGCATGCATTCATTCTTCTGGACAGGAGGGTGCGATCTTTGGATCTGTTCCTTTCTTAGTACAATAATTAAATGCACGCATTAATGTAATCATAATCTTAAGATGATTTTGTTATCATTAAAATATATTTTTTTCTCAACAATTTTTTCTGCACATTTTTAAATATTTTGAAACAATGTTTATGGTAAATACATGCATGGATAACTATTAAGAGAAAAAAGACATAAAAATCATTTATTAGATTGACTAATTGTTATTTGTGTATTACATACTTGGTAAAAATCATCTAAATAAGCATGTAAAATTATTTGCATGTTTTATCAATTATATTGCTAATTTTATAAAAATATTTTTGTTTTGATATTTATTTATTTTTGTTTAAATCTTCTAAGATTGTTTTTTTGTAATTGATTATTGGTTTTTAAGTTGTGATGATATGTTTTATATATTGTGTATTCATTTAAGATGTTACATTATAATTATTTTAGTATAAATAAAATATTGTGATCTATTTATGTGTAATGAATTATCAAGAGTAATTTAATATGAAATTAAGTTTGTAATACGAGTTGTACTTTTTATTGTTAGTTTTAATCATAGAGTTATGAAATTAAGTTGTGATGATTATGTTTTAATTATATACTTTGTGGTCATTTAAGATGATTGCTACATTTTAATTATTAAAATGTAATTAAAATATTGTTATGTATTTAAATGTAATGAATTATCAATAATAACTTAATATGAAATTAAGTTTGTAATAATAGTTATATTTTTTTATTATTAGTTATTTAATCATAGATATGTATGCAAAATTATGATATAAAAATTATAGAAAATGATTATATAAAGTTAGGTTTTTTGGTTTATCATAGGTTTCATTCACTAAGTTCATCTTATTCAAAGCGGTTCAGACCATAAGCATAGACAAATTGTATTTTCTTAATTATTTGTTATTTCTTCTTCTCACTTTTGTTAAGAAATTTATGTTGTTCTCACTACTTTTAAAATTTATTTATTATTTTTTTATACACGCAATAAGTCAAAAGAATATTATCTGAATTAGTTATTTGTGTGAACTAAAAACAAAATTATGTGAACTCATGTTCCCATGTCATTCATTGGGTCAGTGCTCGTAGACGAACGACTACCAAAACAAATTTGCTATGTTATTTGACACCGTAATGTTTTGACTAAAGTGAATTATAGTACTTGTTTATATTCAATTATCCATTATATATAGTTGAACTAAAAATCTAAAAGAATAAATAAATTGAAAATATTATTTTGTGTTTTAAGAATTCAAAAGTCTTCAACGGGCCCAAAATAATATTAGTTAAAGAAAAACAAATGATTTATATCTAAAAGAAAATGTGTTGCCCATGTTAAATTAGAATCAAAGACATAGACAAAAAAAAAAATCTTAAACACAGTAATTTTTCATTTTTTTTAAATTTCTAAAAGATAATATCTTAATTATCAAATAACAAAATCACTTTTTAACAAAGAGCCCTTAATTTAGGCCATGTATGATAATTTTTCTGCAGCTTAATTCATGGCAAAATTCAGCCATGTTTAGAATGATTTTAGCATGATGTTCGTGCAACCTGTATAAGAAATTAAAATCTTTTTCTTTTCAATTCTGCATAAGAAATTATTTTGTGAAAAAATTTGCACCAGCCGGGAATCGAACCCGGGTCTGTACCGTGGCAGGGTACTATTCTACCACTAGACCACTGGTGCATTTGATGATATTTAATCTGTTAAACACTTTAGTTTTTGCAAAATATGCACTAAACCATTTACCATCAAAATCAAATAACGGATGAAAATCAACTTTTTGTTATTACATTGGTTGAGTAAAAATAAATAAATAGTATTGTGTTGGGTTTCTTAACTTAATAAATAAATTTTTACTGTCAAAAAATAAATACATTTTTATTTAGAGTCCTTGAGAGTTTAGAATTTAGATAGCAACATTAACAAAAAGTTGCAAAAATTTATATAAGTACCTTCGAAGCTTTTTCTTTCCAAACCATTTTTCTCTTTTCATTTTTTGGCAAAATATATTTAGTTTTTTAAGTTATACGAAAATATAATATTAATTATTTAATTTTTTTTTAACAAGTTAGTCATTTATATTTGTAAGTGTTATAATGTTGAAATTTTTAATTGATATCCTCATTTCAATTATTTGTGGTTAGATATTTTTAAAATTTTAGTATGAATTTTGTTATCGATCATGTAATGAACCACATAATAAATTTTCACATGATTTCATGTTCAGGATTAAGAAAATTTTGTGTTTAATTTCAAAAACAATAATATATATCTTAGTCAAATTTTCTTTTGTAATTATTTTTTTAAAAATTGATTGATGGTTTATGTTCTTGAAATTACTATAGTCAAAATCCTTTAAAGATTATACAAATTTATTGAAAAAATTGAGAGAGATTGAGGTTTCAACTTTGCTGATTTGAAATTAGAATTATCGGTACAAATATTTACAAACATAAAATAAAAACTTAACACTAAAAGAAAGTTTTAAATTGTTAAAAATACATAAATAAATAACTAATATAAAATTTTCATATAACTTAAATAAATCGCACGATGTATTTTACATTTTTAACAAGTCATTTCTCAATATATACATGGGATGACTATGTTTATGATTCTCGTAGGAAAATCAAATCTTATGATTCCTATTTTTTATTCTTTTTGAAAGACAAATACAACATATAAATTTCAAAATACTTTTAAACATAAAAAAAAAACATAATTGTCTTGAAAATTCTTAATACAATTGATTAAGGCGTTTAAAACAGTAAATAAGTGATTAGACATCTCAATATAATTGAATGTTTTTTCATTTCAATTTTTTATTAAAAAAAACTAAAGCAGAAAATTTGATTAAAGAAACAAAATCCTAACCAGATAAATAATGAAAAATGTATTCTATGACCACCACATTCAGCACCCTTATTGCAAATAATATACCAATTATTATTTATTTGAGTTTTATAAAATAATGTTCGCATTCATTCTTTTTTCAAGTTTCTTGGATATTACGTTCGAGTGTCGGTTATTGGGCAAGAATATTTCTGCGAAGATTCAAATTATTGGTCAGTGGGCCCAATCTTATTTCTCTCAAAAGCTACAAATTATTAAACAATTCTTTATAAAAAATTAAGATTTTGTATTATATTTTATTTAACTTTACGCTACTAAAAATTAAAATTCGATAAAAAATCAAAAAAAAAATAAATATGAAAAACTAAATGAATAATCACCCAACTATCATTATTATTTTTGTCCAAAAAAGGAGTACCAGTATACTTCATTTTCACAATTAAACAGGTGTATGACTGTCATTGCCCATATCATACACAACCATTTCAACATGGTTTATATTTTTTGTTGGTAAATGACAACGTGATTTATATTTTATTGTGCACACTATTACAACGTGGCTTATTTTTTATTATCACTTTTTACAAATGAATATTTCATGTTCTCAAATAAATACGAAAGTAAAATTTCAAATAACTAGCTCTATAACAAGATTATCCTTACCTTAAAAAAACAGGTCCCAAAAAAAAAAAAATCTTATCTAAGTACAACTCATGTATCTATTATCAATTTAAGAAAATTTACAATACTTACAAAATTACATTATTGTTCATATTATTTTTAACCTGTTATTATTAATTAGGTAGAGGAAAGTTATTAAGCATATTTAACACTTAAAACTGAAAAAAAAAATGGAAATTAAAACTGTAAATACAACTAAGAATATCAAAGACAAATATTTGTAAAGGATAAATATAAAAAATTACGGGATAAATGTTTGTTATTGATACATAAAATAAATACAAAATAAATATATATTATTGTTAGATATTTTAGTTGGTTAATAACATTAGTTAGTTATTTTATACTATATTATATAAGTCTTTGTAATTATTTATATAATTAACTTTTTTTATTATTAATATCATTCAACTTACATTTCTCTATTTCTCGCTTATCAATGGGCTTAGATCGAGTATTATAATATGGTAATTAGAATCTAATTGATTGGGTCACCCATGCACATAGTTCAATAGTATTGAGCATGAGAGGTGTATTGAGAAAAACAAGTCTCATATAAATAAGGTTAAATAGCACATGTGGTCCCTTAATTTAATTTCAGTTAACGTTTTAGTTCTTTATCTTTTTTTCTTCCGATTTGGTCATTTATTTTAATTTTAAGTGACAATTTGATCTTTTATGTTTTAAAATGTCAACAATGTTATCCTTTTTTTTTTACAAAAATTCAAAAAATGCATCAAAATTTTAAACCAAAATCCATAAAATTATTTATATTATTCAATATAATACAAATTTCATCAAATTCGAAACTTAAATCTTCAAATAAACTCATATTTCCATTTTTAACAACATCAAATAAAGAATGAAATTTGATGAAATTTTTGTGTGAGTTTATTTGTAGATTTGAGTTATGAACTTGATGAAATTTGTATTATATTAAAGAATATAATTAATTTTATGGGTTTTGGTTGAAAAATTTGATGAGTTTTTTGAATTTTTGTAAAAAAAAAAAGATAATATTGTTGACATTTTAAAACATAAAAGATCAAATTGTCACTTAAAATAAAAATAAATGACCAAATTGGGAAGAAAAAAAGATAAATGACTAAAACGTTAATTGAAATTAAGTTAAGGGACCACATGTGCTATTTAGCCTATATATAAAGATAAAACTCTATAATAATTTATAAAAATTAAGTGCCATTTTGTAAAAATATATTAAATCCAATATAAAATCTAAAAGCATTTATTATTATCATTAATGGTGGTCATGGAAACATTATATCTTCACTTTTTTGTAGGTTTCATATAATTAATTGTATTAAAATAAATAAATGTTGTTTAAATACAATAATATATTATTATTAATAGAATTTATTTCATTTTTTTTAAGTGTTCGGATGGAAATAATTATACTTATTAAAATTATAATTAAATAATTATAAAATAAATAATGTCTACACGTTTAATAAAATCAATTCACGAGTACAATTGTGAATGTTCTTGCCCATGTGTCAAGTGACATCACAATCACTTATTGTTTAGATCTTTGGCACAAGAAAACATTTGAACCATATTTTATTTGTTGGGCAAATTTATTTAACAAAATAATTGATTATTGACTACTTTACTATCCCAAAGGTCAGAACATGATGATAGCCACACCTATTTCCAAATTTCTTTCATTAATTTTATCAACTAATTAAATTATTTATGAATGACCATTCTAATTTTCATAAAGTAAAGTCAATTTCAGCTTTTTTGCCACAGCCATTGCATAAATGAATGAACCTAGTCTCATAAAAGATTTTCTTGTTCAAACCAACATAAACATAAACCATAATGTCTTTTCTCATAAAGCTTAACATAACTCTATTATTAGTTTTGTTATGTTCAGTTGTATCAGCAACTGAATTTGTTTATAACAGAAACTTCAACTCAACAAACATAAACATTTATGGAAATGCAACAATTCAAAACTCTATTCTCACTCTCACAAACCAAACATTCTTTTCAATTGGTCGTGCTTTTTACCCTTACAAACTACCTACAAAACCGAAAAACTCATCAACTTTTCTTTCATTTGCAACCTCTTTCATCTTTTCTATTGCTCCTTGTAAGAATTTTCCAGTTGCACATGGTTTTGCTTTCATTTTCTCACCTTCAAAGGTAATAAATGGTGCACTATCAGGTAATTATCTCGGACTATTTAATAGATCGTCGTCAGGTAATTCATCTAACCATGTTTTTGCTGTTGAGTTTGATGATTTTAGAAATGAAGAGTTCAATGAAATGAATGGTAATCATGTTGGTGTTGATTTGAATTCAATTATTTCTTCGTATTCCGAACCGGCCGAGTTTTGGGGTGGAGAAAATGGTGAAGAATTAGAAAAATTGAAACTTTCTAGTGGTGAAAATTATCAAGTTTGGATTGAGTTTATGAATTCACAAATTAATGTTACTATGGCTCCTGCAGGAAAAAGAAAACCTCAAAAACCTCTGATTAGTAAGCCTATTAACTTTTCTAGGGTTTTTTTGGATGAAATGTATGTTGGATTTTCTGGAGCAACAGGGAGAATGGTTGATACTTGTAGAATTTTGGCTTGGAGTTTCAGTCATTCAAATTTTTCAATTGGGGATGCTTTGAATACTAAAAATTTACCTGTGTATATGAATACAAAGAGATCTTTATATAAATCTAAGGGTTTTGCTATAGGTGTTATTTTTGGTTCAATTTTAGTATTTTGTTGTTTCACTTTGGTATTTTTCATTTTGTCAAGAAAAAGGAAGGAAGATAAAGATGAAAAGTTTGAAGATTGGGAATTGGAGTATTGGCCACATAAGATTAGGTATAAGGAGATTTATGATGCAACAAGTGGATTTTGTGAAGAGAATGTGATAGGGATTGGAACAAGTGGGAAAGTATACAAAGGAGTTTTGAAAGGAGTAGAAGTTGCAGTGAAAAAAATCAATCATGATAATAATACTCAGCATGATGGAATAAAAGGCTTTCTAGCAGAGATTTCAAGCTTAGGAAGAATGAAACATAGAAACTTGGTTGGTTTTAGAGGTTGGAGTAAAGGAAAAGGAGGGAAATTGATACTTGTTTATGATTACATGGAGAATGGAAGTTTAGACCAAAGAATCTTTGATTGTGAAGAGACCAAGTTACTTAATTGGGAAGAAAGATTAAGAGTTATAGAAAATGTAGCTAGTGGAGTTTTATATCTACATGAAGGTTGGGGATTTGAGGTTTTGCATAGAGACATAAAAGCAAGTAATGTACTACTTGACAAAGATATGAATGGAAGAATATGTGATTTTGGTCTTGCAAGGTTGCAACATCATCATAAGGAACAAGAAGCAGATGACACAACAAGAGTGATAGGTACTTTAGGGTACATGGCACCAGAACTTGTCAAACTTGGTAAACCATCAACTTCAACTGATGTTTATAGTTTTGGAATATTAGTTTTAGAAGTTGTATGTGGTAGAAGACCAATTGTAATGGATGAGCCACCATTGCTTGAATGGATATTTTCTCTTATGGAGAAAGGTGAATTGAGTTTTGCAGTTGATGAACGTTTGAAGGGTCAAAAGGGGTGTAAATATAACATTCTTGAAGCTGAGAGATTGCTTCATTTGGGTTTGTTGTGTGCTAGTGTTGACCCTAGTGTTAGGCCAACAATGAGACAGATTGTGAAAGCTTTGGAGGGTGTAAAATGCAGTGAGTGTAATGAAGAGTGTGTTCATTATGAGGGTCTTATTGGAAAAATAAACTCAGCAGCTTCTTGGTCTTGGAATTCTACAAATTCTGCTCAAGCAAATTTTCCCACCCTTGATGAAATTGTACCATTTAAATCTTTTTCTGCAGAATCTTTAGGTGTGTCTTATCCCAGCTTAGAGCCATTTACTGATTCTCTCTCAGAAGGAAGGTAAGAATTGAGATTCAGCAAGTGAACCATGTGGCATTTTCCAATGTTTGTATCACATTCTGAGTAAGTAAGCTAGGTGGCATTTCATAAGCAGGAGTTCTTGGATTAGAGTCCAAAATCTCTATTCGACTAACCACATTTTTTTTTAACTTTTTCATTACCACTTGATCATAAATATTTG
The DNA here is from genome assembly GCA_037974295.1 of Cicer cuneatum. NCBI lineage: Eukaryota > Viridiplantae > Streptophyta > Magnoliopsida > Fabales > Fabaceae > Cicer > Cicer cuneatum. Next base: position 63,986,749 of record JBBPBO010001984.1, on the reverse strand, counting down.
GATTCTAAACATTAAGGATATTATTTTCATTATTGTTGAACTCATGACCACATGTTTAAAAGATCTAATTATTTGTCTATTGTGACACGTTTCTAGTAATGCTATATAAGTTTTTATTTATAATATAGTTTTAAGGATAATCATCAGAATAAATAATACTCAAGGTCTAGCTTATTTGGAGTTGGTTTGTGTACACTATACTCAAACATGGAAGTTGATGTTTTATAGAATTTTCAATACATGCGTGCCGTGCTTATCAAGGTATTTGGGAGATGGATTTTTCTAGAGTTGTGTTTGAGGTATTCTGATAGCTGACACTTTATTTTGGTGCATGCATGCAACACAACTTTTCTTCACTAGTCATTTTTCAACCCCTTCACGGATTCGGATCAGAACTGCACCCCCTGCAGTTGCTATCCAATGAGTTAAACAGATTGTCATGTAATGTCGGTTATTTAGCCGAAAACTTCTGGTATAATGTGATAAAAACGTTAGTGCTATAATTGGTGTAGATTGAACCCTCAAACTTCTAATACTTTATTCCTTACTAGAGCCTTTGGATAAGATAATATAAATCTCTTTCAACTTAACTAGAGGTCTCAAGTTCGAAACTCAATAATGCAGCAGCATTAAAACTCTTGAAGAACTTTATGTTGTCCATGTGATCCTACCCAACTCAAGGATTGCAATGCCAATACCCAATTTGTACCCAAAAAAGTGAGATTAAGTTATAGACAATTTTGCGGGAATTCACACCTCTATGTAAGGTCAAGGAGAACCACCAACTTCATTGAGGATTTACAATGAAATTTATGTATAACCTACCAATGGGTTTGAGCAAAAAGTCCAACTATCTGTGCTAACCGTGATCGGCAGTTAATTCAATTTTTCTACAAGATTACTGACACATTACACATAAGAGGTAGTATATCAGAAAGAATGGATGGAACAAAAAATTCTTAATATAAAAGCCTAAAATTTATTTACAAAAGAAGTGTGCATGAATAGACACTCCCTGCATCCCTGCATAATATTGAGAGATAAACAATTTTGTCATAAAAAATGTATCTAACTATATAATAAGAAATAAGTATGTAAATAACTACTAATCATCCTAATTGTGTTGTGGTCATACTTTCCCCTTTAGACCTATCAATTCTGGCTCGTCTTGAATATTCTTGGATCCTCCGTTCACGTTCTTTGAGCATTTGATCCATATTGTTCGATGAAACCAGTAATGGACCAGACATATAGATCTTGTTTTCGCTAGATGCATGTCCGTCCTGAAAAAGGGGCCATCATTAATATTCAGCAAAATATAAATAACAAATGTATATAAAATTTGGCATTGCTGATGCTAGCAAAGGTTTTCACTGACAGATGCTGATAATTAGTAAAGCAAAAAGGCACAGGAAATTAAGAAGGAAACAAGAATACTTGAAAGAAAAAGAAGAAAAAAAACAGAATTGATGTTTCGGTCGAGACCTTTTCGTTTTCTGTTTGGCTGATATCAATTAACTGAGAATGGTATTTTTTATCATGCTGCCTTCTTGACTCTGATCCATTACTCAACCCCAAATATTTGTGTGATTGAAGTGTATCTCGGGGCCTTGAGAGAGCTGGATTTTCTTTTTGATTCCCAGACAACGAAGTCCTAGATGGTTTCGATAGGTTGACTTTATTTGAAGCATGAGGCAGCCACTCACCAGCTTCGTTTCCAACTTTGTGCCGGCCCGAACCTGGAACCAGTAAACCTGAATGTGAAGGTCTCTGATAAAGAGGCCTAGAGAAATAATTGACCGTTTCTTTAACATCTTCTGACTGTTTGTGTGGCGAAACCACAAATCTGGATACAGGTTCTCTATGAAGGTTGAACAATTCATTCCAGCTTGTCATGTTTGGAAAGCGTTGCCCTTGCTACATGAAATAAAATGATGGTATAATGACATGAAAGGAATGGATAAACAAAGGATTTGAATCCATACACCCCCGAAATTATTGAACTGATATACATGTTGATATACACATTGAACTGAAAGACAGTCTAAAGTACAAAAGTCTCACATAACAAGTGGGGGACTATCATATAAGTTGGTTCCAACTTGCTTGGATTACCTGCATTGATATGCGGGAATCAGCATCGGCTTTGGATAAGACAAAGGACTGAGATTCTTTCTCTTGTCTAACTCGTGGCCCAACTCTTTGCTCCTTTCCTTTAAGTGCTCCTTGCCTGATACAATAAAGAAAATTTTATACTAGTTAACTATATTCTTAGGTAGTGTGTAAGTCTTCAATCTGCCAATAATGGATGAATCAAGTGGTACAAAAAGCGAAGACAACATTCACTAAAAAAAAACACACACTAGTTTTAAATTCCTACAAAGCATTAGAAGGCAAAAATCTGCATAATTTTTTGTGTTATGTTTAATGTGAGGGAACAATGAAGTTGCTTTTGTTCATGTCAAAGATCTCAACATTCAAATTAACAATCCAAACAAAAAAATTTAAAATTGAATCACATTCACATAGTCTACTTTCCTAATGTCAGTTCACATTTTAAAAATAGAAGCTATCGTGTCAATAAGTTACTAAACATAATACATCTGAAATTATCCTTCCCTCAACCTTTTTTTACAAAAAGAACAACAAAAAAATTGTCCTACAAAAGATACCTTTTTGTTGATCCTTCCTGCATTTTAGTGTTGATCTCTTTGCTAGGAGGATATTTTGGCAAAGTTGATGGATCACAAGCATGGGGTTCCGATGAAAAGAACTGTCAATAGAGGGGAAATATGAATATCAAAATGGAGAATCAAGTGCCTCTCAGAAGGATAGAAAGAAAACATGTTGCTTTAATATATTGAATATTGAATAACAGTATTGCATGAGAAATATGATCATTGTTTTCTACATAAAAGGTACGTGAAGGAAAGAAACAGCAAAAAGTGCTTCTTGATCATAGGCACACATTAGGCTGAGAAAGTGGTAATCAAATCTCATTCCAAGTATCAAGGTATATTGTAGAGCGATGATCCCTAATCTCACCCAAATTACACAAGCACAGCACTTGTTAGAAACATAAAATCATTTACCTCATTCTTTAGAGCAGTAGCTGCTGTTCCTCGAAGCGTAGGATCTAAAGAGAGTAGGGTCTCTATAAGCCTAATAGCAGCAGGTGGAAATTCTTTAAATGTATCTTTAACACAATTCCTATAATGGGGTGGAGGCCTGAATACTGCAGAATGGGGCAACCGCAGGTTACGCCAATAGTCCACAGATGGGGATCCACAAAGTTTAAAAATCTTATGCAATTGCTCAACCTACAAGGAACAAAAATAAAAACTTCAGGTACCTATCTCAATAAATTCACAATTTTAAGGGTGAATTTTCACATGTTGGTTTACGAATTGAAATGGTGCATAACTCAACTAGTTTAAAAGCTAAGGGTTAATGGAGTTGTAGGAGTAAAAGGACCAGAGTTCAAACTCTGATGAAGGGGAAAATACTAACATAACAATTGTTATGCTAACATTTGTCAATCCAAAAACAAACTCAATTGATAGGCCACAAAGACATTATGCTGAATATGCGACAAAAACTAAACTTTGATGCATCATACCTCTGTTTTTCCAGGCAATATAGGCCTGCGACAGTATAGTTCACCCAATATGCAACCAGTGCTCCACATATCCACAGCAACTCCATAATTTGATGATCCAAGTAAAAGTTCTGGTGGTCGATACCACAGAGTTACTACGCGGCTGGTCAATGGAACACTTTGATGAGGGTCGAAAAAATTTGCCAAACCAAAATCTGCAATCTTTAAAATGCCATTATTGTCAATGAGAAGATTTGAGCCCTTTATATCACGGTGGAGAACACCACAACTATGGCAATGATCCAATCCACTAAGAAGCTGCTGAATGTAGCATTTAATCTGACATAAAAGAAATATCACTTATGTATCTAAGCATAGTTGCTTAAAAAGAGTTCAAATAAAGGCAATGCTTCCCATTATTAAGAACAACAGGAAATTATCATTAACTAAAGTTATCATCAGTTCATCACTACCTGTGGTTCAGAAAACTTAATGTAAGGTGCTGATACAAGTCCTGTAAGATCGTGTTCCATATATTCAAAAACAAGGTACAAGCTGCGAGACATCTGCGATGTTATCAAACCCTCCAACTTAATTACATTTGGATGGTCAAGCCTACGCAGAACAATGATTTCCCTTGTCATGAACTTGACACTCTCGTGATCAAGACTATCAAAGCGCACCCGCTTCAAGGCAACGACCTTTTGGTTAATCAAATCGTGTGCCTTATAAACAGTACTGTAAGTTCCTTCACCAATCTGCATGGTAAAATTCCATCACATTACTTGTTAAGAAAGTGGAGAGCGGATTATCACTCTATCAGCAATTTAAGTATATAAAGGATACGATCTTTGCTTCATCAAACATTGGTAGCCCTATCATGAATGAATTGTACACAGAAGAATGTCACTCAGTTCCTATATTCTATAAGCTAATTTATTTAGCTCTTTCCTTCCTCTATTGGAAGAGAGGGCAGAGAAGTCCATAAAAGCAACATTAGGCCTCACCTATGCTTCAAATGTAAAACAGCCGCATGATTCCTGCTCAAACATTCTATCATAATAAGATCTACCATCTTCTGAAATTTAAAAATTAGGCTACCAATGTTCTTCCATTCCACTCTACACAGGACACGACAACAAAGGACGATTTTCTTAAATAATGCAATGCAGGGTAGGATGGAATGGAATGAAATACATTAGTTACATTTTAAAAAGGGATGTAATCTCATTCTAATCGACTCTTTTCCACCCTATACCACCAATCTAAACATATCGACTTTTGACAAGTAGTAATATATCATTAGTTAATCACAGTGCAACCATAGATTGAGCAAACAAGGTGATAATTTACTTACTTTATCAAACTTTTCAAAAGTATTTGCACTCCTTGGAATCCATCCATTGATAGCTTCACCAGCAACAGAAGAAAGCCAAGTTGGCCATCCAGCTGCAACTTGCTCTCCTTCTAAAGCCTTTGGAACCCTTCCAACACTAGGACTATCAACAACAACAGCACCCAATTCAGGTTTCTCCATTTTCATCTTCACATTCTGATCATCATACAACCACACTGAACCATTATTGGCTTCCTTATCAATCAATGAAACTTTCATGCCAATACCATCCAAAATATTATCTTTCTCCAAAACTCCATCAGCCCTTTTCTTATCCAATCTTGAAACCTTCATGTTAGAGATTCTTTTGCTAGATGATGTCAAATCCTTTGTCAAACCTTCCTTGCTGTCATCCACAGCTGAACTCTTGGAACTTATGCAACCCATTTTCAGCACCAAGCTATTATTTTTTTGGGTGTAAATTGGGTATCCTCTACGCGCAACAGCATAGACTAATCCCCTTGAGTATTATTAAAATTCAACTATAAAATATTGTTATTATCTACCAATAATAACCACTTTATGAAACTGATTAACTGATAGTCTAATTCATGCTTCATTTTCTTCCCAAAAAAAAATTGGAATTTCTCGTAACAGTCTCTTTCAGAAAATAAAAATCCACACTTTCTGTGTCTATCTGAAAAAATTGAAATTGACCCAATTCAAAAGTCAGCGACTTTAATAAAAAAACGCAACTTAGAAGTTATAACCCTTCAGTAACACTAATCAATAATCAACAAATTTTAAAAAGGAGGAATTTTAACAACAAAATAAAAAGAAGGAGTTGATGAATGAATGATGATAACAAAAAGGAGGAGTATAATCATAGAACTAATTAATTAATAAAAATAAATGGAAAAAACGAATATGGAATGTTCAATAAACTTAACAAAGAATGAAAAAATGACTCCTTCGATTTTGGATATGGTTGTAAAAATCAACGCGTATTCAAATTTAATAAAATAAATAAATAATTAAATAATTAAAAAGAAGAATGTCATGCTTACACGACGGCTTTTGCCGACTAAGTTTGCTCAGTCAAGAGACTTCTCTCTCTCTCTCTCTCTCACATAGATCTTCTCTATACCGGGGGCAAACGGCACAGTATTCATCTTTTTCCCACAATAAAAAATTGACAAAATATTTTAATGTGTATATTTAAAGGAAATTCAAATTATTTCTTTTGTTTAAAAAGAGGAAAATTGGAATTCAAAGAATTTCAGTAAACAATATGCATTTGAGTACTTACTATATATCCAGATACAAATGTCTTATTATGTATTTTTTTTGAAGAATTTAATTTATTTACGAATTAGTTTAAACAATTTTTACTCTTAAATAATCACAATTGATAGATTATTAATAATATTTAATTTTTATTATGATTGGTTATATTTAACGTCATTGTAAAAATAATTTAGTATTTTTTATGATAGAAAAATCAAAAATTAAATGTTAGTTATATTTTGTTTGGTTAAATAAGTTGTTAGTTTTTATAAAATTTTGTCAATTTTTAATCCTCTAAAATTTTACGTTTTTATTTTTGATTTATTATTTTAATTTAACTTTTATGTATTCATTGAATTTTTAAAATATTTTTTTTGCAGTAATTTAGAATTTTTAAATCAACTATAAAGAAAATATAAATTTATAAATGTCAAAAATTTAAATTTATTGTTTGACAAAAATATAATTATAACATTTCATTTATAATAATTTGTTTAATCCATGTCGGTACATCAACGTGAATATGAAAATTACCTAAATATGCGGTAACTCTGACTTAAAAATATATATTGAATTCATTGTTTTCTAATAAATTTTAAATTGTTGTAACGAAGTTTTTAAATATGTCTTAAAAATTACAAAAAAAAATAATTCAGAAATTCAAAATATATACAGGAGTTCATTTAAAATCAAGGACAAATAATAAAAACGAAAAAATTTTAAACGATTAAAAGTTGACAAAAAAATTTATAAGAATTAAAAGCAAAATTATGAAATTTTATAAAAATTAAAAATTTATTTAGCTCTATTGTATTTAAAAAAAAGTATGTTATATTTTATTATGTATTTATGATAATGGTTAACATTGAATTTTTAATAAGAACAATTTTATAAAATTATATTACACTCTTATTTATTTTTAATATTTTTTAATCCGTGTAATTTTTTTTTTATAAACAAATATTAATAAGTTAGTGGTTATGTTAGTTTAAATAACTCATTTTTAAAACTCATTTAATGTCTCTTAAGGCCTTAACTCACCAACCAATATATTTATAGAGGATGTAAAATATATTCAATAAGAAACTAGTATTTTTGATTTATTTTATTTTATTATTATTTGATCACTGGTCATAGTAGACCCAAAGATAAGACCACCAACACAATTGTATAGGCAAATTATAAAAAATTTACTTATTCAAAAGATCTTATATTATAATACTTTCAAAATTAAAATTGATAAATTTTATTTAAAATTAATATTGTCACAAAAACTATTAAATAATTTATTGACTTTATTATCTATTAAAAATAAAAATATTATACAAAATCAATTATATTAATTTAATAAACAATTTTATATTTTAAAGTGTCTATAAAAGAATTTTTTGTGATAAAATGTTGGAACAAATGTGTGAATTTAAAAAATTGTTAAAACCCCACATTGGAAAACTCTCATTTTGAATAATTTTAATCACTATATAAATATTCTCAAAATTTTGTTGAAGTCTCACATTAGTTAGAAAACATATGTGGGTTTGTTTCCATCATTATATAAATAGTGTCAATTTATTGTGAAAAGCACACCAAAGTTGGATGTATTTTCCAACTTTTTCTTTTCTCCCTCTTATATTCTGCTCGATTGTTACCGAGCCACTTCTCCCTTTTCTTTTTGTCCCTTCGATATTTTAGAGCGGTATTATACTGTAGTCCCTTCGATATTTTAAAGTGGTTGTTATACCGTAGTCCTTTCGATATTTTAGAACGGTATTGTATCGTAGTCCCTTCGATATCTTAGAGCGGTTGTTATGTCGTAGTTCCGTCAAGTTTTGAGTGGTCCTAATACCACTATCCTTTTAGAGCGGTTTTATACCGTTGTCCCGTCGATTTTTTAGTGGTCACAATACCACTATCCTTTTAAAGTGTTTTTATGCCGTATGTTGCAGTCCTTTAGAGTGTAGTCATTTTAAGTTATGAGTGGTTATAGTACCATATTGCGAGGCTTTAATCGCCTTATTAAGAGTGACTTTAACCGTCATATTGAGAGTGGCTTTAACAGTCATATTGAGGGTGTAATTCTAGAACGGTTTTCTACGGTGCAATGAAACTCCGATACAGTGAATCTGGGATGTTTTATCCTGGGACGTCGTGGTTGATAGTCTGTCTTGCACAATTTGGGCAGTGCCGCGAAACATCTTAAAGAGAGCGACCTAGTCCGCAACTCAACCCAGTAATATCTTCAGTGGCACAAATTGTGATTTTTAAACAGTTTTTTCAAACTCAAAAACAACAATTTTAAGACGTTTTTTCTTTCATGTCAATCGAAGATATTACTAGATATGTTTCTTTGAGGCAAACATAAAATGATAAGAAAGTTGGAGAATTAACCCATGAGAGGGTAATGATTACCTTTATAAGAATAATTATATTCTTAATAGACGTGATGATGATATGTATGAATAGTATAGTTCCAGCAATAATGCTAGACAGGTATGAGATGCTCTTAAGAAGGGGAAGTTGGAGCTAAAAAAATATGTTGTAGCCTGAAATGTTATAAAGAAGAAATATGATACCGAGGGACTTCGAGCTAAAAAGTGTGTTATAGCCGCTACCTCAAGTATCAGATTACCGATGACAAATACGTGGAGAAATTCAGAAGATAGCACAAGAGATCATCTTAAGGTATGACTTTAGATGAATTTCAAATTGATTGTTATTATCGACAAATTACCTCTGTTTGGAATTATTTCAAAAATTCTTAAAACAAACGAATTTTCTCTAAAGATTATGATAACTTGTCTCTATAAAACAAAATGTTGTTTATTATTTTTCTAAATTAGGCAAAGTTTACTTATATCCAATGCATGTTTAAATTTAATTGTTGAAATTAAGAATGTCTTCTTCTGTTTACATGTTGTGTGATTTTAATGTTATTTCATGTGAACACATGTTATTTCAAACTTAAGTAACTCAGGTTTAATACCAATGTTATCTTTAAATGATTTTGAAAAAAAAATGTGATTTTGTAGTCAAGTTAAAATAACAAATAGTTCACATAAATATGTAGTTAGAGAATCTAAGTCTTTAGATTTATTACACTCTGATATATGTGAACTTGATGAGACGTTAATAAGAAATGAAGATTGTTATTTTATCACTTTTATTGACGATCATTTTGACTATATTTTTGTATATCTAATGAAAAATAAAAGTGAAGCGCTTGACATGTTTAGAATCTTTGTAATTGAAATTGATAAATCAATTTAGTAGAAAGATTAAGAGATTTTGTAGTATAGATGAATAGAGTATGATTCTAGTTTATTTAATGAGTCTGATAAAACTCAAAGAGTTTTACATGAAACCACAACACCTTATTCACCTGAAATGAATGGTAAAGCTGAAAGAAAGAATATGACTCAGAACTAGTTGTTCCTATTATGCTTAACTCTGGTGCTGCATCTCATTGGTGGGGGGAAATTATTTTGATTGTTTGCTATGTTTTGAATAGAGTTCCAAAATCTAAAAGCAAAACATCTCCTTATGAGATAATAAAGAAAAGTCAACCAAATTTGTCTTATATTCAAACATGGTGTTGTCTGGCTTATGTTAGAATCCCCGATCCCAAACGAATTAAACTCGTCAGTAGAGCCTGTGAATGTGTATTCATTTGGTATGCAGTAAACAGTAAAACGTATAGGTTTTGTGACCTAAATGTGAAAATGATCATAGAGTCAAATGATGTTGACTTCTATGAAAATAAATTTCCTTTCAAATCAAGAAATAGTGGGGGCAACGAACCAAGTCATACTCCCGTGACAAGAAGCACTGAAAGCAACAAACAAGGTGAATTGGAAACTCGAAGAAGTAAGATAATCAGAGTTGCTTAAGATTATGGACTAGAATATATGGCCTATAATTTAGAAGAGGATCCTGCAAATCTCAAATAAGCCTTGCCATCATTGGATGCAGATCTTTGGCAAGAAGCTATAAACGATGAAATGGATTCCCTAGAATCTAACAAGACCTGACATATAGTAGACTTGCCTCCTGGTTGCAAACCAATAGGTTGTAAATGAATTTTGGAAAAGAAACTAAAACCCGATGGAACTATTGATAAATACAAGGCACGCCTTGTAGCCAACGATTTTAGGCAAAGAGAAATTATAGATTTCTTTGACACTTTTTCTTCAATCACTAGAATAACATCCATTAGGGTATTCATTTCACTAGCAGTAATTCATAATTTGGTGATACACCAAATGGATGTTAAAACAACTTTTTTAAATGGTGATCTGGAAGAAGAAATCTATATGGAACAACCTGAAGATTTTGTAATTCATGGACAAGAAAACAAGGTCTGTAAGTTAGATAAATCTCTATATGGTCTTAAACAAGCTCATAAGCAATGACATGAAAAATTTGATAACTTAATTATATCGAATGAGGTTAAAGTGAATGAAAGTGACAAATGTATTTATTACTAATATGAAAATGGCATTTGCACTATCATATGTCTCTATGTAGACGACTTACTCATATTTGGTTCAAACATTCATGCTATAAATACTGTGAAATCATTGTTGAGTAACAACTTTGATATGAAATACCTCAGAGAAACGAATGTAATCTTAGGAATCAAGATTACTAGGTCAGAAAAGGGAATTTCTTTAGATCAGTCTCATTATATTGAAAAGATCCTAAAGAAATATAAATACTTTAACTGTAAACCTGCTTGCACACCATATGATCCAAGTATGAAATTTTTTAAGAACACTGGTGAAGGTGTTAGAAAAATTGAATATGCAAGCATCATTGACAGCCTCAGGTATGCCACTGATTGTACTAGACCCGACATTGCCTACGTCGTGGGACTATTGTGCAGGTTTACCAGTAGACCTAGTATGGAGCATTGGCACGCTATCGAAAGAGTCATGAGATACCTAAAAAGGACCATGAATCTAGGATTACATTATCAAAGATTTCCTGCCGTACTTGAAGGATACAGTGATGCTGATTGGAACACCTTATCAGATGACTCAAAAGCAACCAGTGGCTATATTTTTAATATAGCTGGTGGTGCTGTATCTTGGCAATCGAAGAAACAGACGATACTGGCTCAGTCCATTATGGATTCGGAAATGATAGCACTAGCTACTGCTAGTGAAGAAGCGAGCTGGTTGAGATGCTTGCTAGCTAAAATCCCTTTATGGGAAAAACCTATGCCAATTGTATTGATCCACTGCGATAGTACCGTGGCTATTGCAAAAATTGAGAATCGTTATTACAACGATAAGAGACGACAAATACGTCGTAAGCATAGTACAATTAGAGAATTACTTACTAAAGGAGCTGTAATAGTGGATCATGTACGCACCGATGATAATTTAGCAGATCCTTTGACGAAAGGATTGGCTAGAGAGAAAGTCATAAATACTTCCAAAAGGATGGGACTATTGCCTATAGATAGATGAGTCACTCATGATGGGAACCCGACCTAAAAGACTGGAGATCCCAAGAATTAGGTTCAATGGGTAATAACAAGTCATAGTGATATGAGATGAACATGTTATTATATTTAACAGAAGCATGATTCCTGAAGTGATGGAAGGCTGAGATAATAGAAACTCTTAATGAGATCTATACTCTATGTGGAGGGAGTACCTAGCTATAGGAGTACTCTTGATAGACTCACCTATGTGAATGTGGAAATGAGACCGTTTCCTATGGAATTTTGAGGCAAAAATTCCTAGAGCGTTCACTATACTGGGATAGACATGCAGGGCCATAAATGCACGGGCTTTTTAGAATACACCCAATGAAAATGTTGTGTGTGGGTTTGATGTCTGAGATAGAGTTCAAGACTATGAGCCACTCTTGTTAAATCAGAATCTTACTTGCTATGCAAAGGTTTAAGTCATAGACACCTTTGCTTATACGCAATCTTATAGAATCGTTTGACGCTATTTTAGAAACATTTTTTTAATTCAAGTGGGGGATTGTTGGAACAAATGTGTGAATTTAAAAAATTGTTAAAGTCCCACATTGAAAAACTCTCATTTTGAATAATTTTAATCACTATATAAATATTCTCAAAATTTTGTTCAAGTCTCACATTAGTTAGAAAACATATGTGGGTTTGCTTTCATCATTATATAAAGAGTGTCAATTTATAATGAAAAGCACACCAAAGTTGGATGCATTTTCCAACTTTTTCTTTTCTCCCTCTTATATTCTGCTCGATTGTTACCGAGGCACTTCTCCCATTTCTTTCTGTCCCTTCGATATTTTAGAGCGGTATTGTACCGTAGTCCCTTCGATATTTTATAGCGGTATTGTACCGCAGTCCCTTCGATATTTTAAAGCGGTTGTTATACCGTAGTCCCTTCGATATTTTAGAACGGTATTGTACCGTAGTCCCTTCGATATCTTAGAGCGGTTGTTATGCCGTAGTTCCGTCAAGTTTTGAGTGGTCCTAATACCACTATCCTTTTAGAGCGGTTTTATACCGTTGTCCCGTCGATTTTTTAGTGGTCACAATACCACTATCCTTTTAAAGTGTTTTTATGCCGCATGCTGCAATCCTTTAGAGTGTAGTCATTTTGAGTTATGAGTGGTTATAGTACCATATTGCGAGGCTTTAATCGCCTTATTAAGAGTGACTTTAACCGTCATATTGAGAGTGACTTTAACAGTCATATTGAGGGTATAATTCTAGAACGGTTTTCTACGGTGCAGTGGAACTCCGATACAGTGAATATGAGCTGTTTTATCCTGGGGACGTCGTGGTTGATAGTCTGCCTTACACAATTTGTGCAGTGCCGCGAAATGTCTTAAAGAGAGTGACCTAGTCCGCGATTCAACCAAATAATATCTTCAGTGGCACAAATTGTGATTTTTAAACAGTTTTTTCAAACTCAAAAACAACATAAAATTTTGATAATTTAACTAAAATATTATTACAAAATTTAAAATATAATATATTAAAAAATAATTTATACACTTATATAATAATTTCTTATTTACAACGAGTACTTACGTCAATTCTTTACCCAATCAGGGCTAAAAGCGATATAAACCTCAGCAATTATTATCATGTAGTGCAGATTAAGTACTGACCAAATCATGATAAATGTGAAAAGAGTGTATCATGATGATTAATTTAATAGCTTAAGTAAATGTATATGTATAAAGTTTGAATTCAGTCCATCTTTTTTTGGGTGAGTATACAATGTATGATTTCTTACTGTATATGTCTTTTTGACTAAAAAAGACACTGGACCAAATCCAACTAGCTATAAATTTTGGTGGTTATGAGTAATATGGTATGATGTGATTGTGTATATGATCCAAACGTGGTGCCTTCAAATTCTTAATCATTGACGGCCACGCATTCAATCTCAATTAATTATAAAATCATTCATAGACTAATAATTTGCACCTAAACAAATGACAAAGATTGAGAATGATAGATGACTTCCCGTATAATAATTAGGATGACAACTTATCTCATACTCATTTGTACTTTTAAATCTGCCCTTACTTAACAAAACAAAATTATATTTATACTTTGATGGAGTATGAATTTTCTTCGAAATCTAAATTAGGATAAGAGTATTAATATTCACCTTATCCTACTAGTCTATTAATTATAGATATAAGAACAGAAAGTGCTAATAAAATTAATTCATTGCTCATTATTTGTTGGCCTTTTTGGTTTATTTGTGGGTTTGAACGTCAAATCACAATTATTTGTTTTTAAAACATGTTTTAATGGATGGATAAGAGAGAATAAATGAAAAAAGAAATGATAAATAATTGAAAAGTAAGAGAAAAAGAAGAAAAAATAATATAGAATTGAGAAGTAAGAGAGAGAAGAAAAATGTAAATAGAAAAAATAAAGAATAAAAACGTAATTGATAAAAAATATGAGATATATATTTATCACTAATATATAAAAAAAACATAATATATATATAACTGATATATAAAAAAATATAGAAGAAATAGTTGTAACAAATAAATATAAAAAAAAAACACATGATATATATTTGTTATTGATAAATATAAAAAACACAAAATAAATTTGTCACTATATAACATAAAAACACATGATAAATATTTGTCATTGATAAATATTAAAAATGCGGGATAAATATTAAAAATGTGGGATAAATATTTATAGTTGATGCATAAAAAATACTATATAAATATTTATCAATGATGAATATAAAAAAATCATAAAACAAATATTTGTCATTGATATATAAAAACATGAAATATATATTTATCACTAATAAATATTACAAAAAATACAGGACAAATAATTTCCACTGATATATAAAAAACACAAGATAAATATTTATCATTGATAAATATAAAAAAAAAAAAAAAATAATA
>JBBPBO010001984.1:63679680-63972121 GCA_037974295.1 Cicer cuneatum | reverse complement strand
AAAAAATATAGAAGAAATAGTTGTAACAAATAAATATAAAAAAAAAACACATGATATATATTTGTTATTGATAAATATAAAAAACACAAAATAAATTTGTCACTATATAACATAAAAACACATGATAAATATTTGTCATTGATAAATATTAAAAATGCGGGATAAATATTAAAAATGTGGGATAAATATTTATAGTTGATGCATAAAAAATACTATATAAATATTTATCAATGATGAATATAAAAAAATCATAAAACAAATATTTGTCATTGATATATAAAAACATGAAATATATATTTATCACTAATAAATATTACAAAAAATACAGGACAAATAATTTCCACTGATATATAAAAAACACAAGATAAATATTTATCATTGATAAATATAAAAAAAAAAAAAGAATAATATTTGTTAACAATGCATAAAATGAAACTTTTTGTTTGAAGTGTAAACGGTGCACATATAAAATATCACCAACATGCGACCAGTAAGTAACACTAAATGTTTACTTGTGATTGTATATTATTTTTAAAGTTTATATATATACTCATTCATTTTTATTCGATTTTCTAAACATTCTCAATAGAAAATTAAATTTTAATAAATTAACATCAGGTAATAATTATTATTTTACTTATTAATTATAATGAGATGAGTGCATGCGAGGAAAATCCGAACTCTATTGAAGTTTGAGATAGGGGCTCAATCTCCAAACTCGACTAAAATAGTTGGTTAATTTCGTCTCTTTAATTTGTGAAATAGTAACAAATCAAATGGACATTGATTTAGCATCAAATACACTTGTTATTAACTCTGACGTATTTATCTGTTAGTTCTATTGAATTGTCATAATTTTATATATGTGGAACATTGATTTGGCATGAAATACACTGTAAGTATCCTTTGCTGCGTTGCAAAAACATTAAAGTGTAACAACATATTGTCATAAAGATACATTAATTAGTTTCTTATATAAAAATTAATTATTAAAGTTTATAAAGTTAATTTTATTTTGGTGTGATCTTAAAGAAATTAGTGTCCCTCAAACATTTGTTTCCGAAAAGTATCTCAAACATTATTTTTATAATATCAATTATAGAATTATTGTCTTCAACTTTTTTCCTCTCTTTTATTTTTATTTTTGTATTAATATTGGGAGAAAAAAACTCAAATCTCAAATAAAAAAGAGAGAATGTATAAAAAAGGTTTATAAAGAGTGACAACTTTCGTTATGTCATTAGATTTTTCGAGGACAAAAATTAGACCAATATAAAATCATAACATAATATCATTATAAATTCGACTTGTAAAATAAAAGTGTCATTGTTCATAAACTCATAGCTTTGTCACTTTTTGTACGTAATTTGAGATTTGTTTTTTCAATTACTAATAGAAATATTGGATAGGTAGCATGCATATTTTGGAAATATTGTATAGGTAGAGGCTTCTTCTCAAAATAAAATTAATTTCACTACTTTTATAACTGACAAGTTTTTGTACTCATCAATTCAAGGAAAAAAATTGATACATACACACTCATGCTTATATGAATGAGTTAAAAACAAAATTAAATATAAGAATGTTTGAAAATATATCTAAACTATTTACACTTAACATATTTATTTATCCACTTTTCTCGAATGAAAATAATAGTCGGTTTCCATCTTGAAATAATTAAGTTAGAAGTTTTGTACGAAACTATATCTATAATTTATTATTATTATTTTTATTTTCATTAATATTGTTAATTAAAAATTAAATTGAGATTAATTAAGATTTGATATGCTAAAATTTATTTAAGGATTATATTTGATTTAAAATTCAAATTGGAATTGGTTCATATATGATTTAAATGTGAAATAATGATTAAATTTAATTATTTAATTAACTAAAAAAATAAAATTATAAATAAAATAATTTAAATCAGAATAAAAATGTAAAGAGAAATAAAGTACACCAAAATTATGACAGTTTCCTCCAAAAACTATTGTGACATCATATCTCATTTGTAACCACTAAAATGAAAGTTTACTCCAAAAACTCACTCCATAAATAGTATTTAAATATATTTGAGGCATATATTTTTAAAAACGTTATTTCTATATTTTCTTAACAAATCATTTTTTTCATTTAAATAATTTATTTTAATCAATCATTTCTCGTAAATATACAAAAATCACTCATTATTGAAAGTAGATATTAATTCTTCAATCGGAAGAAAACATATTACATAGTAGATAAAAAAAAATGAATGTATTATTAAATACATTCTCGAGTCTTAATTATAAAAAGATAAAAAAAAAATATAAATACCATTACATTTATTTATTACTATCACTTTTTGAATATTTTTATAAATATATCTCTTATAAAAAAATATGAAACATAAAATAAACTCACTGATGTATAATAGATAAACATTAAATAAAAAAATTATTTAAAAAATAAATATATTATAAAAATTATAATTTTTTTATAAATAAAAAATATATAATTAAGAATGGAAATAGTAAGTCAAATATATTCAATTTTGACCATACTTACATTGGGGGTTGGTGAATGGTCAGGATGTTCTAAGTTTCAACTAATTAATTATTCATAGTGTGGAAGCTTCCCGGGTACACTTTATGGTATCATTTTATTATTGTAAAAAGGAATGTAAAACTTAGATCTCATGATCTAATCAACGCTCAAATATTAAAAATAAAAAAACAGTATGACTGTAAAAAGTTAGATATGATAGTTTATATTAATATTCTATTTGTCTCGTGATACCACATGGCGAAGCTACAATCATAACAATAAAGTGGCCAATTTTTTTAATAAAATATATAAATTAAGTTACAAATTTATTGAAAAAAAGAAAAAAGTAGTTATTTAAAATCCGTAGATCAAAATTACAGTAAAGAAAACAGAAAAGAATAATAGTTATTAAAAAAAAAGTATTCAACTATGCTTTAAGCAATCAAATTACTCATTATTGAATCTATAATAATCAGTAATATATTTTTTTAATATAGACAACTGATTTATTGGTAAGTAACTCATTATCAATTTTATTTATAAATCACGTCTTAACAATTTTTATTATTGTTCAATATATTTTATTTGTAATTGCACTAGAGATTAAAAGTAACACAACAATATGAGTAGATGTATCAATTAAATTATTTTTTTGACTTTTTTATTTATTCTAATTTTTTAGTAACAAATTTATTTGAGGTAGTTAAATATATATTATTGAAATAATTAAGCATAAAAACTATACTAACTTATTAAAAATAATATTTTGATATGTGACTATATTTAACTTCGCCTCGCCCTTAAACAGAGCTGACATAAAGATAAGACTATGCAATCGCTTTATGTTTAAAAAAAATTAAAATTTTACTTAATAAAAAAGTATCCAAAAATATTTTAAATACAATTATTTTATTTAAATTATTTTTATTTTAATAATTATTTTAAATTATAAAATCTCTAAAAATATAATTTTAAATAAAAATATAATTAATTTTACTAAAATACTGATATAAACTCTAAAAAACCTTATAATAAAATTCGTTTTAAGCTTTCTTTAAATATTGGGCTTGCTAATAACTTGAGTAAGATTGTAAAAAGCTTTATTACTATTATTTATAATATGTATAATATCTTTTTTTATAAAATTGATATTATAATTTTTACAAATATTATAATTTATATCTTCTCGCATGAACTCAAGATCTAGTTTAATTTTAAAAAATAGACATTAAGGAAATGATATTGTTAATATACTATAGTTAAATAGGATGAGAAAAATAAGTCAATTTTTTTTTTAATATTTCAACTTATAATTTTCTTATATTTTAGTACATGTGACAAATTTTGTTTATATTTTTTTTCTTTTGGGTCTATTACTTATATTTTTTATTTGGTCTATTGCTTATATTTTTTATTTGGTCTATTGCTTATATTTTATTATGGAGGAAATATTTAAATGTGTGTGGCGATATTTATTTATGTAAAACAATTTAAAATACAAATTTTGTTAATATTAAAATAAATTGCAATAAATACAAAGGAACTCTCTCTAATATAGTAAACACATAAAAACAATTAATTTTTTTCTTGAAGAAAGAACACTAAGAACGATGAGATTTTTTTTACTTAAATAAGAACAACGAAACCGAGAAGTGAGATTTTTTTTTTTTTTTATCAAATAAAAGCAAGATATTTAAAAATTACTAGTCCCGTCCATTAATATATATTACTAATTATTAATATTTCTTAATATTTTCTATAAGAACAAATTTTAATTAAGTTAAGTATTTTTAGCAGTATATCTTTGATTATTATTATTTTTTTAATAATTTAATTATTGGACTCACATACTTTAAATGTTAAAAAATTGAAATTTCATATTTGATCTCATGCCTATGTATATCGAGTTTTGCAACTTTCAATTCTTCATCTCATAGTATTATACTAGATTATTTGCACAAATTAAAAAATTAAAAAAAATAATTTTATTAAATATTAATATATTTATCATTATTATAAATACAAAGTAAATAATAATAATTTTAGACCAC
This sequence comes from Cicer cuneatum, assembly GCA_037974295.1. Taxonomy (NCBI): domain Eukaryota; kingdom Viridiplantae; phylum Streptophyta; class Magnoliopsida; order Fabales; family Fabaceae; genus Cicer; species Cicer cuneatum. The sequence continues at coordinate 63,967,544 of JBBPBO010001984.1, read as the reverse complement.
TGCACATAATATTAATTACTATAATCGAGAAAATATAATTAATATTACACTAAAGATAATCTTTATTTTAAATACTTTGTCTAAAAATTTGTTGTATAGAGAATATCAACAAATTTAGTATTACAATAATCAATATCTATAAAAAATATTACACCTATTATCAATTTCTTAATTCATATATCTAATCTGATCAACAATATAGTTTAAGTAGAAAGACATTCCGCTAAAAAAAGATGGAAAGATACTATTCATCCACTCTCTCCTACAATAAATAATTTATACAAAAAATTTATTTCAATTTTAAATACAATTTAATTAGAGTTTTTTCAATATATCTTTAATTAATACTATTTATATTATTATTAAATCACTAAATTTTACTTTATATTTACGATAATATAAATACATTAATATTTAATAAAACTAATTTAATAATTTATATTTTTTAAAATGTGTGAAATTGTCTACGTAGTCACTTATGGCACGAGAAAGTGAAAATATAAAAAAAATAAAAATATTATTTGTACATTTATTATTTTTGTACAAAGATTCAACACTTCATTTTTTTTTTATCTTTATTTTTGTATTACATCATTAATATTTAGGTCATTATTGTCTAAAAGAGTATTAATATCCACAAATAGTTTTTCATAAAAAATCGACTAATTACCTTTTGATTATATGCATTAATCGAGTATTTTAATAAATGTCACTTTAATAAAACAAATTTAAATAAATATTATTTTCAATAAATTTAATTATTTTTTCCTACCCTATTATTTCATAATTACAATTTACACAACTAACAAAACATTATGATCATACTTTGTATAAATAACAATAGAAATAAAACTAGTTTTGTATTATTTTCCTTTTAATTATAAGATATTTTGAATATGAATGAAAAAATGATAGAGAACGGTTACCAGTTAGTAGTGTGGAGTGTGTAAGAAAGGATTGAGTGAAACACGGGATTGAAATTTGTTGTTGGAGAGCGAATAAAGGGCAGAAGAACTAAATAGCATGGTGGGGACACACCAATAAATTCCATTAATCCGACTACAAACATTTCAACCTCACCACCGTCGGTTTCACCTTTTTATTTTATTTTTTTCAAACCAAACAATCTCTGCTAATTTCGACTACTTTGAGGATAACCAAACTTCTCATTCACTTTCTCTTCCTTACTCTAAACAACATAACCACAATCATTTCTCATTTCTCATTTCATGCATACTTCTTTTCTTTCTTCACCTATAAATCTAATTAGTCCTAAACTAACTCAAAATAAATCTCTTGATACATTTTTTTTTTTGGTGAAGTTAATTTTCTTTGCAACTACTCATTCATTATTAAAGTTAAAGTCTTTTCGAAGCTATTCACACTCTTCTCACTACCCAGATAGAGATCTAGACATTTCAACCATTTGGGTTGTGAAAAAGAAACGAACTTGTTTCTGGGTCTGAAGTTTTTTCAGTGTGTGTGTGAGATTCAATAATTTTCATTAAGCGTTACTAAATTAGTGACCCTTTGAGCTAAAAACCAAAAGGGTACTTCAAATTTGTTGAATTTCGTCTTCAAATGATGTTTGCAGGAAATGGGTTATTTTATCCCCTTCTGGGTTTTGCATCTTTTGTGGTTTTTATTTATATGTCTTTTGGTGGGTTAAGGTTTAGTTTTGATGAAGAGAAGGAGATGGGCTTTGTGACGAGAAATGGGACGCAGTTTATGTTGGATGGAAAAGCTTTTTATGTAAACGGGTGGAATTCTTATTGGTTGATGGATCATTCTGTGGATTTTTCATCGAGATTTAAGGTTCGTGAAATGTTGAAAACTGGTGCTAAAATGGGACTCACTGTTTGTAGAACTTGGGCATTCAATGATGGTCATTATAATGCACTTCAAATTTCACCTGGTACCTTTGATGAACAAGTTTTCCAGGTATTGTTGTTGTTGTGTGTAATTCTTGATTTTGTAATTTGTAGTATGCTGCTCCTAGGATTTGTTCTGATTATGTTTTTGTGTGCCTTTTCCCAGTTTCATGTGAATGCCGACATATATTAGTTTTTTATATTATGTGTGTGAGTGTGTGGTGTTGTGGTACTTGTTTTTGTTTTTTGGGGTTTCACTTTTGGTTGATTTTTTAATTCCCTACTCAGTTTTTGTTCTCTTTTCCTAAAATTGTGTTTGAGTGTGTCTCTTGGTTTTTGCAAAATGGTTATAATTGTTAATAGTATCATGGTGGGAAGGCAGGGACCAAACTTATAAACTTGCATCATTTGTGGAAAGAATTATTTAATGTTGTGATGGTTGTAAGATATGATGTCAATGGTCTCATAAGTACAACTCAGATGATAACTACAGGGACATTTGATATGCTGTGATGCGGATTTGAATTTGGGACCTCTTTTTCGCCACATTTAGTTGGTGTGAGTTTCACCACTAGACTCTTCAGAACCAAAAAAAGAAAATGACGTGAATAGTTATGTACTTTAGGGCTGAAAATGGTTAAGTTAATTGAGATACCATTGTTCATGGGAAGGGACAGAGTAGAGAGAGAAAGGGGCAGTCTCTCTCTCTCTGTGGTCAGCATCTAAGTGGAATCAATTTGAAGATTGTTCTTTTCTTGTGCTCCTAAAATTGTCCTCACTGGCTAGATGGACCTGTCAAGAAATATTTTGGACTTATGTTATTCTTCTTGTCCTTTGTCCATCATCAATCTATTACATGTGTACTTGACCCAAAAGTGGAGTATGTGTTTCTTTTTTCTGACTAAAATCAGTTTATGAGTGAAATGCCAAAATTGAAAGGTTTGTGAAAGAAGGAACTTGTACTTACTTTTTGCAAATTTTCAAGTTTCGCTTTTCAATAGTTGTCTAGAAGTTAATGTGGTTACCGTGGAGAATTATGTTTTACTTAATCTATCTTTCTTTATGCCTGACGGAACAAAAAAAAAAAAATCTAAGATGCACTGACCTACGTTCTTTACCATCTCAGAATTTGGATTGAGCATAACTCAACCTTACAAAATCAGTTTGTAAGGTGAGGAATGTCTCCCACATATGAACACATTTTTAGACCATATCTCTTTTGATGTGAGACTTTCAACACTGTTATGCCAAATTGAACAAAAAAAACTGTATGTTGCATTTGTGTAGTGTAATTCTTTTTGCTTGTAAAGTAAGTGGTTTTGTTTAGCATTATTTTTTACGAATGGAAATCATGCTGACTGTGGATTGGTATGGTTGACTGGTGACAGGCTTTGGATCATGTCATAGCAGAAGCAAGGCAACATGGAATTAGGTTGCTCCTTAGCTTAGTAAATAATTTGCAACCATATGGTGGGAAGAGTCAGTATGTCAAATGGGCGTGGCAAGAAGGGGTAGGATTAAGCGCTTCCAATGATTCTTTCTTCTTTGACCCATCAATCCATAGTTATTTCAAGAATTACATCAAGGTATGACACGTCTCTCTGTCTGTTTCTTACCACCTTTTAGCTTAACCTAATGCCTTTAGTTGTCATATGAAAAATTTAAAGTTAATAGTACTTTTGTACTGGTATGTTTCTTATAATTATTAAACTTAGTAGGCATATATTTTCTATGATTTGTGTTGTAAGCATTATATACAACAAGACAGTAGTTTGCATTATATACAACCAGACAATTTTATTTGACATTGGAGCTGCATTTATTGTCCGCATTTTTTTCGGAAAATTGAATCAAATTGACAGGATTTGAGACCGGTGATGGTATCTTTTTTTCGTTTAGGTTGTAGACCATCATCAGCCTCCGGTAACACTAGACTCTGACTAAAATCTGAGTCTTGTTGGGAGGAGGACCCAATAAAGAAGGCTAAGCTCTCCTAACACCCATTTTTTCCATTTGCAAGACTTGAACATGACTCTCCTTAAGGAATATTGAGCCAATCACTTATTAACTGTCAATTTTTTTTACTCTAAAAAGGAGTAAAGACCCAGGGGCAAATAATTAGATGACCAATGCATAACTTTCTTTCTTTACACATACACACACAAATTAATAACCTTATTTTCCAAGCTTCATTGAGTATATGCTCTTTTGTTTCCTTTTACTTTTTGGTCTCAGCTTCTTTCTGTTTTCTTATGTATACCAAATTGAAAACATATTGAATGTTTTATACTTCTGTAGCTCATGATCCACGACTTCATATGAAGCTTGTATCTTTGGTTTTTCAAATTCACTCTTCATTTACTTGCTATTTCAGATGTTTAACACTTTTTAACTGTGCATTTCAATTTTCGCTCCATTTTTGCATCCTTGAGGCTATTCTTAGATAAACTAATAGCTTCCTTTGAGTTTTTCTGCAGACTGTGCTGACAAGGAAAAATACTATCACCGGAATTGAATATAGAAATGACCCTACCATTTTCGGTTGGGAATTGATTAATGAGCCTCGTTGCATGTCTGATCGTTCCGGTGACACTCTCCAAGTAAGTCCTTTACGTTGGCTCTAACCCCTTCAAATATTTATTGAAAAAAAGGCTAACAACTAGCAAGTAACTACTTCAAAAATTATAATAATTATTACTCGATGCTTCTTCCTTGTTACATGCGGTATGGGTCCATGAGGAGAATAACAAGTTCAAACTTATTTTCTTTCCTCAATTTATTTATTCAAAAATTTATCATCTCTAATGAATTTGTTCTGGCTGTTTTCTCTCCACCACTGAATATTGCAAAATTTAAAGAATTATATCCGAGTTCAATACAAATGATTCTATATCCAAATTTTATCCATTTTTTCTTTGTGATGCTGTAAGTTATAGTTCCTGTTGTGATGAGTATTAATTGTTGCAAAACTGCAGGAGTGGATAGAAGAAATGTCGAGTTTCGTCAAATTGATCGACAAGAACCATCTTCTGACTGTGGGACTTGAAGGTTTTTATGGTCCTAATGACCCAAAAGATTTGACTGTCAACCCGAATTATTGGGCATCCAAACTTGGGTCTGATTATATCCGGAACTCTGAATTGGCTAATATTGATTTCACCTCTGTTCATATCTACCCTGACCAATGGTAAGCATTCACGAATTCTATATCTGTGCTTATAGAGTCATACGGAAAAAAACTTCAGTTTTTCATGTTTAACATATATAGCACTGAAACTTTAGATTGAAGAGATGTTTGATGTCTGACATGTGTGACATCTATTCAATTACTTCTAGTTTTTCAAATTATTATCGGTGTTCATGTCTATGTTTCACGGTGTTTAACTGATTTGCTAGTGAAGCATGAGTTCTTCTGAAAATTATATATACTTGTTTTAGATTTGTCTTCAGTGGCTACTTCTTCTCGTTACTTATTAGTTTTTGCATAGGTTTCATGAGAAAGAAATTGAAGCTCAACTGAAATTTGTCTCCAAGTGGATGCATTCGCACATTGAAGACGGTGATGAAGTATTGAAGAAGCCAGTCTTGTTCTCCGAATATGGATTATCAAAAACAAATCCGAACTTCAAATTATCCGACCGAGAAAAGATGTATGAAATTATTTTAGGCATCATTTACAAATCTGCAAAGAGAAACCGGTCCGGAGCAGGTGCTCTAGTTTGGCAATTCTTAGTCGGGGGAATGGAAGATTATTCCGATGATTATGCGATCGTCCCGGGCGAAAGCCCATCAACCCTATCACTATTTATTAAACAGTCATGCAGATTGGCCAAAATCAAGGGATATACCCAACAGGATATAAGTTTCAAAGAACTTTGTTAGAAAAGAAAAAGTGGAAAACAAAGTTTGCTACATTATGGAAAATATAAATCTTGATATAAGTGACTATACAGTGGGGTTTTGTACAATATCCTACTTTCAATTCTTCATGTCCAAGAGTGGTTAGTTGGGTGTATAGTGTGGTAGCATGGATTAGAGATTCTTATTAACAACAAAGTATTGTTTAAATCATGTCAGATATATTAGATAATATCTATAAGGAAAATGGCAAGCAATAATTTTCTATGTAATGAAGTTTATTTACATGTCAAAATCCTATCATTTACCCGAGTTGTGTGTTTATAATTACATATTAATACAAGTACATCTTGCCTATGGTTTCAATTCACTCATGTGTACAGCATGAAAATATCAATTATCAAATTAAAATGAATAAACTAACAATTTGATCCTTAAACCTTCACAGTTTACTCAATAAATATTTTTTTCTTGGATAATACATGGTTAATGTATGAGGAAGGTGAAAAGCCAATCCCTTGAGATCTATGTAGCACCAAGCATAATGTACATGATGTAACTTGAATTTCAGTAAATTGAGACTGGAAACACAATCATATAGTATTATTTAATTAGGGGAAAATGAAAGGTCATCTAGCATAGAGTTTATCACGATCACACCCTTAAAAATGATTTTTATAAAAACTTACTGTTTTAAACTCATTTATCACTTAGTAAAAAAAGTAAATTTGAAATTCAATAACTTAAATATTTATTATTAGAGATTTTAATATAAATTTTTATTTTAAAAAAAAATATGTCAAAAATAATTTTTACAAATAAATTCTCAAAATAATTTTTTATTTTGATCATTTTTTAAAATTTCATTATAAAAAAATTGTAACAAATAAATAAAATAATATTTTAAATAAACTATTAAATTAATTTTTCATTTTATTTTTAATTTTTCTTAAAATGTTATGCTAAAAAAAATAAAATACCATAAAAATAATTGTCAAATTTTTTTTAAACAAATAACCTCGTTAACTGTGAAGAAATAGAAAATTTATGGGACAATATAGCTCAAATTAATTCTTGAAATTACAAGATTTCTTTAATGTAGTTTCTCACTATAATTTAAAATAATTCCTAAAATTCAAAAGTTTGATGAAATTCTTAAAACAAAAAAGATATAAATGAAAAAAAACCTCAATTGATATAATATTAACAAATGAATTTTTATTCATTTTTTGAATGAATTAAAGATGATTTTTAAAACAAAGTAAATAATGTCTTAATATTCATTTCATAATCAACTTGAATACTACCCTTTTTAATTTTGTTAACCAAACATGAAACAAGAATAGCATTCTAGAAAATTAAAAAGCAGCGATAAATAATTGCAAAGAGAATCTATTTTCATTTTCTTGTTCACAAACGAACGCAGCAGCGTTTACAAAACTAAAAAGTAAAAAAGATTGACTCAAGATAAAAGTGAATGAAGAGAGAGAAACACAATTTATATTACATAACCCTAATTGGATTGTTGACCCAAAAAAACCCTAACTTGAATCATGCTTAATCAATCTGGGAGAAGTTCTAACCCTATTAACAGAATTAGGGCTTTTCTCAATCTCACTCTTATTCTTCTTTGAATTTTCTCCTTCTTCAACATCCTTCTTAACATCACCAATTTTAACCAATCTTCGTTTCCGAGTCTTCAACGTCGTAGTCGAATCAGAACCAATTACATTAGATCGATCATTCTCTGGTGAAGCTACGCGATCAAAATCATCACCAAGCTTCTTCACCAACCTTCTCCCACGAGTTTCAGGAACTGAAACCCTAACCTCTTCTTCATTCTCCTTCTCGAGAAGAGCAATGAGTCTACGGCGCTTGGAAGCAATAGGAGCAGGTGGTGGAGAAGGAGAATGCGAAGGGGAGATTTTAGATCTGGGAAGATCGGATCTCGGGCTGAGTGTATGGGCTTTGGCTTTGAAAGCTTTTTCGCGTTGGTTACGGAGTTTTTCAACGTTGCCTTCGATTGTGCCTTGGAGACGGAGGCGTTTGAAGCTGAGACCGCCCATGGACCAGTGGGCTTCTTGGGCCCACGACATGAGTGGATCGGTAACGGAGAGAGGGGGGTCGATACGGTCGGTGCCGTCTGGGTTGGCGTAGATGCGAGGACGGGGGAGGCTTGAGCCGTAGAATTTGGCGGGTTTGAGGGAAATAACCATTGTTAAGTGAAGGTGGTGAATGAGGGAGATAAGGAGAAACAAAGAAGTGCCTTTGTTAAATAAGAGAATCGGAAAAGATTAAAAAGAGGGTTTTGGTGGCGGGAACGTGGCTTTTGGCGGGATAAGTTGGCGGTAAATGGTGTGAAAATTTCGTAGCTTTTTGTTTCGGGCATGGGCTTTATCTAATGGCTTACCTCTAGTACTACCTACACTATTTTTGCTACATACACCGATGTTATTTTTTGAGAAAATGGGAGATTGCACTAAACTAATTTAACATGAATTTTTACACCTTATTCCAAAAAAGAAAAAATTATTTTTGGCACTTAAAATATCTTAACATTTATGTGTAAAAGATTACTATCAATATATAGTCTTTTAAATCTAAATTTTGGAAATTATATTTATTAAAACAGATAGTTTAGAGAAAAAATGGTAGTTTAATGGCTACACAATGTGAGTGTAGGTTTTGCACTGAGCTAAATGTTGACATATTTTAAGTGTGAAAAATCGTTTTTGAATATGGAATATAAAATCATGTTAAATTCAATTAAAGAAATTAATTAATTTTAAAGTAAAATATTTTTAATAATTTAATAATTATGATCAAATCAACCAACCGTGTATAACATTCTATACATGACATGTGGATATGAATTAAATCTTATCTTAAACTTAATTTAATACAAAAAAATACTTGATTAAAAAAATTGTCTCAACTATTATTTCTTAAGAACTTTTGAGGAGCTTAACTTTAGCATATTACTATTATTTTTTGAATTCTGAATTATCATTTTTCATTTGTTCCTTTTATTTGTACTTTTACTTTCATGTGTTCTTTATCATTTTTCGTTTGAACAATACTAACATCGTATTTTCTAATACTCATTTTATAACACTATCTCTTTGATCGTTTAAAATTCACATAGATCCTATCAAATTTTATAGTTCTTATATGAATTTGGTGAGACCCATGTAGATTTTAATAAATTTAAGAAAATGTGTATTAAAGAGCGTCTTGGTGACATTATTCTTTCTTGTTATCTATGTTTATAGAATGTGTCTTCGCATATGATTCCCAAAACTCAGCTCTTATGTACACAACCATGCCAATGATTAAATCCCATACTCGCTTCATCCCTGAACTTTGATCTTTTTAAGAAATAATAAATTTTAATATGTATAGTCTTTTTTACCTTTCATTCAATAAATAAAAATAAAATTCATTTAAGGCATCTTTTTGGATTTTTAAGAGTAAAAAAGGAAAAACATTGTATCTTAGTTTTCTAAAATAACCAAAATTTTGGAACAAAATTAAAATGCTTAAAGGATCAAATATTAGGGACTGAGGGAGATTTTTTATTTTTTTTTGGCAAAAATCCCATACTTTTTTTTGTTCAAATCTCTTAAATCAAACAACCACATGAATAATAATGGAAGAAAAGAGAACTACTAACAGTTTGCACTCCCACCAAATTGTATTGGAATACAGAACATCAAATTCAGGAAGGATTCCAAAGAATAAAATAAATAAAAGGTTGCCAATTGCCATTACAGCACACTTATCAGAAAACACCTACTAGCCTCGTGGGAAAAAATAACATCCTGCTACTTGTAATTTATTCTCATTCAACACAAGCTCATCAATGCGTTTGATTGCGTGCTTTTTCCACAAACAAGAACGGAAAAATCACGTTTGACCTGACCCACAGATTACTGGAGTTATTGGAATTGCTTTCCCTCGTTACATACTGAGTCAATCAAATAGCATAACAACACGGGAGGTATAGCACATGAGAGATCTTTACAAACTTTACAGCATAAAGTGGCTCCTTTGTGCATCCTATAACCATAACAAGTACAGATTCACATTTATATAAGCCACTCCAGAGGCATTGGCATACAGCCTGAACTAATACAAGGAAACACAACAAAATCAAAGGATTCTTGGCATAAAATGAAAAAACAATGAGGACATGTATTTCCAGAGTAGATTCTATTGCTATCAATATTACCACAACTTTTTGCAAAAGCATAAAAGAAGTTACATTTGCAGGACTAGGCATTAAAAATTAATCAGAAACCGAGGGTATAGCAAAATCTGTTCCCTCTTCTATTTTATTTCTTGTTTGCTTTTTCCCCAAGCAAGAAGAAAGCGTGATCAACTTCAGATTCCATATAACATTAAAGAAGCTCACTGATAGGAAACAGTTCCAGGCTATGAAAGGATAGTACAATGAAATCATAAGTGAATTACAGAGGAATGTAAGAGCAACACACGGTTGTGCCAGGAATAATCTCATTAGCCCAAAGTTAAAAGCGTAAAACCTAAGTAGAACGCCTTTCCCAAGTTCGTTATCAATTCCAACTGTCTCTACTCTCTCTTATATATACCCTTAATATAATTAACTTGCCATCTCACCTTTGTATTTCCCTACAAACAACAATTAAGCTCTAGCAGTCTTACTGTCTTAGGACTAAGGGTATTGAAGGACGAGAATCCTCCAAAAGAGAAAAAACAGATCACCTTAATAATCACACTTAGTTGGAGGATAATCTATTAAAAGTCACGCATGAAATATATTCACGGCAACGGAACCACTGAAATGTACTAACATTTTATGAAGTTTGATAATTTTACCTTGAAAAAGATATACTCAGATTTATGTATTGGAAGGCTGATTTTGACTCAGCTCAGCACTCAGCATATGATGAAGAAGAACAGCAACCCTCTGGCTTCGTGATTTTGTTCTGCAGAAAGCCAATATCGACAGTAAGGCCACCATTAATATGCCTTCAACTAATAGCTAAGCCTTTAAGTTGAATGGTTCTTTGATATGGCATTAGAACATGATACATAGTTAGAAGTTCAATAATCAATCATTTACCTTCTCATTCCTCACAATTAACTAAATTTCAGCATAGGATATAATGAACAGGTGCATTGCTACTGTTCAAGTCCAATGGGCTTTCATGTGAGGCTACATGTTAAATATATGAAATTACTCATGTTCCTTGATCTAACTAAAGCATTTAGGTGGAGTTGGTCTTTGACCAATAAAAAGAGAGGAGTTTATCGGCTGCTTGAAGAACAGATAAATGTGGGCATTCTAAAAAATAATGCCAGTCATACATACCCAATAGATCGCCGCCCCCGATATCTATCTCCTTCAATTTCCTATATTGAGACAGAAAATAGAAAGTGGGATTTAGAGCTATAAATTGTCAATTAACTAACAATCAACAATGTATTATGTACTAATAGTATTAAGAACAACAATAAACAGACCACATAGATATTGAAAAATTACTTCTACATTCGATAAGATTCTGCACAGAATTATCACTGGAGCACTGAAAGTTTGTTAAGTTTATCTTACACAAACCCATTGATAATATTGGGTTAATGATTTTTGCATACAGTGAGGAGTGTAGATAACCACAGCTATTCAGAAAGCATTGCAGTGAACTCGGTTTGTTACTTACCATGTGGTTAACAGAGTAGTCTGTGAGAGTGTGTAAGGAATTTTTACGGTCATAACTCATAACTAACAAGGATGATTTTTGCTTGTACAGGAGTAATGAACACTGACTAAAAAAATGTTAAAATTACAAGTTCCATTATGTGCCCTGCTATCTGCATTAGATGCCATGAGCCTTTTACCAGTTGCCATAGTAGGGTCCAGGGAAGGATTTGACCCATTTTGGGTCTATTAGCTTGCAACCATGATGCATTTCATAGGAGTCACTTAACAAATTTGTTGCAACTGTTTAAAATGTTAACTCTCAACTGCACTATACATCATCATTTGATCATTCCTTGAACGCAGCTGCTTGACAGACACAACAACTTATATCTCTTCAATAGTAAGAGTTCAGATTAAATGCTAACCTTTTCATTTCCATCACAAGTTTCTGATGACTCCACCTCCATTTCAGCAAAGAATGCCTCCAAGACAAAAGCAACAATCTGAAATACAGGAAAGGCACAACCATCTCTAACTTATGCAAAATGTGTTAAGACAAGACAATTTAAGCATGGTACAGAAAACCAAACTATCTCATTTCCTTTGATTGATAAAAGTGTAAAACATGATTACTTCTAACTGACAACTGCAGGACTGCTTCATAATAAATAAATACATTTATAACTTGTAATTACTTTAATCCAAAAGAATTAGTATGTGTGCATGTCCATGTGAGAAACATAGTAACTTCCCATTGTTCGCATTCCCGAGATGCAGTTTATATTTCGCATTATGAAATTATTAGGTATTAAATAAGAGAAAGTTAAATCATACCAAATTCAAAAGCAGCAAAACAGTAATTAAGTAGAAGCTAATGAAGTACACATAGGTCCAAGAAGTTCCAGTTAAATCCTTGTAGCTCTGAAATAGACAAAGCAAAATACCTACACGTTAAGCACATATTAAAGTCATAGTATGACAATAATAACCTAAAAAGAGTTAGAGTCAAAATAATAAAACAATAGATTGGACTGACTATCTGATATGAATAAGCATATGACAATAACATAAAAAGAGTTAGAGTTAAAATAATAAAACAATAGATTGGACTGACTATCTGATATGAATAAGCATCCTATAATCTTGCATTACTAACATGCAGCAAGAAATTTATACATATTTTAGATGTATTATAGTTAATTTCGATAACAATGCTTGTTGAAATTGTGAGATTTTAGAGAAAAGGAGGAGAGAAAATAATAAGGGTTTCAATATTATTGATAATAGCTTAATGCTGAGTTGATTACAAAAGACTCAATACTAATCTCTATTTATAGAGAAACATAGATTTAATCCTAAATCAGAAACAAATCATAATAATAATGAGAGATATTCTAAGATATCTCTATGATTATAAATTGATCATAAGAAATAATACAAGATACTCTAATATAATGTAAAAGATATTATAAGATATGTTCTAATATTCTAACACTCCCCCTCAAGCTAAAGCTTTCTAAGCTTTAGCTTGCTACAAGAAAACAATATTTTGCTCCACAAATAAACAAAAGATGGAAAGGCAACTCAGAGATGCATGTGAAGTCGGAGAGAATTGCTATAAATATAGCCTAGCCAGATAGCCTGATTGATCATCAGCCCGAGGGAAATTCATGGCAAACAATTGAACAAAGCAAGCTCCGTTCTTCTAAAAAATTGCATTTGGAAGCTTCAAACCAATAATATCGGAGACTCAAATGTTTAAACTTGAATCTACTTCAAGGAGAGAGAGGCGTGCTTCAAGGAGAGAAAGGCAAGACCAGTGCATCTGGGACAAATTGCCAAGATAAAGTGAGTCATAAAAATAAAAGACACCATTAGAATAACCACCAACAGAGAAGAAGTCACCACTAGACAAAATGAAGAAGTCACCACTAATATGATTCATATGTGGAAAAAGAGACACCACCAGAATGATCGTCGGTGGAAATATAAGTCACTATTATAATTTATTAGTAATAACTAAATTGCATGACAAACACCGAAGAAGAAGCAGCGCAACTCTAACGAAACGAAGCCATGATCAATCAACGGAGTGAGAAAATGTATGGTGACTTCTGAGGTGAAAGCACAAATCCAAGATAAGCTTTCTGAAGCTCAAGTAAATTCATGTACGGGTTGCTCAAGTAATTTTTGTCCACGGATAGGTTGTTAAGAGCAATAATATGTGGATCAGTAGTGTTTCGTGACAGGGAAGAATCAAAGAAGTTTGACTTGCCTAAATTCCCAGCATCGGCTCCTCCGCCACTATCTCCTCCAGCTCTTTCTCGATGGGCACCACGGCTCCAGCTACTGGTGCATTCCACCATTCTAAGAGCAGCGGAAGTATTGCCCAATGCAACAATGTTGCAACTACCACCACGATGATGGAAATGAGGACGTAAATAAGCCACAAAGGAGGTTGGTGGAGGCAGCTGTAGTCAGGATTCTTGAACACCATGGTTGGAAGTATTGCCACAAGTGGTTCCGACATCACGGGAGATTTGCAGATAACAACAACATTCTGATTCTCAATTATAGTTTTTCAACAATTATCGCTACTACAATCAAACACAACGAAAATCTCGCTTGTGCCAACACCAATTCAAAAACACCACTAGCTTCACAAGACCAAGATCTAACTTTCTCCTCTAGGTTACTTCTCCAAAAGACCTTTCAATCTCTCTCAAAATCACTTGGTAGCTCACTAACTTTCATCAACCACCACCTCACTAAGCTCTTTTCCTCATGTTAAAACCAGGAGGTGTAGCAAAGATTGATTTACCCCTATTATCATCAACAACTCCATTCACTTTCCTCCTATCACCAATTCCAGGAGTCCACCTTTTAGTCTCTGTGTAAACCTTCAATCCTTCTTTGATAACAAAGGAGGTGGAAGTCTAGGATTCAAATTCACATTGCTGTAATAATATGAAAGATAAGTTGAATCCGACCTAAGCTATTCCTCAGAAGCAAAACCATTAACCAAAAACTCCAAAACAGTAGCCGACACCGTAGAACCACCACCAAATAACCCACCAACTGCACTCAGAGAACCTCAACAGTTGGAGGAGTTGATCCACTCTTATACAAATTCAGGTTCATGATCATGAACCCTATGTCTTCTTTGATCATGAAGCAACATACCTATTTCCTTGTCAAATTCATCACCAAATGAACCTCGTTACCACCAATCACTGACACAGAAACTTGCGGTAAAACTTTTCCAGCAGCGATGGCAGGCAGTAGCAAGAGCTCTGGGTTAGGGTTCTGTAAAGCTTTCCACAACCCAATGGAGTTTGGGGCTCCAAAACTAAAATGGTTGAACCTCCAACCTTGTGGTTAATAGCCACACGCTCTAACCAACTGAGCTAAAGGGACCTGTTTTTTATCTACCTGATGGCACACAATACCCGATGGTAGGCAGTAGCAGGCGACAGATCTTGGAGGTAGCAGGTGTAACCGTAGTCCGAAACTAGAATACGAGGGCAAATTCAAAACTAGGAGGCCGAGGCAAGTTCAATGAAAGAGGTCGCGTTTTAAACGGCAACCGAAAGCGCGGTGAAGAGCGACAACACGTGGATCTGACGTGCGTGCAGTGGGTTATGGTGACGCGCTTTGAGGTGTGGGCTGATCTGGACGAGGCGAAGCTGATGGAGTGGTCGTTTTCTGGAAAAGTCACTGGAAACAGTGACGATGGCAGTAGCGAACTGAACGGAAACGAGTGAAACTGGTGTCAGAATGGATCACGACAGTGGTTTGAAAAAGGAATGATCACATTGTAAAAGAGAAACTATGATTATATTCCCAAACTATTGGAAACTCGATAGCGGAATAGAGGCGGGATCGTTCAAGGAGGATCGAAATAGGCTCTAGATACCATGTTGAAATTGTGAGATTTTAGAGAAAAAGAGGAGAGAAAATAATAAGGGTTTCAATATTATTGATAATAGCTTAATGCTGAGTTGATTACAAAAGACTCAATACTAATCTCTATTTATAGAGAAACATAGACTCAATCCTAAATCAGAAATAAATCATAATAACAATGAGAGATATTCTAAGATATCTCTATGATTATAAATTGATCCTAAGAAACAATTCAAGATACTCTAATATAATATAAAAGATATTATAAGATATTTACTAATATTCTAACAGTGCTTTACTACCAACCTAGCCAAAACTAAAAGCTTAATATTTAGGTTATGCACTGTTAAATGGGCTTAGATCTCACTCCCAAAAGCTAGCTCAAAGAATTTAGGTGTTCAAGCACATATAAGCATTGCATAGCTGGAAAACCTTAGAAATGAGGGTCACAAATTCAATATCCACCCTCACGCACAAAGTGGACATGGGTCCAATTCCTACATTGCCTGGAGAGCTACATGGGTCCAATTCCTACATTGCCTGGAAATCAAGCTCTGATACTACATAAAATGGGCTTGGATCTCACTCCCAAAAGCTACCTCAAAGAATGATGATACCCAAATACATAAAAGCACTATACATCCAGAGAACCTTAAGAATGTAGGACATAAATGTAATTTCAATATGCCTGATGCAGAAAGCCGGAACCTGCCCAATGAATGAACACTCTAAAGAGAGACCAATCCTTCTGACAAAAATCCTAGACAACACTTTTGAGTCCATGCTAACATGAAAGATAGACATATCCATCATTTTGTCAATTGCCTCAACTTAAAACACAGATAAAGGTGCAACTAATCCCTGAGGAAACTTCCCCAAGTGGTTGCTAGTGAGGGAACATCCCTTAAGATGCTTCCTTGAGCTTGGCCCGAAAGGAATAGCCCCACAGGGGATGGTAGATAGAGCTATTGATAGCACAGTACTAGCCCCTGCTGTAGGTGTGACTGTATTTATATATAGCGGGGCAAGAGAGATAAGAAAGAGAACATACTTACTAAAGTAGGAAATAAAAATCCATATTGTGTTTTAGATAGTTTGTCGAGTAATAAGATTTCGGGTTTTTGTAATGTCACCCATCACTTGTTTTGACCTGTCCTATGATCATTTTTTAAATCAAATATTGAACAGTTACTTTTGTGTTGTCCAATCTTTTTATAAATCAAGCGAGTCCAAAGTATTTTACACAAATGTTGAGCTTATCTTGTTTAATTTTCAACAAAATACTATTGGAATCAGAATAACAGGAACTAACTGCTAGACAATTGTTTAAGGAAGAATAGAAACAGATAGCACAAAATAGTAGCGGAAGCCTGCAACATTTGTTCTATTCATCAGTCATTGAATTATCATGAAACAAAAGATGACAATGGAAGTGACAAGGATTAGAGACAGCTCATATACCTCCATCAATTCTTCCCAGACCTCCGAGACTAGCAAATTGAATAGTGTCACCATTCCATTTGGATAATCATTGAAATTAAAAAGTAAATAGCTAGTTTCTGTCAAGAAGAATACCCCAAGAACAACAATTACCCTAGCAATTATTCAATTAGAAGCAATATATAGAAAAAATGTTCAACGAAGATATGTGGTTATTACAGGATCTAACCAATCGCTACAGGTTTAAAAATTGACAGTTTTAAGGATGAACAAAGGATACTCATTAATAGCAAGGTCTGTTGCTTCCAAATCTGGGTTTCCAGCATTAACTAGTCCACCAAAAATCTACAAATACAAAGGAAAATGTAAAGTTAGTTCATTGATAGTAGGAAGAACAAGAAAAAAGAGAATAGAATCATTGCCATTGCAAACACAAAAAGAATCCTTAATCTAACTTGTAAATCTATGCAGAAAATGACCGTGACTCAAGTATTTCACTCACCTGGACACCAAGTGAGCAATAAATACACAAGACGCAAAATATGGTCCCGAGGTATGGCATCAAACTTGGTATAAGAGTTAAGAAAGTTGCCACAAAACCTCGGAATCGCTTGACATGCATTAGAAGTCTTATCAATCTTAACATTCTTGCAAGAAGGAGGTAACGAATCCTGCAAAGGGCACAAGGAAAAACAATATCTGATTGCATCTTCAAAGCAATGCTCAAGAATTGCAAATATTCTTAGCACCAATTCCCATCTTCAAATGAATATACTATCTTCCAAGCATGGTAGAAAAAGAACTGAGTCCAGTATCATTTTATTTTAAATTCTAATTTGACAAGGACAATTGAGTCATGTTTTGAAGAAAATGAAATCTGAGGATAACTAGCCTTTTGTCCTCCCAAGAGAGCAAAAGAACAAAAACAATATTTATTATTGTTAAGTAGGAAATTAATCATGGACTGGATCAATCATGAGAATCCTATAAAAAAGCCTTTTATTCCATGCAAGATTTTTTTTTTTATAAATTGGGGAAATTATTATTACTTAAAGTGGCACCAATAGCCATTTTACAATGCCAGGTGGGATTTGAACATTGTCCCTTGAGGTTACCATGCTTAACTCTTACCACTAATGTGATTAAGGAAGTGTATGGTGAAATAAATCCCACAACGTGGAAAATTAAGCATACATTTAAAGCAGAAATTTGGAAGACATGGAATTCGAAGTAAAAGTTCCATACCATTCCCCATTTGAGATAAATGGTACACGATCATCAGGTAAAGCAAAAGTTATAGTTTCTCCAATGACTGCAAAATTTAGAATTATCAATCAGCAAGATAACATAACCCCAGAAACTGGGTTTTCCCACATAATAGAAATTCAGGACCTAAAACTGAATGAATGCATTATGAACATTCAACAACAGATTCTAGACACTAGTGAATATCAGTATATCACTAATATGATAGGAAGTTAGGAACCTGGTATTTTATTACATGAAAGAGAAAATGAATTAAATTCCCGTTAGATACACCAATTCTGCAGATCATTGAGGGGCTGCAAACACTGCCCAAAGGTTCTAAAACTCCTTTCTTCACTCATGATTGAGTGATCTCACTCATATTTCCCTCCTATTATTTACATCCTCTTATTCCCATCTCTTTAACCATCTCTAACTAACTAACGGTCTACAAACAAAATATTTCATGACAAAAGCCAAAAGCTGCATGAATTCGACCATATATGGTTTAAGGAATCTAAATACCACACATCTGAACTTAGTTACCAATTATCACCGTGATTACAAAATCAAAGCGATTTTGACCATCCCGCCAATAGTTTTCGAATCCATATGAGTAAACCTTTAGAATCATTTCAAGTACATATATCCACCCTGTAAAAAAACAAGGAAGGATCAACTTGAGACAGTAAGATTGTATAGTTATAAGATTCTGCGGATTAAATGAAATAAAATGTACCAAAGCAGAATAAAAACCAAATTATTCATCAGTATTGTGGTGTCTCTTTGACAAACCAGCAAGAACAGATGGGAATGAACATGCAATTGAGTTACAGGTTCTCATGCAGTAAGCAGAATTATTACGTAGCAAAAACAACCTGTAGATTAAAATTTTGAGCTACCATAAAAATGAAAACTTCTGACAAAAATTAAATCCCCACAGGACACATTCTCCTAGAGGGCATGTAAGGAAGCAAAAGAAGAAATGAGAATCACATAATTAGCCAACTCTTTTTACTTAATGATATTCTGTCTTAAAAAATATAAAACTATGAATATTTGTAGTTTAGTAAAATTTTGATCTACCATAAAAATGAAAACTTCTGACAAAAATTAAATCCCCACAGGACACATTCTTAGTAATACATATTAAAAGAAAGTAATAGTAAGTATTTTTCATAAGTTAGGGTGGCAACATGGATCAACGACACGATGTCCTATTTTGAATCATGTCTAACGAGAAACAATTTAAGGCAAATGCTCACCACCTTTCTCGGCATTTTACCGGAAGTTGACTTCCGATAGTGTTATTTTACTAGAAGCCAACTTCTGGTAGTGTAAAATTGACTGAAATGCACTACCGGAATCTAGCTTCCGGTAGTGTATTTAACACCCTATGAGTAAAATCGGGGGGCAGATGAGCGATCACCACAATTTAAATCTAAATCCTTTTTAATGGTTTGGTTTATAAGTTTGTTTAGTCTCTATCTAATTGTAAAACTATCTGCCATATCTACTCCTTTTACTAAGAAGAAAAAAAGTGTATCACAGGGACTAAAACAGAATAATGAGGATCAAAATGAAACATTATTTTAAAGAGATCACTTTGGAACAAAAATATTCAAAGACCAAAACGCAAAAAATAAGATATATACAAACCAAAAAAATATTTAACTTAAAAAAGAATACAATTTTTTACTATGAATATAGTGAAACAGAGAAACATACTTGAGATCTTAACTGTTCAGGTCAAGCTATCTCAAGAATTTTTGTTTTAACTTTTAAGTACCATCATTAACTCCTTCAAACCAAGAAACAACTTTTACAGAACTAATAAGAATTCACAAATGGAAGCATCAGGAGAAAAAACACTGTTTGGATGTCCTTACCAAAAACAAACTCGACCACTTGCCACACCTTTTGACCAGAATTATTTTCTATATCAAGCTGCAATTATGATTAATACAAAATCATTAACATGTGGATATGTACATGCCTTTAAATATAAAAGAATTACCGAAAGCATGCATATGGTTGGTGTCACAAGGTGAGGCTTGAATACAAAAATAAATTCGTCAAATTTTTGCTATGGAACATAAATAACATGTTTAGAAATCTCAAGACTTGGATAACCTTCTGTATATCTATTAAGAGCGACATTTCTTTGATAAACACACTAACACAAGATTTTCTAAGGTCATTCTAACCAGCAAACAGCAGATTATATAATGTGGAGCAAAAATAAAATAATTCTTTAGTTCCAAGAGTCCATAATAGTCGTACAGAATTTTTGGGAGGGTTACAAGAACACCTCAGGTAAGGTTAACAGAGCACCATAATAAAAATTTCGAAGAGTTTAGAGGAATTAGTTAAAGAAATACTTCTAGGAGAAAATATTTTCCTAGGAGGGGATCTAAATGGCCAATGTTATCTAAAATTTTTTTTGCATAGGGGATATGACCCAGTTCACAAGAATTTGAAGTTCCTTTTGCAACAGAAGTTCAGTACCCACAAAGACCAAGGCTAGTGAGCAAAGATTGGTGTACCAGAGGAGAGAAAAAACCGAACTAGTCCAGATTGTTTTAAGTTGATCAAGCCGGAGGTAGTATTGGAAACAACAGTCCTTCTCTCTCTAACCCTCCCTTATATTTTTGAACTTGTGATCTTGATGCAAATTATTTTCCATTTGCATTAAGGAATGGGAAATGTCATGTGACAAGAACCCCATATCTCAATTTTCTCTTCTCTAAGCATCTTTCTTTGTGGCAGTACAACTTAATTTTAGCTATTAACTTTGTTAAACTCTCAACGTCAATGAAATAATGGTGGAACTTAGGTTTGAGTTTTGACTACAAAGGAGGTCAAGTACAAATTCAACGGTACTCTTGATGGATACAAGAAGAATAGTTGCAAAAGGATACAATCAGATGTATGTGTAACGATTAACACAATGTGCATTCCATTCTCACTTGCTACTCTCTTTGGGTGGGAACTACACTCATTTGATGTCAAAAATGCATTTTTGCTAGAGAAGGTGTATATGGAGATTCCCTTAGGATTTTCCCTACAAGTTGAGGAAACATGGGGTATAGGTTAAGAAAAGCCTAATGCAGATTAAAGTAGTCACTCTCTACGTGGTTTGGGAGGTTAAAAAAATGATAGTATCCAAAGGTAATAGACAGAGTCAAGGAGAGCATATGCTCTTCTTTATACGTTCACAAGAAAGTAACCTAATTGTTCTGCCTATGCTTGTTGATGATATCATTATAACAAGAGATACTCAAGTGGAAGGTAGGATCAGTAATCGCCTGTAGAACAATCAGCCATTTGAACTGTGCTTATACTTAAACCAGTGGATAAAGCATTCAATAAACATCATTCTCTTAACTGATTATTATGATAAATAGCACCTTTGGACTACAAAATATTGACAAATGCAAGTATATTTAAATATGGTCACATCAGATGAGACTACAGTCTGCAGTTTAAATGAGTCAAGAAAGTGCTTATTAGCGCAAAAAATGTAAATGCATATTTTCACTTCAATAACATGCCATACCGTTGTCTCAATAATTACAGCAACCAGATTCAATATGAGTACAAAGGACACTATGTATCCAAACATAGGGCTCTTTACGAAGACTTTCAATCTCTTTGAGGTGGCTGAATGGTAGAATTCTAAATAGTCAAAGTAAGAAAGCTGCAACCAAATCAGATATTAGTGAAGATGCTATAAATCTATACCTTCCTACTTGCAGTACACATAAATGAATTTCCATATATTTTACATTCAGAGTACTTAAACTTACCGCATTCTCCTTCTGGAACTTTAAAGCAATGGCATTGCAAATATCAGCAAATTCATCCTTGTTGATCTGAAAGTAAAAAGACATTGAGTTACATTATAACACACATTTATGCGGATGCATCAGTATGGGCACAAAAGATAACAATAACAGTACAGAACAAATATTACCTTTACATCATGAGTGTCATCCAGCTCATCAAATATCAACTCAAATTCTTCCTTGGAGATTTTTGGCAAAGTCCTAAAGAATATACAATTTATGCTTTAACATTCACAATGTAGTAGGAATATTGTAGAAAAGATATGAAGTTAGAAGCCAAGAGAAAGATCAACAGATAATTATCATGTCACAAACTATGTAGTGCCAATTTACCAAAAATGCAAATTCAATATCATTTTACAAAAAGAAAGTCACAGTGACAAGCTATCAGCAATACAACAGCAAATACGCAATAAGTCAAACATGTGGCTTACCCAGTTACACTGTAAATTTTATGAGCAACACTGTGGCTACAACTAAATGCAACATGCAACACATGATTTAGGTAGAGTAGACTCCTGCTAACAAAAAAGTTCACTGACTTCCCAGATTATTTTGTGACACTGATAATACGTGTTGTGTGCACGTGTTTGTTTCCAGAGATCAAAGAATGGGAAAGAGAAAATGTATCACATGACAATGATGTAAAACCCAATCAAATGTAGAATATCTCCAGGTTCAAACAAAGTAAGATTTGCTTAAAGGAAGATGTTAAGATCCCTGTTATATCACCCGCATTAGCCCACACTTTAAATTTCAAGTCCTTAACATGGGGACAAGTTGAAAGAGAAAAGAATGGGAAAGGGGACATATATTGTATAGCAAAAATGTAAAACCCAATCAAATATAGAATTTCTCAAGGCTCAAACAAAGATTTGCTTAAAGGAGGATGTTGAATTTTTCCCACATTAGTCCACGTTCCCACAAAGATTTTCTTGACGGATATTAATATTATTAAGAATATCTCAACACCCTTAAAGGCCTTGAAACCTTGTTTACAAATTTCGTAAAACACAGATCAGAAATTTATGTGTTAATTCTAAGAATATATATTGTGCCTTTTCAAAAAAAATTCTAACAACATATATAGTTCAACTAAAACTATTTACTTTGTCATTGTGGAAACCCTCCATGAGTGTATTTTCAAAAATCACAAGAAGGAAAAATGTGGAGCCTATAATAAGGGGGAGCCATACAAATCCGAAAGGGTTCAAGCTAAACAGGTTGATTATTTTTATCTAAAAATATATAAAATTTCACAAATACCAAAAACATCTGTGCTTTAAAAAAATCATTATGTATGAGCAATAAACTTATAAGATGACAAATATGAAAGCACAATGATAATGAGGAAGTGAAGTAATACCTGTACTTGTTCACTTCCTCAAAGAGCCCAATGCATTGATCTTTGTTGAGACATCCAACATTCTGCAAGCATAAAACAGAAGCTCAAACAGATTTAGAATTGTAGGCATAACTAAGATATTTATCTCTTCTTTATTGAGAAACTTTTTTTACACTATTTTATTTTCTTTCCTGGGTTAGGTTTATGTCTCTCCAATTGTTTTCTTTTTATCTTAAAATAAATAAATAACCTAGCTTTAGTCCTAGACAGATTGTAGTGCTATATTAAAAATAGTATAGTGCTAAGATACTCCTATTTTTAGTGTCATAGTTCCAGCTTCTATTCCAGCTCTCATAAGTCTTTTCTGATTATAATTAGTCTACAAATAGAGCTTGAATTCTGAATGACTATTAAAATGAGTTTCCCAAATATTTTCACATGGGATCAGAGCTCTTGGTTTATTCCTTGAGTCTCAGGTCCTTGCTTCAACCTTTCGCAGCCATCATTGCTGCACTATTTTTCTTCCTTTGAGCAGCCTTAGTTGCTGCACAATTAATCTATTTGATAGCAACCTTCAATACTGCATAGTGCATAGTTCCATCACTGCTTAACAGCCTTCAGAGCTGTTGCATTGAATTTGACTTCCACTACCTACTGCCGTCAGAATGTCTTGGCCATTCAGAAACTTTTTGATGACTTTTCCTGCTGCCGCTAGAACTTTTCCAGTGATCGTCACGAATTTCCTGCAGCTTTTCCGGCCCCACCAGAACTTCTCCAGCAACTTTCCAAAAAAGCCGTTGAACAGATTTGACCAGCGTGGACCTCCACTGTCCAGGCTTAGCTTTAGAGGGTCGATTTCTTTGTTTGATGTTCTTTTTGGCAACTATAGAACCCTGCGGGGAGTTATTTCTGCTTTATCTTAGAGTCATTATTTTATTGTTGTTCAACCTTGTGTTAGGGTATGTTCCGATACTTTAAAATGAACCAAACAGAGTGGAGCGGAATAGAACACAATTTACATTCTATTGTTTGAATATTTTACAACAGAACGGAACATAGTTTTGTTCAATAGTTTGATAAGTGGATGAAGCGGGATTAACTATAATTTTTCTGTTCCTTTTTTTAGTAATAGGAATAAAAAAATGAACAGAAAAATTATAGTGACAAAAGCTATAACCATTGTTTAGAACTACAAACCACCGACCAGGACTAATGGTGTGTTGCTATCTCAAGTTGACAATTTTCAGAATCATGAATTACCGTCAGCCAGAGTGTGAGATGAGCCATGTGAAGATGTAGAGACAACATATTCTGCAGGCCGACGGAAAACAGAACAGATGAAGGCAAGACTCGACGTGGAATAAACGAGAGTTGAGACATTGTGTACGGAGGAAGAAATACAAAGATATAAAACAAGGATGTTACATATTTGTAATTTAATAATTGAACAAATAAATTAATTGAGGTTTTCATCCCATTCCACCCAAATTGGAGGGGAAGCAAAATGGGAATAAGCAGTGGAATGTGACAAAATGCATACCATTGACTTCCATTCTATTCCACTCTTTTAATGAGAATCCAAACAATGGGACCATAACTTATTCCATTCCATTTCATCTCATTCCACCAATTCAAACATACCCTTAGTAAATACTCTGAAACTCATTTGCTAACCATGACGGCCAGTAATCTACTTTTTCATCCTTTAATGTTTCTATTACTGTATTAGAGGATCATTGACTGAGGTGATACCAATAATATGACACCCAACTCATCATATTTTTTATCCGAATCTGTTTTGCCTGGAAATCATCACATTATAGTTGTTAATGGATACCGTCCCATGCCCCTGTTATCAGATGTGGCAACGTTCAACTTCAATCTTCCCTTTACATTCACACAGGTTATAGCTACTACTAATTACATCTCAAAATCACAAAAAATGAAACGTAGTTGTTTGACAACAGCAAAGAAGCATTGTCTGACAGGTGAATAGTATGTTAAAAACATGGAAAATCATACTTACATGTGTATCTAGGAGTTTAAAAGCTTTCTCCAACATAGTTATTCTCATACGATCCATCTCAGAAACTTGTTTTACAAGCTACAACAAAAGAATATTTAAGCACTATTATTATTTATTTGTTTTGGTATCCGTCATATAGTATAAATACACAATCAAAACTATTGTGCTTAATTCCAAGTAAATACCAATCCAATTCTTTAAAATTTTAACTGTATCACCAGGTCAATATAATAGGAAGTAATGGTGCCAAAAAATTTACCTCACTCTTGAAACTATCATAAACAACGGCAAGGATCAAGTTTGTAACAAAGTAGACTCCCACCAGCACAAACAGAATGAAAAACAAGCAATGCCATCGCGAAGACCTTAAAAGCCAGAAAATGATGAGCATTGACGGCTGCAGATATCTCAAATTGAAAGGAAAAAATCATCTAGCCAGGCAGATTCAAACTGAGAATTAAAACTCTTACTTGTATGCAGGAACCCAAACATCTGGGTTATTGGCTGTGGCAAATAAAAGAAACATCTGATATAGCGTAGCACTATAGGAAGTGAACACTGTTTTCCCCTGTATTGTATCTTCAAAAATCACATAAGCCACCCAGCTTGCAAAAACAAGAAACAGAAGCCCCAAAGCCTGCAACTCATGAGAGTTAGATAGAAGCTATGTGCATATGTCCAGTAAGAGAGTGTTGATTATAGAAAATTGAAATAATACAAATGTAGCATTCAAAGAAACCCAATAGATTGTGAATACTGAACATGTTGAAACAGGAACAGCAGAGAGCAAGGAGAATGAGCAACAGTCTGAAAGTGAACTAACCAAGATATTTAAGTATGTATCAAGCATTCCAGCCAAGATGATGATGGTTTCTCGTAGCTCCCTAACATCAAATTCAAATGCAGAGTTAGACTATCTCAAAAATGGGTTATTGATAAAACTGGCCGAAAAATGTGATAAATAGAAATCTTTATTTGCAGAAATGACGTTGATTAACTACGGAACCAGAGGCCAAGGATGATACAGTGGAACTCTCTCTCCTTGTCTCTAATTCCGAAATATCTCAAATTTCTCTGTATTCTTGCAATGTACTATCGTGTACTGTTTTAGTCCCAACATAATGTTATATAGTTATATGGATTCTAAATCATGCAAAGATGAAAACAGATCATGACAGAAGTTCTTAATAGTGGCCAAGAAATGTCAAAAGTACAGGATTCCCACCATGGAAGTCATGATATAGCTCGTCTAATCAACTACTAACTATTGACACAGTTGTCACCTTGTTGAGTTGAGTCTTTCTAACTATCTGATGATAGTTGGGCCAAGTATCTAATATTTAAATTTTTCTTTTCACTGAATAATGAATATACATGCACTTCCCAAAGCAATAATTATGAACTACGAACCATGGTAAGTAAACAAAAAGTCATAAACAATGAATGAATATTACCAATTACCATCAAGAAGCAAATGAACCTGAAGATAAACCTGCCACCTCACGTGGAAGCCCTTAACTAAAATTACAATGACTGTCTTCAATATCATGTAAGAAACCTGGTATTTTATTAGAAAGAATAGGAATGATTTCTGTTGATAGGGTGTCAACAGAGCATTAAATCTCAATTTGATACTTTGAGATAGCCTAAGTTAATTGATAATATCCTATTATTAGGTTTTCATAGTTACCATATAGCCTAAGTTAATTTATTTGATCGCAAAATTCAGGGATCTCTACACTGTTTCTCCTGTGTATATATTTGTACAATTCCTTGAAAATATTCAAATGCAATTCAAAATCTCTAACTGCCACATATTGACCATTGCCAAAATACAACTAA
This sequence comes from Cicer cuneatum, assembly GCA_037974295.1. Taxonomy (NCBI): domain Eukaryota; kingdom Viridiplantae; phylum Streptophyta; class Magnoliopsida; order Fabales; family Fabaceae; genus Cicer; species Cicer cuneatum. Next base: position 63,940,480 of record JBBPBO010001984.1, on the reverse strand, counting down.
TTGGGTAATTAATTGATAGGGGTCAGGTATTAACATATCCAAGATGATTGATAGGCCAAGGGAAATTAAATATCATCAACAAAAATTTCTGACAGCCAACACCAGTGAGGTGGAAGTGCATTATCCACATACAAGACAGTACATGAAACATATGTTGTATCCTACCCAGCATTATCTCTATCCCATTGAAATTTCAATCATCCACCATTCCTCCTGTGCAAATAATAACTAAAACTCCTAAATTTGAAGCAGAACAATGACTGTAAAATCTTCAGGTGCAGGTATAAAAGGATAATCTGCACCAGTATATTCACTCCAAAGTAAAATGAAAAATGGAGATCGGTTAATCAATACCTTATATTCAGAACGAAAAGAACAACTCTGACATAAGGTGCAATTCTGAAAGGTAGATAATCAAAAGCCACTGGAGACATATACAGAGCATAAACCAGCATATCAGCAATGATTACTAACAGACAGAACGCCTGAAAATACAAATAAATTAGTTTATTAGTAGCCTGAAGCATATATGAAAAGCACCAAGTTACTTATTACAGCCCAAAAAATAGTTCAGCATTCTATTCAATCAACTGGATAATAAGCAAGCATTTGAAAGATCTTGAATTTGAAACTGAGATTCAGAATTCTATTCTTTGTATTTTAAGGGATCCAGATCAGAATCCCATGGCTGTTAACTGGGTTAACTGTCTACACGCAACTAGTTATATGATTTTAGGGAGAGATATTTGGTAAATGTCTATTAATGAGATAGAGCTTCCCTGATGAGATGATATATGATTCCAGGGTGATATTGCTATTTGTGAGACGGAGCCATCTCTAGAGAACAAACCACTCATAAGAGAAGGCTATCAATGAGATGCAGCTCCCTGATGTGATGATTTCATGGAACTTATGACTTGAGATGAGAAGGAGAGAAATCAGACAGATTGAGCCACTCCTAGAGGAGAGGCCAGGTCACGCTTAGGAGGAGAGGACCATCAGTAAGCCATATCAGATTTTGGTTCTCTTGTATGACTCCTGTTGTATTTAAATTTTCAAAGTTTCTATGTGATGCCAATTGACATTTTTTTATTTCCATCTTCATCTTTTTAACTTACACGGTGTTAAAAAAATGTTAATACTTTTCACATGGTAGACATGCAAATTTGAAGACATTTATGCACATACTTTATGAAGAGTGTTAGGATTAGTTGCATTTCGTACTCTAGCATGTTTGCCACTGAGTTTTTAAAGATTAGCCATTTACGAAGCGTTGTGTTTTCTTACTAGTCTATGGTGGTTGTTACTTGTTAGTCCATGGTAATACAAGTCTTTCAAAACTCTACCTCACCTCCATTAGTTATAGGTTGGGGCGGGTTGGGTGTTAAGCAACAGTTCCTTCCCGGTCCTCAAAAGTTGACATGTAGATTTGCCGAGCTAATAAAGCTTTGATGCCAACTACTAAATTATATTCATTAGTAGGAACTTGAAGCAACATACCTTTAATAGATTAATAGCATTTTTCCAATATATTTGGGACCCTTCGTATGATAATGGCCAGAGAGTATGAATGATTAGCAAAATAAGGATTATTCCCTGTATTGCACAAAAAGGTCTGGTAAGACAAAATACTACACATATAGTTGAGAAATGAAATGCAAGGACACCTCAACAATCCCACAGATCAAGAAAAATCCATAAACCATAAGGAGTCCAATTTAGGATGGTATAATAAACCACTGCCAATTGTTTTTGAATAAAAACAGAAAATCTCATTATAAAAAAAAGGAAGATAGAATGTATATCAGATTCAGATGAGACGATAAGAAATCATGCTTAAAAGCAAAGAGAAAAAGGACACAGGCCAAATATGATAAAATGTGCAAAAGTTTGTGCAAGTCATTAATAAAAAATCCATTTAGATAACTAAAATCAAAGCTCCAAAGGAAAAAGACATTCCACCAGAACTGCATAAATGCCAAAATATAAGCATAAAAGTAACCAAGTGATGTAGTTTATTCAATGCATGCAGGGGAAGGATAATTCGGAATCTACATTTTCTTTATCATTTTACACACCTAAAATTTCCAAAATGACACATTCAGATTCAGTAAATAAGATAACGAGACAGACAGATACTGTTAGCTGTTTTGCTTAAATTTCAAAACATAGGTGAATAACAAACATAATTTAAAAATGGAAATGACACATATTACCAAAGGTAATTACCATTTTCAAAATGACAACAAGTAAAAGGTTCATCAGTAATTTACACAATAAAAAGATAAATAATGTCTGAACTCTGAAGTACTGAACTCTTACCTCATAAATAAGACATTCTGTGGCAGTTAGATATGGCAACTCCCCCAAAAAGAAATATTCTCTATCTTTGCAAGAATGTAGGGTATTCTTTTCACACCATAGAGGTTTCTGTAGCATATAAATACACTATGAAATATCTTCTTTCTATTTTATTTTCATTTTGTTTAGCCTAAAGGCCTCAAATACAATTAACACTAACAGTCACTTAAAGTTTAAGAGAAGCTTACAACAAACCTCCAGGAAATTCAGGACTATCAAAGCAAAATAACTAAGAGACCAGATGAGATCGCATTTAGTAAACATAAAATAAAATCTTGCATAACTTTGAAAGCTTGATGAGTCCAGAATTTGCTCGGGTATACCAACACCATCTTCAGCCTGCGTAATGCATTTCCAACCAGAATGGCAAGTAGTTACTGACCCGAAAAAAGTACATACATACACATATCTATGTATGGAGAAATTAGGAGTACATATATGTCAAAAACTGTGAATAACTATTTCACCATAAAACACGATTAACCAGAGAAACGTTGGTTTTTTAAAAAATATATCAAATATTTCATGGACACCCATTTTTTCGTACACCTACTATGCTTGGTTAATCACGTACAAACATGTGGTTAATTCAATTGAGTAAATAGTTAATTTGGATCATGTTGAAAATTATAGTTATTCATGTTGTTGAATTAACCACAATTGTAGCTGTGATTTGAATTAACTATTACTCAACTGAATTAACTACATTTTTACATGTGATTAACTAGGTGTCGCATGGGTGTACAAAAAGTGGGTGTTCGTGCATCATAACTGAAAATATATATATACTTTATCTACCTTTGCCTAGGTACACACACAAAAGGGGCTCCAGAAACAGTCAGAACGTAAAAAGTGACGTTTCTCGAACAACAACGTGATTTTGATATGTTTACTTCTTACCATAATTGATTTTATCTTAACCTCTGTTTGATTAGTATTATTGAAAAATATATACTTAATTTTACCTCAAACTTCAAGTTTACTCAATCACTCTTGAGTCTTATCAAATGCTCACTCATATATACACCAACACTGCCAAACTTAGGAGAAGAACACTAAAACCAAAAACACGATTCAAATTCAAATAGAATTAGCACAGTTCGTAACAGTAGATTATTTATGTTTGGTTTCACTTTTTGACAAGGTAAAATTGATTTCGGAGTTATAGAATTGATTTTGACATGTTTGAATAATGTCGAATAGAATTGATTTTGCCTCTAAAATTATTTCTAACTTGAAATAAGAACTCGTAACTATTAAATTTTACTCTAAATTTTACTATTCAATACACTTTTAGAAAATGTATCAAAACACTAACCACTTTTAAGTTGAACTCACTTTTAACTAACACTAATCCATTCAAAATTAGATTGTCACAGCAAAACCAAAGATACGATTAATAAATTGGTGATTCTTGAGATGCCTTTGATAATAATTTGTTTGTAACAAGAATCTAGACTTGGATTGGATCTCATTCGTAAAGTACAGTACCAAATAACTTCCGAAAAAAAGAAAGGGGAATGAATTGAACGAACCAGATCGACGAGTGCGGCGGCTTTTTCGTAATTGGAGCCGTAGGTGATAGCATCGGTGCGGCGGAATATTCTTTTGGAACGGTTTCTGAGGCCACTGGTTTCGCCTCTGAGCAAAGGCTCCATCGTGAAAAAATGAAGTGTAAAAGAGCGATGAATGTTTAGAAGAAGTTATTAGTGAATCATTATTATTATGGAGTTGAATGCTACAGGATCACGCTTCGCACATGGAGAGAGTAGAGATAGTAACAAGTATGTTGACGAAAATGAAAATGAAAATGAAAATGACATTAATTAATGAGAATAGAGCCAAACGAAATAACGACGGTATGTAATAAGTGACATAATAAAACTACTTTTAATCTAATCTATCAGAAGTGTTAGATCCAACGTTTACTAGCACTTCTCTCTCATCTATTCATCTTATCCACTTGGTTATTAATTTTTGGTAAGTGATGGTGATGATGGGACCACTTGATTGTTTCTGATCCAAAGAATTATGATCAAACTAATACGTGCCTGCATCTGCATGGATCTAGTACAGTTCAAAGTCAAAAACTGGATCCCAACCCTTTGTTCACACTGTCGACACCTTTATTTTTAGATTTAAAGTTGCTAAATATTTATAGAATTGAACTTAATCCAGAATGTCTTAGAACAATATAAAAATATTTAGCAACTTTAAACTATTATACATTGTCATTTAATGTTACTAAAATACTGGTATTCTACAAATGTGCATCAATTTAAAACACACTAATATTGAGTTTTCTCTTTGTGCTATTCTCTTTAAATTGTATTATTAAAATTTAAATAATTTTTTAGTTCTTGTAGTTGTACTGCACGTTTTTTTCATTTGGTCTATTTGATAGTAGTATTTATTTTAATGTATGTCTCCTTGTTAGTATATTGTTTTGTTCTTTTAAAAATGGTCAAGTAGTGGACCCAACTCAATTATATGCCGCTTCAACTCGTGGGCACATGGCATGCGTTGAAGGAGGAAACTTTCCATTCTTCGAGTTGGCTCTCAGCTTCCAAATATACCCTTTTTTTTTTCTTCCTGTTGTTCAGATTTCTCTAGCAGAGACAATATCAAAGCAAAAAGACTATAATGACAGCAAAACCAAACAATAAACCTATCAATGGCATACAAATTCGATAATGGTACTGCTTTGTTTTGTTTTTTAAGATCAAATACTAATATTAATAAGGCAACAAACCAACAGAAGAAAAAAGGACCAGAGCACAAGATTAGGAGGGCCCAACGAGGTGTGGTACCCAAAGTTTTTGTAGCTTGAACTAACTCATGAGCTTTTTAAGGACAAAATGCTCAATGGTGATAAAGAAAGACAAATTCTGATAATAAAAAAAAGGTAACAAAATAATGTGAATAAAGAACTCAATCGCTACCTTTCATTCAAGAGCAGGAAAAATATATAGTGAACTTGTAAAACTTCTCTATTAGTAATAGATTGACATACAAGAGCAACTACGCCCATACAACAAATGAATAAAAATTACATTGAATCACAGTCAACTGGGAGATTTTTTTCCTGTAACCATCTGGAATATTTGGAGGCCCCGACAGAATGCTTCATTAAAGAGAATTCTAGTTTGCATAGACTGAAACCCAGGCAACCATGATAGTATTGCAACAGGAGCCATAACAATGATTCCAAATAATATATCATATAGCCGAGACAAGGAAACAACACCATCCCAAATTATGGTGTGCTGCAAAAATGGCCTAAATACTTGAGCAATCAATAGCATACCCCAGCCTGTGGGAATGAATGCCAACAAGCTAGTAAAAAGATCCATGAACTTGAATTCAGTGAATTCCAACAAAGCAGCTATAACAAGTATGGCAAGAACTATGACAATTGCTTGAACCAACCTATAATAGATATGATATTTTGCATCATATACATTCCTTGCATATGCTACCACCGCACAAATCCCAAAAACAACAAATACATAAATCCATGATAGCAAGTAAACAGCAATACTGGTACTTCCTGCAGCTATGTCTAACTGATAGACAATACCATACTGGAAGATGAAGAAACGAAGGTCTAAAATTATCTCCATAACCTTTCCCCAAAACCCAGTTACCCTTAGATGATCTTGCTCTTCGTACCACCATTTTTCCCAGCTCTCTTCAGCTTTAGCAAACACCCTTCCATGGTACCAAATCCAGTTCATAAAGTCGTCAAAATCATACACAGTTTTTAACCAGTCAAAACCAGAAGGATTGAACACAAAGGGTGCCATAATCCATGATACAACCAAAAACCAACTAGAGATGGTCATGGCTAGATAAACAAATGTGTTAGTTGCTACAACACTGTGTGATGCATAAATTGTTAATATTAACCCCAACTCAATTGCTTTCACAAAATGGCTACGAGCATAGAGTCTATAATTTTCTGCAAAACTCTTGTGCTCTACAACAAAACCACGACCAGTGGCTCGATATTTTGCACCGCCATGCAGGATAGTCCGGCCAAAGAAATGGCTACGTGTACCCATGGAGAATGTGTAGAAAACTGATGAAAGTTGGAGTTGCATTGTCAAAAAATCCCACACGGCTAGAAGGAACCCTTGTTCAATGGAATTCTCTACAATCATTGGAAGGGCAGTAAAAAGTCCAATTTGGACTATGAACTGCTGATTTAATATTATACCAAGTGCTTTATTACTATTGCTGTTACTTTCCATAGCAGCTTCAACACCACTAAGAGCAAGCAATAATCGACCCCATAGAAATGCATAAACGGTAAGAACCACCATCATTGTGTTGAAAAAAAATCCCACTGTAGTGTAAAAGAATGACAACATCCTGAAAAAATCCAATCTATGACCCAATCTATATACATCTCTGCTCAGTACTTGCTCCCCATTTCCACTGGCAACCTTTGCTTCAAACATTGATATTTGATTCAACCCAACATCCCTTCCTTTTCCAACCTGAATGTATTCATGATGTGTGACGTTACCTCCACGAAGAGTACAGTTAAAACCAGCAAAAATGTCCTCGCTTATGTTGATCACTCTGAAAGCTTTACTGATACCGCCTCTAGTTATGAACCAAAACCTGTCAAAGACATCAGGATGGCCATAATGCATTCGAATTTTCAAAGGGTTTGCCAAAACCCTCTGTCCTAAGGTGACAAAACTTGTTTCCTGAGCCGACATGAACCATGCAAGAGAAGAAACAAAACCTGTAAAAATATGTTCCCTCACTCCCAAAATTGTTGGTTTTCGAATACCATAGTAATGCTTGTATTCTTCCAAGAGATTTCTCATTTTAAGCGCCTCCTCAAAGTAGTTGTCCTGATTCATATCAATAGTTTGAACTGCATCCCCACGAGTGAAGATGATGGCATGATTTTGATTTTCTGGCTTTCCTTCTCCCAGTTTCAAGGGACCCGGCAATTTTACACGATAAATTTCTACCTCCCTCTCCAATTGTTGGTCATACTTAACAAGAACAGAATAATACTCCTTTTTATCCCTCCCCGTGCAAACCTCGTCAACATAGGCAACTCTGAGCGCTTCATTGTTTTTCATTAGATACAAAATTTCATCGGCATGGGGATCCTTTCTTGCCTTCTGAGTTCCATATATCTGGCAAGCAATCACATATGTGAATTTTATTAAAGCAGTTCCATAGTCATGGCCTTTGAACAAACTTGTTGCACTGCTTGCTCCAGAAGAAGGTGGTGACCTTTGCGAGTTGAAAATGTCTGAACTATCTTGATTCGATGAAACAAGTTCACGTGACCCTTCTCTGATCTCTACTTCTAATGCAGAATCTAGAAAAGCCAAAAGCTTGAGGGCCTTATAGTAGTACATCATTCCTCTAATAGTCCGTGATAGTGTCTGACCTCTATAGGATGCCCAAGACCTCAATTCTCTTAGTTTATCTGTCCATATATCACTGTCTTTCATCATCCCCTCTCGCCGCATTCTCTCCATAAAATTCTTCCATTCATCTTCATATATAGTCTGCAAAAAGTATAGAGTTGAGATCCCATCTTCATTCCCAGTTCTGAGTTGTTCTTTACTGTAAACTACTTCTTCACTATAGTAAGGGGTTAGAACACTGAAAGCCATCATTTTCTCAACTTGAGGAGCATGGGGCATGTTCATAAAAAGTGAGTTGCTGAAGAAAGCAATTCGCCGTCTAGCTTCTAGATTAATTGGAATGTTTTGCATTGAATCCCTGGAGGTAAGAATAGTATGCAAGCGTCGAATCTGGCGATAAAAGTTCTCGTTCATGGTGTCAGGAAACCAAATGGCATTCTCAAAAAGTAGAACCTCGGACAAAGCTGGCTTTTGTGGAGCCAAACCATCCTTCTTTAGCCGTTCACTATTCTTTTTCTCCTTATAAAAATCTCGGATAGAAATCTCATAAAGGGCCTGAAGGATGTTCACTAATTGGTTAGTATCTTTTTTCCCCTTGTTTAACAACTCAACAAGTTTTATCAACTTTCCGTGGAGTTGGGGAAGTACTTTAGTTTTAAATACTTTAGTGAATTTCCCAATCTCAAGTGAATGATCAATTTCTTGAAACAGAACAGTCACAATAGAGTACTCTTCACTACCAGGTCTGATAATCTCTAGAAGCAAGTGTTTGATACAGTCATACGCTTCAATCACAGCACATCGCCTGAACTCGTGTTTACATATCTTTCTCCAAAGCCTCCTATCATTTGAATCAACTAGGTCGTTGGCCTGACTTAATGCCAGTAGCAACTCATTACACAGAAGAAAACATGGCCAACGAATAACCCTGATATTCCAAGTATTGTTTGGCAGCTCCAATAGCTCAACCTCTTTGTCAGAAATGACATCCTCCTCTCTGAATGACGAAATTATCTCGTTCCATAACAAAGAAAACTTTTTGGCCTCAGTCTGATTAGACTCAAGCTTCTTGTAAGGCTGACCAAGTCCATACCTGAGCTTCATTCTACGAATTGCATCCTTAAACTTGCTACTCAATGTTCCCCTTGCTTTCAACAACTGCTCCTCTGGCATCAGGTTAAAAAGAACTGCAGTGGCGAAAAACTGAAACCTCAACTTCAGCTGTTGCATACTTCGAATCTCACCCAAATGTGCAAACAAACCCACCGATGCACCAACCAAAGACGAATATATCGAATACCATATCTGAATATCCATTAGATAAATCAAAACAACCGGAAGCCACAGTAGCCCAAGAGCAAAAATATTACCCTTGTGAAAAAAGTCATGCCAATAATAATCAACATCCTTAAGACCCAACACTGCCCTTGATGGAGCAATCATGGGTTGTATCTGTAAAAAGTAACTGAAACTAAATTTTGAAGACAACACCACAACCCAAAACAAACTATACTTAATATTATCTACAAGTTCCTGTCTCAATCCACGACCAACATAAGTTCTACCCTGAAACCACCACGATAACATATAAAAAATTCTCCAATTCTTATTCTCCATAAAATTTCTAACCCAAGGAAGTATAAAAAGTGCCAAAGCAAAAAATTCAGGAATAACAAAAGCAAAAGCAACTTTAACAAAAGTCATCAACCTCTTATCAGCTTCATCAGACCATTTTTTATCATGGTTTCTCCGCGACCATATCTTACTATAAAAGTATGCAAAAACAACAATCCACCCCGCAGCAACAATGCTTTTCAACACCATCCTCACTCCAAGCATTTTTGTCTCCCTTGAAACCAGTCTCCATTGCATCACTATATCAAGCAAAGATTGAAGAAACCTTAAAGCACTCCAAGTAAAAAAAACGGTTAAAAGCCGAACCTGCACATCACGATCCTCCAACACATGCCAAGGATAACTTCTATCCTTCCAACCAACAATAACAGCAGCTTGAAGAAACAAAATCAGCATCACCCAAAGCCTATCAAAACTCCTAAACAAGTTCCAAAACGACCTGCGTTCAACAAACCCAGTTTTCCCAACGCGTTTTCCAACGAAAAAGCTACTTCCAACATCAATAGGCCATTTAAGCTTCTCAAAACATCTCTTAGTCCAAAAATACTCGTTTATATCGTCGTAATTTCGCCATTTAGAATGCGGTGCTGTTCCATTTTCACTACTTACCTCAGCTTCGAACTTCACGGTTTCGTAAATAGGTTTCACGACACTTTCAAGGAAACCGTTTTGTTGATGAAACGACGGTTCGTAGTTATAACCGTAGTCGTTTTGATGATTCTGCAAGATTTTATTAAGGTCCATTGCCATGTGATGAAAAATGTAACAAATGCATTCAGGAATGAAGCGTAGATTTGCGGATTCTCCCCAAATGAGAAGGTAGAGGGAAACGTAGAGAAGTTCACGGCGGTGATCTGAGTTAGCGTTGGGGAGATCGGAGAGCCAGACGTTCGGTTTAACGGCGAGGTAAGAACACCAAGAGGAATAGTTACGGAGGAGTTTTTTACGGAATGAGCGGGGGACGGTGGAGTCGAGGGAGTCGATGGTGTCTGGTGGAGGAGAGAGACGCATCTGAGCGTTGGCGAGGTGGAGGATGAGATGTTCGCGTTGGTTGCGAACGTTGTCGTTTTGGAAACCAAAGAAGAGGGAGAGCCAGTCGAGGAGGTCCATGTGAGGTTGCCATCGAGGGGGGAGACCGAGGTCGTTGACGGTACGGAGGGCGGAGAAGGAGGCGCGAATTTTGGGGAAACGGAGGGAAGGGTGGTCGGAGTTGAGATCGTTGTGGAGTGGGATGATGTTGTAGGGTTCGACGTCGTCATCGCGACGAATGATTGGCATATCATTGGGATTAGGCATAGTTTGTGAAGGTTTCTGATTCAGAGAGAGAGAGCGAAGTGGTGTTGTGTTGGAGGAGATGAGTGTAACGGTAACCGCGGGAAATGAGAGAGAAACGAAGAAGAGAAGGCGCGTTAGTTAACACGTTGCATTTTTTTTATTTTTGCATTTTTAATTTCTAAATCTTGGTATTTTTCTTATAAAAAAAGAGTATACAATCTGATTCTGATCCAAACCTATCCGTCGAGACGTTAATTTAGCTGATTACTTGGTATTTTTCATGACAAAAAAAATTACTGATGTGTTTAGATTATATCGAGAATTTTATATAAGAGAATTTATGTATTTGGATTATCTTTTGGATCCAGAATTTTATATAAGAGAATTTTTTAGTTTTATATATAAAAAAAATTACAACTTTTAAAATTTATTTATTATTTAAATTATTTTTATATTTTAATTTAATATATTTATCTTTTTAATATTATTAATATGTGTTTAATGTCTCACAATTTTTAATAAAAATATATAAATATAAATATAAATAATTAAAAAATTAAAACAATTAATAAGTATATTGATTTTGATATTTTTTATTTTCTCTTGTAAATAAAATCAGAGATAGCATAACCAAATATAATTTTAAATGTGTATTTACTAAAAAAATATAATAGATGATAAATTGAGAACAAATCATATACGAAAAATACAAAATACAAAAACATCATAGGTTGATACTTTTGCTCAAACATACTTATGCACTAAAATTGTCAATGTAATTTTAATATAACCCAAACAAAAAGTCGAAACACACAATTGTGTTTAAAAATTATGTTTAGGCTAATAAATGAAAAAACATGTGTGCTCTCTTTGTATCAATATTTTTAATTTCCCTTGAAAAAAAAAATATTTGAATTTAATTTTCAAAATTTTAAATTAAAAGTATGTGATATGATTTATATAGTTAAAATCGTTTTAAATATGACACTTATTGTGCAGTTAATGAAACCGCCACGTGTAAGTCTGTTAACTCTTTATAAAAGATCTAAAAAAAACTTAAACCCCCTGTTAATTCGATTTTGTTTATGCAAGGTTGAGGTTGGTTACAAAAACATGTACAATTTTGGTTTTTTGGTTCACATTGAACCAAATACTTACTTTTACATGTACAACCACTAAGTCACTCTCACACCCATGTGTCAGCTAAATTTGATAAAGTTGTTCAGATACAGCTATGATCACATCACACTAAACCTTCCATTTTGGCACACTTTTTCCACCTTCTTAGTACACAAGCTCTGCTTTTCCACTAAAACCTTACTCATCCTTCATATCTTTTCTCTATCACATTTTCTCTTTCTACTTCCCTTCACTACTTCAAACCGACGCAAAGGTATTTTACTAGTGAGTAATGCATATTATGCATTGAATATACTTTTTGTGTAGTACAAAAAATTACACCCATGTGATTCTCCAAGGGGAATCAACTTTTATTTCAAATGGTTTAAAACAAAGCATCCATGCCTAAGATAACATTATACATACAGGAGGACATGCTGGATAACATTGTACATAATGTTGTAAAAAACTAAAGATCAATGAGTTTCAGAACGGAGATTGATTGAATTTAAAACGGAGATTGAGCAGTTTGAAAACGGAAAACGTTTATCGTTCTCGATTTTCTGGTTTTGTTTCTTTGAATCTAAAATAGAATGAATCTTGCTAAAATGAACACACACAATTGTTAACCCAATTCAGAGTTAAAACTCCTACGTCTGGGGGACTGGATCCGACTTCGAAATATCACTAATAAGAGATGAAATGATTACAATGTACAAATACTCTGTTTTGTCTTCAATTTTCTGTTTTATGCAAAACTGAAAATTCACTTTATCTTTCTAGTTGCTACTCAACTACTTATACAAGTTGGTTACAAAAAGTAGTTACAACTTATTAACTAAAAACTAACAGCCCCAAGTTAGATTAACTTGTAAGTAACCATCATAAGTCTTCTTAATTGAGTATCACTTTTAACAATTATCTACCTTGGTATCAAATGAGAAGCTTCATTTTGTGATTCTTTAAATCAGATCCTCTTAGTCTTTGATCTCAGTTTCTGGACTTGATTTGCAGCATATCCAAACAGTGTTTGAATTTGCTAAGTGTGACAGGTTTTGTGAACATGTCAGCTGAGTTGTCACTTGTGTGCACATTTGCCACATTTACCTCACACCTTTCAATGACATCCTGATGAAATGCAGCTTGATGTCTATATGTTTGGTTCTTTCATGATACATTTGATTTTTACTCAAATGAACGACACTTTGGCTGTCACAATTTATGCAAACCGACTCTTGTTTGACACCAAGTTCAGTGATCAATCCTCTCAGCCAAATTCCTTCTTTCACAGCTTCAGCCAGAGCAACATATTCTGCTTCTGTTGTTGATAATGTCACTATGTGTTGAAGATTAGCTTTCCAACTGATTGTGTTGTTGAACACAGTGAACACATACCCTATGAGAGATCTTCTTCTATCTAAGTCTCAAGCAAAATCAGAGTCTACAAATCCTTGGACTGGTTTTGATGGTTTTGAACTTTTGCTGTATACCAAACACAAGCTTTGAGTTCCTTTTAAGTACCTTAGAATCCATTTAACAGCTTGCCAATGGTTCATTCCTAGATTTCCCATAAACCTGCTGGTGACACTTACAACATGAGAAATGTCTAGCCTTGAGCAGACCATAACATACATGAAGCTTCCTATGACACTTGCATAAGGTATAGTCTTCATGTCTTCTGCTTCCAGATTTGTGTTTGGTGACATGACTGAAGAAAGCTTGAAGTGAGCTGCTAGTGGGGAGCTGATTGACTTTGATTCACTCATATTGAATCTATTTAGAACTTTCCCAATGTAGCTCTCTTGGGAAATTATCAGTTTTCCTTGTTCTCTAATTCTGATGATTTCCATTCGTAGTATCCTCTTGGCTGGCCCCAAATCCTTCATCTCGAATTCTTTCTTCAGCTGGACTTTTAATTTTCCTATCTATTTCATACTTTTAGATGCTATTAGCATGTCATCCATATATAACAACAAATAAATGTATATGTCTGTTGATACTTGTTTATAATGCACACAATTATCAAAATTACTTCTAGCATAACTTTGACTAAGCATGAATGAATCAAACCTCAAATACCATTGTCTTGGTGATTGTTTTAGCCCATAGAGTGACCTCTTTAGTAGGCAGACTCAGTCTTCCTTCCCTTGAGTCCTAAATCCATCTGATTGTTGCATTAAGATTGTTTCATTCAGATTACCATGGAGAAATGTTGTTTTAACATCCATCTGCTCTAACTCCATGTCAAAGACTACTACCATGGCTAGAATTATTCTTATAGATGCATACTTGACTACAGGAGAAAAGATTTCATTATAGTCTACATCTTTTCTTTGAGTGAATCCCTTTGCTACTAGCATTGCTTTGAACCTGGGTAGTTCAACTCCTGGAATTCCCTCATTCCTCTTGAAAATCCCCTTGCTGCCTACAATCTTGGAGTTGGCAGGCTTAGGTATGAGTTCTCAAGTGTTGTAAGACCCTTAAATTTAAAATTAAATTATGGATTTAATATTAAGTGTATTTTGGAAATAATTGTAAAATATTTAATATATGTATGTTTTGTGTAAATATATATATATATATATATATATATATATATATATTTATTTTTGGAGGTTGAATTAAAATTATTGGATGATGGATGAATTAATTTAATTACGAGTAATTAAATTATCTAGCAGTTAATTAAGATGTTATCTGCTAATTGCGACGAGACTGGTTAACTGCTGAGTCAAACGATATTATAATACTATTTTTGGGTGAGGTGGCATATGCCCATATATATATATATATATAGGTGAGAAACATTTTCTTCTTTCCTCTGCTGTGCCAGTTTTATATATATAATTCTAGCAACATCTTTTTTGTTTCTATAAACGAAATGTTTTTAGTGTTTTTTTGATAAACATCATCGTTTTTCCCAAAGGAAGGGAGTGTTAAGATGATTTTCTAAAAAAGAAAATTTTGCTAAAAACATTTCGATATCTTTGATTTAGGAGAAATCCTTCTATCCCTTTGGGTTGATAGTTAAACAGTTTTACTGTTTGCAAAGATATCAAAAAAGATGTTGAGAGAAAGATGAATTCATAAGTTCAACTGACTCATTAAGATCTGGTTCTTTTATTCGTCTTATTACAACTGTTTTAGCATATCTTTTGATATATCTGTTATGGACTTAGATGATTATAATCATCAAGAAAATTCAATTAAAAATGAAGAATTAGTTGAATATCCAATAAAATTTGGATCAATTAAATAAATGGACTATTCTATCTATTCCTCCTAAACAAATATACAAATTTGGTATGTTTGATCTCATATCTCGTTATGCAGTTAAGACCATAGAACAGACTATACAGGTTTCTGATAATATTCAGACAATAAAATTATTAAGTAAAACAGATTTACTTCCTTTTAAGGATTATAATTTTATTCATATTGGACTTATTCAAATTGCTTTTAAACCTCTAACTTTATTAGGTTTAAATTCTAGCATCATGGCATATATTAGAGATGGTAGAAGTAAACACTTCAAATCATCCCTAGCTGCTTTAATTGAAACCAGCTTGTGTCATGGTCCTGTTTATTTCGATGTTTCCCCTAATTTAAGTTTATCTTTAACTGATAAAAACTTATTAGATGTTATACAGCTCACTATACATACAAATGGGTATAACTTTAAACCAGGAAGTGAAATAATAGCAATATGCTATAGAGTTTATTATAAAGTCTTAAATACACTTAATCCAAAGGTTAAGCAAATATCTTTTCTCGGGACTACTACTTTAGTCCAAACTAATTTATTAACTTCAAATATAGTTACTAATAGACTTATTAAGTGGAATGAAATCAACTTTCCAGAAACTTGGTCTTTACCCCAGGCTATAGAACCTGAACCCATATTAAATAAGGATATAGATCAGATTATCCAAACCAATGAAGGGGATATAGAAATAAAATTCAACCCTAAAAGAATTATTAGAATTCCGAGAAGTATTTCTGAAAGACACTCTGAGTTTAATATAACTCCCATTGAATTAGGCAGAGTTTCTACCTCTCAACAGGTAGAAGAAATAGAAACTGTAGAAAATATTAGAATTAGTGAGAATAAAATTCCTTATGGAATTTATCAGAAAAATAATTCTCAAAGTAGACAATCACCTACTCAATCAGAAATGAGTTGGGTTTTCATATATAATGACAAATTTCATAGATTTCTCCCCAGGGAGTAAGATGAGAGAATTCATTAATAGTGAATTCCAACATGAGAGACATGCCCAATTTAGGCAATGGTATTTTAAGAAATTTTCACCTCATGAACTTAATAAATTCAAAGAAGATTATTATGAAGAATTAACCAAAACCCAGGATTATATTCCTTTTGTTAAATGGTTTGTTAATTATTTTACTAAAAAGATTAAGAATGAAATTTTAGTTCTTCAATCCAAAACTTGGGAAACTACTAAAGGAGAAAAAATTAGTTTTATATTTCCTCCGAAACAACCCATAACCATAGGGCAAAATATAGAAGCAAATGCTTTTCTTAACCTTCAAAAGATAGAAAGTAACCATGTTACTATCAAAGAACTAAATTCTATTATTAAAACTCAAAATTATACTAATGTGTTTCTTTTATGTTTAGCAGAACAATTTATTTCTCTTGAAAAAGATTTATTATCTTTAAAAAATATGTTTGAAAAACAAATTTTCCAACAAAAATTAATTTTGGATCAAACTAATGAGAATAAGCTACCAAAAGTAGTTGAAACTCCTATTGTTCAACCACTTTTGGAAGTAAAAGGTTTCAAGATGGAAGATAATAATGCTGATTTTATTAAAATCCTTGAACAAAAATTAAAGGGATTAAATTTAAATGTTTTATCCTAAAAGGAAACTTCAGACATTTCTGAAGATGATATTTCAGAAAATAGTGAATATATAAATAATTTGACAAATATGTTTGCTGATCAAGATATTAATAAAATTGATAATATTAATCCAATATATACTTCCAAACCTATTGATAAGTATTATTACAAGAGACCTTCTCCTCAAGATTTACTCTTTGAGGAAACTGAACCATATCAGAATTCTTATTCTGGTAAAGTCATTTATGAGTGGAATATTGATGGTTTAAATGATAAACAAATTATTGATACAATACATAGAATGATGATGTATTCAACTGTTTGTAAGCAAAATAGTAACTCACAGGTTTTAGTAAATTTTTTACAATAGGTTTTAGTAACTGTTTGATACAATAGCAAATTTTTTAGTAACAGGTTTTATAGGCCAACTCACAGGTTGGTGGGATGCCTATCTCACTGATACTCAGAAACAAAATATTCTAAATCACAAAAAAGAAATTAAGATAGAAATAGATGGTAATATCACTACCACCACAACTAATGAAGAAGATGCTGTTTATACTCTTTGTTTAGCGATCCTACATAATTTTGTAGGAACAAATATTCCTATTGCAGAAAAATTACAAACTCTTTTACAAAATTTAAGATGTCATTCGCTAACCCATTTTAGATGGTATAAGGATACTTTTTTATCAAGAGTTTTTCAATTAAAAAATCCTGATTCTATTCATTGGAAGTCTAAATTTGTAGATGGTTTACCATATCTTTTTGCTGAAAAGGTAAGACAATCTTTAAGGTTAAAAAATGATAGCATAAATATTAATTATACTGATTTAACCTACGGCCAAATTATTACTGCATGTATTAATGAAGGATTATCTTTATGCAATGACATAAAATTAAAAAATCAATTAAAAAAGCAAAAATTATCAGAAAAACATCAATTAGGAGAATTCTGTGAACAATTTGCTTTTGACATTGATAAGCCACCTGGCCTAAATAAAAAGCCTAAGGTTATTAAACCTTATAGTAAGAATAAAAACAAATCTAATAATTTTTATAAATCTCCCCGCAAGAAGAGATACAGAAAAAATTATAAAGATAGACCTAAAGAAAAACCTTTCCATAATAAAGGCAAAAGGAAAGCCAAAAATTTAGACATTACTTGTCATAAATGTGGCAAAATAGGACATTATGCCAACAGGTGTTGGACCAAAAAAGCATTAAATGAGATTGAGGATAACCAATTAAGGACCAAATTAGAAAAAGTTTTGTTAATTAGTTCTGAATCAGAACTAGAATCTTCAAATGAAGATATAGAAGATATCAATGATACTTCTACTAATTCATCATCTTCTGGCAACAATAACTGCCAATGCAATGAAATAAATTATTGGAAATCCATTGTAGATATGAATGGATTAAATGTTCTCACTACAGAACAAGATGAAGCCTTAAAGGTTTTAGAAACTATTTCAGATAGTAATTTAAAGAAAAAAATGATCAATTTTCTAATGAAGGAAACTGTTAAAGAAACTCCTTTAATTATAGAAGCGCCTTATCAAATTAGTGAGGTATTATCAAGATTTAGACAGACCAATGAAACCCTTGTTTCCACTATGGATTTAAAAAGAGAAATAAATCTCTTAAAATATGAAATTACTCAGATTAAAAAAGATAATAATATTTTATCCCAAAGAATTTTTATGTTAGAGATTCCGAAACATTTAGAAGCCAGTACTTCCAATAATAAAGAAACTACTTCTAATAATTATTTATCTATTCTAGACAAAGTCACTTCACAAAAATGGTTTGTTAAAATTACTTTAGTCATTAGTAGAAATTTTATTTTGGAAAATGAAATAGCTCTAGTCGATAGTGGAGCTGATCTTAATTGTATTCAAGAGGGAATTATCCCTACAAAATATTTTTCAAAAACCACACAAGCCCTTACTCAAGCTGGTGGAGATAAATTACAGGTTAATTATAAACTTTCAAGTGCATATATTTGTAATAAAAATATTTGTTTACCAACATCTTTTATTCTAGTTAAGAATTTAACTCATAGAATTATATTAGGAACTCCTTTTTTGCATAATATCATGCCAATTACAAATATTGATCAAAATGGTATTACTACCATTATTGACAATAAAGAAATTATTTTCGAATTTATTACTGATCCTCAAACTACAATGTTAAATGAGGTCAAAGATATTCTTCTTAACAAAGAAAAACAATTATGTTTTCTTAAAGATGAAATAAATATTTTTAATATTAATGATCATCTTAATAAAGATGAGATTAAGAGACAAATTAGAACTATTGAACAACAGTTCAAAACAGAAGTATGTAATGATTTACCAAACGCTTTCTGGAATAGAAAACAACACATCATTTCTTTACCCTATATTGATGACTTTAAAGAAAGTCAAATTCCAACTAAGGCCAGGCCAGCTCAAATGAATCAAGAATACCTTGATCTTTGCAAAAAAGAGATTAATAATCTTTTAGAAAAAGGATTAATTAGAAAATCCAAATCACCATGGAGTTGTACAGCTTTTTATGTAAATAAAAATGCTGAACAGGAACGAGGTGTTCCCAGATTAGTTATTAATTATAAACCCCTTAATAAAGTTCTGAAATGGATAAGGTATCCAAGTCCTAATAAAAAAGATTTATTAGATAGACTTAATGATGCCTTAATTTTTTCAAAATTTGATATGAAATCAGGCTATTGGCAGATTCAGATTAATGAATATGATAAATACAAAACAGCCTTTATTGTCCCCTTTGGACACTTTGAATGGAACGTCCTTCCAGAGGAGAGTGTAATATGAAAGGAAATTGTATTTTTAAAGCTTGGTTCCAACTGAGGCATTTTAGTTCCTTATATAGAAAACTAAGGCTTACTATTTAAGCCGGTAAAAAGGCTAACATGACATTTGGTAGCCGGTTACAAAGATCAAAAATTGATGTCGGGTGCACTTTGTGGGCCCCATCGTCACATCAAATAATGACACAAAAAGCAAAATTACAAAAATATTAAAAGCAACATTATTGCTTACTTTTTGACTTAAAAGAGATCCTTAAAATTATAATCCTTAAAAGGAAGTAAATCTTTTTTACTTAATAATTTTATTGTCTGAATATTATCAGAAACCTGTATAGTCTGTTCTATGGTCTCAACTACATAACGAGACATGAGATCAAACATACCAAATTTGTATATTTGTTTAGGAGGAATAGTCCATTTATTTAATTGATCCAAATTTTTTGGATATTCAACTAATTCTTCATTTTTAATTGAATTTTCTTGATGATTATAATCATCTAAGTTCATAACAGATATATCAAAAGATATGCTAAAACAGTTGTAATAAGACGAATAAAAGAACCAGATCTTAATGAGTCAGTTGAACTTATGAATTCATCTTTCTCTCAACATCTTTTTTGATATCTTTGCAAACAGTTAGTGAGAAACAATTCCTTCTTTCCTCTACTGCGCTAGTTTTCTTCTTATCTTCTCCTTCTGATTTTTGTGTTGGTAAAGAAAAAGAACTTGCTCAAAAGGCATATTACTTGGAAATCCTGTAACACCCCGAGTTTAAAACACAGCGCGAGTGTATTTTTTTTTTTAACCAAAATTAAATCAAGAGTCTTCCAATTTAATTTAGAAAAAATTAAAATCAATTCAAATTAAATATCATTCGACATCGTAATCCAAAATAGAAAAGTAATTAAATAACATCACGATTAATCAAATAAGATATTTTTGAGAAATTGATCTTTATAATATACTAAAATAAAGATACATCAAAACTAGATCCTTAACCCACCAAAATATTTACCAGAGTGCGGAAAAGTTTTACAATAATTCCCAAAATAAATATTTACAACCACTGAGCTCAAAACCTATACAAAAGTCTAGTCTGATCATACACTAAGCTACAGTAGCACGGTTTCCACCGCATCATCTACAAGTTTTATCTTCACCCAGCTGTTCATCCCTTTGCGTGGCCCACAATGTACAGATCAAGGAAAATTAACGACGTTTCTGTCGTTAGTGTGACCATCGGGGTACGGGTTTGATTAACATCTGAGGGCAAATTTAAATATGTATGACTTTAACGGCCCTCAAGACCAAGGTGCAATCGCTCAACAGATCAGCACCAGTGCAGTCGCTCAACAGACCAGCACGTTTGACATATACCAAGGTACAATCGCTCAACAGATGAGTACCTAGTGCAGTCGCTCAACAGACCAGCACTCGTGCAATCGCTCAACAGATCAGCACGTGGTTGCGCATTTCAGGGTACAGACGCTCAACAGTCCAGTACTAGTGCAGTCGCTCAACAGTCCAGTACCTAAATACCAAGGTACAATCGCTCAACAGATCAGTACCTAGTGCAGTCGATCAACAGATCAGCACTCCTGCAATCGCTCAACAGATTAGCACGTGGTTGCGCATTACTCTGTGGCCCATCGCGGGTACCACTTGACTATGCAATGTATGAATATGCAGTGTTTTCTCTTCACTGAAAACAGAATGCAAATGACATCGTAAAATCCAACCACTCTATTACCACCTCAAAATCATCTCAAACTATCTCAACAATTTCATTATCATCACATCAATACAAACATTCAAGCACCTCATCATTACCACTTCACACTATTTCAAAAACTCTATTTTTATTTATTACAAGTCTTCCCAATGTTTCCCCAACTCTTAAAGTTCATAAAACAATGTTTAAAAGTGAGATTTCTGGAAAACACAAATCTGTATTCGAATACAGCTTCCTTGTATTCGAATACAGAAGCCAAAACAGTGCAGAATCAACACTCTGTATTCGAATACAGCTTCCTTGTATTCGAATACAGAAGCTAACACAGTGCCAAATCAGTATTTTTCACAACATCAGTAAAGATCTCAAAAACTTCATCATCACCACTTCAAACTATTTCAAAAACTCCATTTTTAAATCATCCCCAACCTTCCCCAGGTACCCCAACACTTAAGGTTTATAAAACAATGGTTAAAACTTAAATTTCTGAAAAACACGAATCTGTATTCGAATATTCGAATACAGAAGCTAAAACAGTGAAAAATCAGCATTCGGTATTCGAATACGAGGTTGTCGTAGTCGAATACAGATGCGAAGTCAACGGCAAAAGTTGCAAATCTATATTCGACTACAAAGGGTCGTATTCGAATACATATGCTAAGTCAGAAGCAAAAATTGCAAACCTGTATTCGACTACGGAGGGTCGTATTCGAATACAGATGCTAAGTCAGAAGCAAAAATCCTGTATCTGTATTCGAATACAGAGGCCCGTATTCAAATACAAGTTCAAAAATATGAAGAAAACAGAAGCTTTGCCGGCTGTATTCGAATACACTCATGCCGTATTCGAGTACACCTTCGAATTCAGTGAATTTTGACAGAAACTTCAACACATTTTCAAAACCTTTTCCCTTAAAAACCAACACAACACCAGAATCATAATTACCCCTCTTTAGAAACCTCAAAACTCAGAACATTTTCATCAACACAACAACAGATTTTTCAAAAATAACACTTCCATCATTTTAAATCCCTTTTCCTTTGAAACCATCATCAACACCAGATTAAACTCAGTTTATTTCAATCACCAACACAGAAGGTCAATCACAAAACAGTCCAACACAAAACACTCATGTAGTTAGATCATCTCCAAAACAACACATCATCCACACAATAACATAATAATTTCCTTCTCTGCAACAGCAGGAACATCAAAAACAGTTTGATTTCCAAACACAACATAACGTTTTTCACAAAACATAATCCAATAATCATTCATCACACCTGCATTTACAGCCCTAAATGCAATCTAGAAAGTTGGAAGGTGCCCCTTACCTTAATTACGTTCTCTTAACTCGTTTATACTTCTGCAACAAAAGTCGACGAAACTCCCGTTCACGTTCGCCGCTACGAAAATTAGTTCTTTAGCTCTGTAACGATGAGAGGAATAACTTCCGTACTCAACACTTATTGTTTCGACACTCAGATTTCCAGGTAATATGCCTTTTGAGTAAGTTCTTTTTCTTTACCAACACAAAAATCAGAAGGAGAGGATAAAACAGAAAACTGGAGTTTCTCACTTAAATATCTACATAAATGCAGACTGACACAGCAGAGGAAAGAAGAATTTGTTTCTTTCTAAATATATATATATATATAGATATATGTCACCTCACCCAACACTTGTATTAAAATATATTTTGATCCTCCAGCACTTAACTCGTCTCGTCGCAATTAGCAGAGAACATCTTAATTAACGACCCGATAATTTAATTACTCGAAATTAAATTAATTCATCCATCATCCAATAATTTTAATTCCACCTCAAAAACATTTATATATATATATATATTTACACAAAACATACATATATTAAATATTTTACAATTATTCCCAAATACACTTAAAATTAAATCTGAATTTAATTTTAAATTTAAGGGTCTTACAAATCCAAGTGTCGAAACAGAAAGTGTCAAGTACGAAAGTGATTCCTCTCGTCGTTACGAAGCTAAAGAACTAACTTTTGTAGCGGCGAACGCGAACGGGAGTTTCGCCGACTTTTGTCGCATAAGCGTAAACGAGCTAAGAGAACGTAATTAAGGTAAGGGGCACCTTCCAACTTTCTAGATTGCATTTAGGGCTGTAAGTGCTTGTGTGATGGATGATTATTGGATTATGCTTGTGAAAACATGATGTTATGTTTTGGAAATCAAGTTGCTATTGTTGTTGTTACTGTGATATTGATGTTTCTGTTGTTGCTGTGAAGGAAGTTATTGTGTTGTTGTGTTGATGATGTTTTGTTTGTTGTTGTTGAGCAAGAAATCATTATGTTGTGTTGATGATGTTTTGTTTGTAGTTGTTGAGCAAGTAATCATTATGTTGTGTTGATGATGTTTGGTTTGATGTTGTTTTTGGGATGATCCAATTGCATGAGTTGGTTTGTGTCGTACTGTTTTGTGGTTGACTTTCTACTTTGGTGATTAAAGAAAATCAGTGAGGTTATTCTGGTGGTGATGATTCTGTTTTCTGATTGTGTTGTTGAAAATCTGTTGTTGTGGTGTTGATGAAAAATGTTCTGAGTTTTGAGGTTTCTAAAGAGTGGTAAATATGATTCTGGTGTTGTGTTGGTTTTTCAAAGGAAAAAGTTTGAAAATGTCTTGAAGTTTCAGGAAAATTTCACTGAATTCGAATGTGTATTCATGCAATGCGCAGTAGAAGGATGCAAAAACAGGGCACCAGATCGGTGCTCTGATACCAGTGATAGAACTGGTATATTAAAATTGAATGAAATCGAATACTGAGAAAAAATGTACATAGATTTGCAGTTACAGAGAATAACCGAATTGCCCTGCAATTCAGTCCCACCCAACTACTCTTTAACTGCCTACCTATTGAAGAACTCATTTCTGTTATTTATATTAGCTATTCTAACTGAATTAGTTAGGCTTGACAGCTGACACAGACTAACATAACAGACTACTAACAGAACTAACTAAACTAACATATCTAACAGAATACTCTGCTTGACTATCAATCCTCTGATGGAATCCTCGGCTCGACTATCAATCCTCTGATGGAATCCTCAGCTCGACTATCAATCCTCTGATGGAATCTTCTGCTCGACAATCAATCCTCTGCTTGACTAGCAATCCTATCAGTCTATTGAGCGATTGCATGAGTGCTGGTTTGTTGAGCGACTGCACTGGTACTGGTCTGTGAGCGACTGTACTTTGATATGCGCAAAACGTGCTGGTCTGTTGAGCGACTGCACGAGTGCTGGTCTATTGTGCGACTGCACTGGTACTAGTCTGTTGAGCGACTGTACCTTGGTATACATGAAACGTGCTGGTATGTTAAGCGACTGCACGAGTGCTAGACTGTTGAACGACTACACTGGTGCTGATCAGTGAGAGATTGCACCATGGTCATGAGGGTCGTTAAAGTCAAACATATATAAATTGTGATGGTCTGTGAGCGACTGCACCTTGGTAATTCCAAGAAGTTGAGTACATGAGTATATACATATTGCATCGGGGTGGTTGACTGGTGAATTATGAGTGGATATGATGTTGACGGGTGAAAATCGACGTGTGTAAGTACTTTATGAAATCTGAAATTTCTGATGAATTAGTGTGATTGCTGAATTGATTTTTGTACTTACAACTTGATTTTTATATTAAATTGGTTGCTGTTTGAAAAGGCATACATGTCATGAAATTTCAAAATGAGCATCCTTATTTATAATCATTGTTACATAACATGCCATGAATATGCTTGTTAATATTAACATAAATGCTATGTGGTATTTGTTAATTTCGGTCGGTGACCCTTTACAATTATTGTGGAAAATTGGGCTTTGCCCTCAGATGATGCTCAAACCTGTACCCTCGACGGTCACACTAACGACAGAAACGTCGTTAATTTCCCTTGATCTTCACGTAAGGCGTAATTGTGGACCACGCAGAGGGATGGACAGCATGGTGAATACGAGACTTGTAGGTGATGCGGTGGAAACCGTGCTACTGTAGCTTAGTGCATGATCAGTTTAGACTTGATGTATAGGGTCTTGAGCTCAATGGTTGTAAATATTTATTTGGGAATTATTGTATATCTTTTCCGCTAAACTTTTCCGCACTCTGATAAATATTTTGGTGGGTCCAGGATACAATTTTCGATGTATTATTATTTTGATATACTTCGAAGATCAATTTCCCAAAAATAATATCTTACTTGATTAATCATGATGTAATTATTTAATTACTTTCTATTTGGATTACGATGTCGAACAATTTTTAATTTGAATTAAATTGGAAGAATCTTTTATTTATTTTGGTTAAAAAAAAATACACTCACGTTATGTTTTAAACTCGGGGTGTTACATTGTTCTTCCCCAGTGATTTCAGCTCCTCAATCATAGCTAAAATCCATTTGTCTTTGTCTTGAGACATGACAACTTCATTGTAGTTTCTGGGATCTTCTTGGTTGATTTCTTTAGCAGCATGTAATGCATATCTGATCATATCTGCATAACCGTATCTTTGAGTGGGTTTTGATGTCCTTCTTTCTTTGTCCATGATGAGGTTATAATCATGTAATTCCTGCTCTAGAAACATATCATGTTCAGCTGGGTTTGTATCAGTCTTGTCTTGCTGAGCTTGCTGTTTTGAAACGGAGAATGTTTTTGGTTGTTGCTGTTCTTAAACGGAGAACGTTATTGGTTTCTGCTGTTCTGAAACGGAGAACATTCTTGGTTTCTATTGATCTTTCTCCTTTTCTGTAAATTGCTCCACCTCAAAATCAAACTTCCCTCCATCTCCAGTTTGATGTGTACTTTCATTTACAGCCTTGATTAAGGACTTATATAGGTCAACATCATGAAATTTAACATCTCTATTGATGATACATTTCCTACTTTCAGGACACCATACTCTATAACCTTTCACACCACTTGGATATCCAACAAAATACCTTTTCTTTGCTCTATGAACTAATTTCCCTTCATTTACATGGTAATATGCAACACATCCAAATACCTTTAGATGATTGTACTTTACCGCATGTCCAGTCCACATTTCTTGAAAAGTTTTTAGTTCAATTACAATTGAAGGACTCAGATTTATCAAATAACAAGATGTATGGACAGCTTTGAAGTAGCAAAATTGATTTACAAGGAAAGGGGTTTGAATTGTAAATCTCCCTTTTTTCTTTGTGATTCGAATGGTTTCTTTTGATTGTAATTGATCACATTTGTTCCTTGTCATGTACTCTTAATACTGATGTAAATTCTAGAGACAATAACTTCAATTAAGTGATGGAGAAAGTTTGGTCTTTATGATGTCACAGCCTGGCGAACATTCTCCGTTTTCCAGAATGTGTCAAGAATGTTCTTCAGCCTTTGTTTATGCTGTTTTCTTTTATTCTTTTGAAACCTATCTTTGAATTAACACACTCAAAAGCACAGGTTAAATTAACAATACTTTTATAATCATAATTAACAATCTTTTAATTAACTTTTGTTTATTTTCATCAAAACTTTAAAAATGAGAGTTTGTCTTAACAATCTCCCCCTTTTTGATGATGACAAACATGTTAATTTAGATTTTAATTTTGATTCTAATTTTGAAAGAGCTTGAAAGCTCCCCCTCAATTTGTGCAGTGATTTAATTTTGACAGAAGATAAAACATGTAATTTCAAGAGATAAATCAATCCATAACAAATAGATTCATAATAAAGACTTTTCATTAGATGATATCAATTGATAATTACACAGTGAGATTAAGTCAGAAGATATACAGAAGTACCATATACAAAAAGACTTCTATCTAATCTAAAATCTTCAAATTAATTCTCCCCCTTTGTCATAACAAAAAGGAAGGAGAAAAAGATCCTAAGATGCCAACGATGGTGAAGATCCTTCTGAAGAAGAGGACTTGGCAGGATCAGCAACAGGTTGAGGAGAAGGAGAAGGATGAACAGGAGAAGGAACAAGTCCAAGCTTTTGAGCAAGTTGCTCTGTCATCCATGTGCGCATGAGGGTGGACTCTAAATCCTGCTGAGTCTGGCGTGCCATAATGGTTTGAAGGGCAGCAATGATCTCAGAGTTTGTAGGTTCCTTTGATGGAGGAGGAGGAGGAGGCATAGCAAAAGCAGGATGAGTGGACGTTGGAGGAGTGGAGGCAGAAGGTGAGGGATTGGAGATGGATTTCTGGTTAATGGAGGGTCCAGGTGTATCAGAAAAAGTCAAGAATTGACTTATCCCAAAGAGTGAGGGACTGGTTTTCTGGGGGGAAATGAATAGTGGTGACATGGAGGAGACGTGTTGATCTGGAAGGAAGGTGCACATGTCATCAATGGGTGAATGGATGTAATGGAGAAAGTCTGTGGAGGACAAGGTTGAAGGTTGGGGAAAAATGGAGAAAGTGTGGGAAAAGTTTGGTTGGGCAAGTGAACTTTCTCGGTTTTCAACTGAACATTCTTGAGCAGTTTCTACTGCTTCAGGAAGTTCTTGTGAGGGCTGTGGTGAGGTTGGGGTTGGGGTTGGAGCTGGAGCAGCAGTTCTTCTCCTTGAGGATCGCTTCTTTTTTAGTGAAGGTGGAAAGAAGGATGAAGGAGCACTTGTCTCAGAAGAAGTTTTCTTCATGTGAGAAATATTTTTTGAAGAAAACTTGGAGATTTTGATCAGGTTCTTCTCATTACTGAGAGGGATTTGAAAGTGCTTGAAGATTTTGGTCAAAATCATCCCATATGGTACAATGTTCTTCCTGTAATCCTTGTTTGCTGCAGCAATCATGTGATGGATGATGATGTGAGGAAGGTTTAGACGCTTGCAGTTTAAGAGATGATGGATTACGAGGGCATCATTGTCTGATACATACTCATGACTTCCACAGTGGGGAAGTATGGTATGGTGGCTGATGCTGTTAAAGATTTTTGTTAGGGGTTTGAGGAAGGTTGAGAGTTGACGTGTAGATCCTTCTAGGAAAAGATTAGAGAGCACCTCTATCTTGTTCAGATTTAAAGCACCATACCATTTATCTCCATAAATAGCAGGGCCTTCACTAGGAAGGTTCAGAATATAGGCCAGGGATTCTGGGGTTAGGATGATTTCTATCCCTTTGACTTTGGAGATGATCAGGGACTTATCAGAGAAAGTTTTTGCTTGACAGTAGAAAACCCTGATGACATCTGGGTAATAACATTCTGATGACAGTAGAAAGCCCCCCAACATTCTCCTTCTGCCCCTCAAAACTCTCCACCCCCAAACACTAATAACATTCTTCTGATTCCCTCCTCTGCAACTAAGATATTCAAAGAGAAATGGGCTCAATGCCCTATTGGAGTGGGAAGAGTTTTCATGTTTGACAACTTCATTGTTGATGGAAACGCTATAAAACATCACACTGATGTTTTAGGCTGGACCTCCTTTCTTCAGACATTAGAATGTTATTACCCAGATGTCATCACGGCTTTCTACTGTCAAGCAAAGACTTTCTCTGATAAGTCCGTGATCATCTCCAAAGTCAAAGGAATAGAAATCATCCTAACCCCAGAATCTCTGGCCTCTATTCTGAACCTTCCTACTGAAGGCTCTGCTATTTATGGAGATAAATGGTATAGTGCTTTAAATCTGAACAAGAAAGAGGTGCTCTCTGATCTTTTCCTAGAAGGATCTACACGTCAACTCTAAACCTTCCTCAAACCCCTTCCAAAAACCTTTAATAGCATCAGCCACCATACCATACTTCCCCACTGTGGAAGTCATGAGTATGTATTAGACAATGATGCCCTCGTAATCCATCATCTCTTAAACTGCAAGCGTCTAAACCTTCCTCACATCATCATCCATCACATGATTGCTACAGCAAACAAGAATTACAGGAAGAACATTATACCCTATGGGATGATTTTGACCAAAATCTTCAAGCACTTTCAAATCCCTCTCAGTAATGAGAAGAGCCTAATCAAAATCTCCAAGTTTTCTTCAAAAAATATTTCTCATATGAAGAAAACTTGTTCTGAGGCAAGTGCTCCTTCATCTTTCTTTCCACCTTCACTGAAAAGGAAGCGCTCATCAAGGAGAAGAGCTGCTGCTCCAGCTCCAACCCCAGCCTCACCACAGCTCTCTCAAGAACTTCCTGAAGCAGCAGAAATTGCTCAAGAATGTTCAGCTGAAAACCGAGAAAGTTCACTTACCCAACCAAACCTTCCCCACACTTTCTCTGTTTTTCCCCAACCTTCAACCTTGTCCTCCACAGACTTTCTCCATTACGTTCATTCACCCATTGATGACATGTGCACCCTCTTTCCAGATCAGCATGTCTCCTCCATGTCACCACTATTCATTTCCCCCCAGAAAACCAGTCTCTCACTCTTTGGGATAAGTCAATTCTTGACTTTTTCTAATACACTTGGACCTTCCATTAATCAGAAATCCATCTCCAATCCCTCACCTTCTGCCTCCACTCCTCCATCGTCCACTCATCCTGCTTCTGCTATGCCTCCTCCACCAAAGGAACCTACAAATTCTGAGATCATGGCTGCCCTTCAAACCATTATGGCACGCCAAACTCAACAGGATTTAGAGTCCACCCTCCTGCGCACATGGATGACAGAACAACTTGCTCCAAAGCTTCAACTTGTTCCTCCTCCTGTTCATCCTTCTCCTTCTCCTCAACCTGTTGCTAATCCTGCCAAATCCTCTTCTTTAAAAGGATCTTCACCATCGTTGGCATTTTAGGATCTTTTTCTCCTTCCTTTTTGTTATGACAAAGGGGGAGAATTAATTTGAAGATTTTAGATTAAGTTTAAGTTTTTAATTAGATAGAAGTCCTTTTGTATATAGTACTTCTGTATATCCTCTGACTTAATCTCATTGTGTAATTATCAATTGATATCATCTAATGAAAAGTCTTTATTATGAACCTATTTGTTATGGATTGATTTATCTCTTGAATTTACATGATTTATCTTCTGTCAAAATTAAATCACTGCACAAATTGAGGGGGAGCTTTCAAGCTCTTTCAAAATTAGAATCAAAATTAAAATCTAAATTAACATGTTTGTCATCATCAAAAAGGGGGAGATTGTTAAGACAAACTCTCATTTTTAAAGTTTTGATGAAAATAAACAAAGGTTAATTAAAGATTGTTAATTATGAATCTAAATGTATTATTAATTTAATATGTGCTTTTGAGTGTGTTAATTCAAAGATAGGTTTCAAAAGAATCAAAGAAATCAGCATAAACAAAGGCAGAGAACATTCTTGACATATTCTGGAAAACGGAGAATGTTCGCCAGACCAAGACAGTATAAAGAACCATCTTTCTACATCATTTAAACAAAGTTGTTGGCTCTGGAAGTTACATGGATATGATCACTACATGGCAGAGAACACATAGGATCTATTCAAATCAAAGAGGACATTCGAATTGCGAAAGAAAAATACTCTCAAACAAGCCTGTCCAGACAGTACTGGAAATGACTGTCAATACTGTTAAACAATCTTGAAGTCAAGTCAGTTTCTAGTATGGCCAGAAAAAACGTCCAGATTGATCATCAGTCTCCAAGATACTTAAAAGTACAAAAGTCCAGAATGATCATCAATCTCCAATCAGTTTTAGCAGCTTCAGTACAAGCTTCCTACATCAAGTTTTCATGATCGTTTTCAATCTGTTTTTATTTATCCAAAGCTTCAGTTCAAGCCATCAATATTATCACTTATCAAAAGCATTATAGGATCATTAATTACTCAAGAAAATTTGATTCAAAGCCTAAACAGAAAATAAAAATAGTCAAAAGTTGGATTATTTTTATTCAGAAATAATGCCTCTGGTCAAGTCTGACAAGGGCACTATCAACAGCTCTATTGACCTTCATTTAATGCTCTCAAGCCTATAAAAGGAAGGCCACAGCTCAAGGAAAACGCAGAAGTTCAAGTGCTAACAAGTCTCTCAAAATCATTCACATTCACATACTTGAAATTCTGCAAATCACTTACAGAATCAGTTTTAGTTAAATTCGTTTTACTCTGATATATTCATACTGATTTCTTTGTAAAGAATCGAAATCTCAAACAAGAGTTGAGACATCTCAGATTCTAAACAATCTCATCATTATTGTAAAACTCAAACTATGAGAGTTAAGTATAGTTTGGGATAGATTGTAAGAAATCCTATCAAGGTTGATAGGTGATTTGATTAATCTCTTTCTAGGTGGAATTAGATTAAGTTCTGTAAACAAAGATCAAGGTTGATCTAGGCTAGGTGCTGTAAAACCAAGAAGGTTCTTGTTTTAAACACTTAGTGGAAATTCTCACAATGTGAGGACTGGACGTAGCCCAAGTTGGGTGAATCAGGATACATCTGTGTGTGGTATTTCTTATCCTTAATCTCATTATTAAGTTTGATTGTTTTTCAAGATTAAAATACAAAACTGTTTTTCTGTTTTACACACTAATCTGAACGTTCTCCGTTTTCTGATAAAACCAAGAACGTTCTCTGTTTTTCTGTTTCCTTAACCAAGAACTTTCTTGAGTTTAAAACTGAAGTTTTTCAAGAAATTTTAAAAAGGGAGATTTACAATTCAAACCCCCTTCCTTGTAAATCAATTTTGCTACTTCAGTGTGCCCCTTACAGTCCTATGTTTGTTCACACCATGAGATTTGCAAAATATAGTGAACTTCTCACTGCAGAATTCAAGACTATTGTCTGTCCTTAAGGTTTTAATCCTCCTATCAGTTTTGTTTTCAACCATAGATTTCCAATCTTTAAAGGTTTTGAATGTTTCATCCTTACTTTTTAACAAATAAATTAATACCTTCCTACTATAATCATCAAGAAATGTAATGAAATACTTGTTACCTCCATGTGAAGCAATCTTTGCAGGGTCCCATAGATAACTGTGAACATATTCCAGAATTCCTTTTGAGCAATATTTCCCTGTAGAGAACTTGACCTTGTGCATCTTTCCATACACACAATACTCACAAAAAATTCAAGATCACCAATATTGTCCCCACCTAGCATGCCGTGTCTGTCCAGAATATGCGTTCCTCTTAGACTTACATGCCCCAACCTTTGATGCCACAAGCTAGCTTTGTTTGATGTTTGAATTGCCACTGCTGTCGTTCCTGCCATTACTTGACCATTGAGAAAATAGATTCAATGATCTCTTTTTTCCTTCATGATTATCAATGATCCCTTTATGACTTTTAGAGTGTCTTTCTCTGCTTTGTATGAACAGCCAACTTCTTCCAGCATTCCTAGAGAGATTAAGTTCCTTTTCAGCTCTGGAACATGATAAAATCTTTCATAGTTCCATCTTCCAGCTTCAGCTTGATTGATCCAATCCCAACTACCTTCTAGACTGATTTGTTACCCATGATAACCTTGCCCCAATCAGTTTCTTTGTAGTCAATGAACCAATCTCTGTTTGAAGTCATGTGATGAACACTCTGAGTCAAGAACCCAATCATCCTCTATGACTTCAATTGAATTTTCCATAAGAACTTATGTGCTTTCATATCCTTCAGAGGCTACTGAAGCATTTCCATAATCATCATCACTATTTGATCCTTTCTTTCTTTTCCAATCTGGGCATTCTTTCTTGAAATGACCCTCTTTCTTGCATATAAAACATCTCATTTTAGACTTGTCCTTTTCTTTATTCTTGGATTTATTCTTCTGTTTTTGATTCTTTTTCCTTGTTTTGGCCTTGACAAACAACCCCTCACCACTGTCTTCTTTTTTCCCATCTGATTTCCTCTTTAATTCTTTTGATATTAGTGCAGCTTCTACTTCTTCTAATGACAAAGAATCTCTACCATAAATGAGTGTATCACATAGATTTTCAAGAGAGTTTGGTAATGAATTTATCATATCATTTCTACTGTCAAGCAAAAGCCTATGCTTACGAATCCCTGATTGTGTCAAACATCAAGGGATAGAAATCCGTCTTGATCCAATCATCCTTGCTAAAATTCTTCAAATACCGTCAGAAGGAATTTCAGTCTTTGGAAAAAGATGGTATTCTATCATGAACATTACAAGAACTGAAGTCTTACAAGAACTTTTTTAGCCTGGCTCCACCCATTTCATTGTTGTTGATCTGAAACCTCTCCCAAAAAATTTCAATAACATAAGCCAACACACAATCATTCCTCACTGTGGAAGCCTTGAAACCGTATCCGACAGCGACACCTTATTGATTTATCACCTCCTCCATTCCAAGAAGATCAATCTCCATTCTCTTATCCCTATTCGGTGTAAGTAAGTTCTTAAACCTTCCTGATACTCCTGGTCCATCTATTGGTCAAGAACATTTCTCTGCAGGAACTCTACCAAACATTAGTTCTTCGTTTGCAACACTATCCACATTCTGCACAATACCAAATCCATCTTATGCCTCTGCTGATCCTGATGAAACACGTCATACAAAGAGGACCAAGAAGGCAAAACACTCCTCCAATACTGACAAAATGTTTGATGCTCTTCAAATCATCACCAACAGGCAGATTCATCAGGACAAAGAAAATGCCCTCTTGCGATCGTGGATCACTACTCAGCTGACACCAAAACTAGGCCTTGATCCTCTTGCAAATCTTCCACCTCCTATATTTCCTGATCTCCCCAAGCAGTCATCATCATCCGAGGGCTCCTTTCCGTCTCTGTCTATTTGAAGTTCTGACCCTGCTGGCCTCCCCTGATTTTTTGATTTGACAAAAGGGGGAGAGTTTATTTTGATCTTTAATTCATTTGCGTAATCTGTAATATTGTTTAAACTTATTATCTCTGTTATTTGCTGGTAGTCTGACTACTATTTGACAATATCTATATTTATGCAAACTTGTTTTACAAAGTTATATTAGCTATGCATACATGTTTTACAATTGCTCATATATCTGATTCTGAAAAATAATTTCAAATGATCATGTTAAGCATAATTTGAGGGGGAGCAGATCCTAATGATTATGTTTCTATTTAAAACTTTTTTTGTTCATCCCATCATTTTTCAAGGAAACTAATAGCATAATCTGAGGGAGAGCAATTCCAAAAAATTAGAATCAAAATTAAAGAAAAATTAACATGTTTTGTCATCATCAAAAAATGGGAGATTGTTGAGACAAAAATCATTTTTCAAGTGTTTTAATGATGAACAAAAACAAACTAATTAATCTTATTAATTATGATTCTAATCACAAAAGAATTTAACATATCTTCTTGAGTGTTTTATCAAAGATAGGTATCAAGTAATTCTTTCAAAGAGATAGATCAAAAGCAAATAACTACAAGATTGTTTCAAGAAAAATCTTGAACTCGACAAAGAACAACTCTCTCAATTATAAGATCAAATCAGACTTAAAATAAGAAGGGTTTTGATCTACAAAATTAGTTTGAAGTCTTGACAAATATTGACTAATC
This sequence comes from Cicer cuneatum, assembly GCA_037974295.1. Classification (NCBI taxonomy): domain Eukaryota; kingdom Viridiplantae; phylum Streptophyta; class Magnoliopsida; order Fabales; family Fabaceae; genus Cicer; species Cicer cuneatum. The sequence goes on along the minus strand of JBBPBO010001984.1, from coordinate 63,905,833 downwards.
AAAAGAAACTCATCAAGCCAAAACAGCAAGTGCATTTCAGCCATAAAAAAATAATTCACAATTGAGAGATTACGTTCCAAGAAATAGATCAAGCTCAAGATTGATCCAGAAGGAAGATTACATCACAAAGAATTGTGATAAAACTCTGCAGCAGAATCTGAAACCAAAGAACAAATAGAAAGTAGTAAAATCCCAAAAACTGGAAACGAAGATCGATCTGGAGATTAGTTGGAACTATCTTCTTTCAAATATGACACATGCCTAAAACCTCATAGCTTTTACAGCCTGTATTTTAAACGGCTACATGAGCTGACTAGGTCTCTAAAACACCTATAAAAAGAACTCCAAGACAAAGGAAATATCATCAAATCCTAGAGCAATCAATCTCCATAAAAGATCATCATTCTTGAGTATCATCAAGCTCGAAAAAACAGCAAGGTTATCATTCTCTGTTATCAACATCAAAAGTCAAGCTTAGAAACTTGTTTGCTCAAAACAGAAACTCAAACAAGTGTTGAGATACTGTTGATCAAATCAAATCTCATTCAAAACAATCGTTTGTTAAATCCAAACACTATAGAGGTAGAGGTAGTGTGAGGAATCTTGTAAAAATCGATGAGAGGATAAGTGTAAAGATAGTTCCAAGTGCAGGAAGTAATTTGTGATATTTCTTTCAAAGTGAAAGACAAACTGTTGTAAATCAAAGTTGATCAGTTAAGGGAGAAACAAGATTAATCTTGTTTTGACCAAGTTAGTGGAAAAACTCACAAGATTGTGAGGACTGGATGTAGTCCACAGTTGGGTGAACCAGTATACATTACTGTGTGATTATCTTCTCTCTTATCTTCATTTTAATTATCACGTGCACATTACTAATCACATTTTAACGTTTTACTTATTTCTAACCAAAGATCAATTTGCATTCTTATTTATCAAACCAAGATTAATCTTGAGTTTTAAAATACATTGCAGAAATTTTTAAAAGCGGTCACAATTCAAACTCCCCCTTTTCTTGTGACCAACATTGCCATTTCAGAAAGAACCAAACATATAGACATCAGACTGCATTTCATGAGGGATGTCATTGAAAGGGGTGAGATAAATGTAGCAAATGTGCACACAAGTGACAACTCAGCTGACATGTTCTCAAAACCTGTCACACTTAGCAAATTCAAACATTGTTTGGATATGCCGCAGATCAAGTCCATAAACTGAGATCAATGACTAAAAGGATCTGATTTGAAGAATCACAAGCTGAAGCTTCTCATTTGATACCAAGGTGGAGAATTGTTAAAAGTGGTACTCGATTAAGAAGACTTAGGATGGTTACTTACAAGTCAATCTAACTTGGGGCTGTTAGTTTTGAGTTAATAAGTTGTAACTACTTTTTGTAACAAACTTGTATATAAATAGTTGGGCAACAACTAGAAAAGGAGAGTTAATTTCAGTTTTGCAAAAACAGAAAACTGAAGACAAAACAGAGTATTTTGTACATTTAATCATTTTATCTCATGTAAGTGATATTTCGAAGACGTGGTAGTTTTAACTCTGAACTGAGTTAGCAATTGTGTGTGTTCATTTTAGTAAGATTTAATTCTGTTTTAGATTCAAAGAAACAAAACCAGAAAATCGAGAATGATAAACGTTCTCCGTTTTCAAACTGATCAATATTCGTTTTCAATTCAATCAATCTTCATTCTAAAACTCATTGATCTTTGGTTATTTACAACAGAAATAGTAGGAAAATTTTGTGGTAACCAGTATGCAGACTAGCTTCAATACATTGCCAACGACAAGTAGCTATTCAAAGTTTATAAAATCAATCTCCAATTACTACCTCTAATGTGTTCCCAATCCAATTACTTAGGAGTGGATGCATGTAGTTACCTCACCTTGCCATCAGAAGAACGTCCAGCCCGGGGTTTCTTCACCTTAACATCATCAGGTGGACATTCAGGACAAACTATATCGTCCACTCTCCTTGCTTCATCTAAAGTCATGTCCACACATTCAGGATGGTACCTACAAGGAATTGAAGTGTTTCTTTCACAAAATCTATATAGACATAAAACCAGTTCAAAAAAATCAATGTAGCATTACTTCTCAGATGCTCCATAAATTCAACAAATATTTTGTAATGAATGAATGTACGATGGCAAATAACTTCAGAGAGAGTTTATGCATGCTCAACAAAAATAATCCTAAATTTACAACCAAAATTCAAATGCTCCATAATTCAATATATCAATAAATATACATAAAACCATAATTCATTTACCATTCCTTGCATTTCCTACACTGCACCATCAACTTATCCGGGTTATAAGGCATCAAACAAATGCAGTACCTTCAAAACACAAAAGCAAAATCAACAATTTTTCATTAAAAAAAACAAAAACTCATCAAATCAAATACTCAATATTCCACTAGACAAAGAAAAAATAAGCCAAAAATATAAGTGTTTAAACTTACACGAATTTTTTCGGGTGTTAACTCTCCAGTAGAGACCTTATACCAAAACCTAAAAAAGTAATCTTCATCTTCTACATATTCAAGCCAAATTGCAGATCATACTTTTCTACAATTGTGTTAGCACTACGAACTTCATAAAGATCAGACAAAAAAACCACCTTTTTCCATGAAAACACCTGCGTCCCCCAATAGCTTCTTCAGTTCGATAGTACCTCCTCACATAGACACTCAAATTGTTCAAACTATCCTCCTCGATCTTCTCCACAAGCGCCACGATTGGCTTGCTTGCTTGAGAAGTGCGTAACAGAACACAATCCCCAACTACAACAAAATCATAAAAGCAAAATAAAAATCATATCTTTGTGTAATCTAAACAATATCCACGTGATTTTGAACCATTTCTTCACAATATTCCACAAAGGGAACGATCTTGAAACTGTTTGCGTAATTGGGTAAGTGAGAGGAGAAAAGGGATTTTTAGGAATTACCTCTAATGATCTCGTTTGTGGCTTTGATGGTGTATGAGTCCTTTGTCTTTCTGCTTGACCTTGTATTCACCATTGTGTTTGGTCTCTCTCTAGGTTCTGTTTATGAGAAAAAGCGAGAGTCTGAGGGCAAAGGGATAGTCTTGCCAATAAGCTGCAAGCAATTTTTTATAATTTAAATTGAACATCATGGTTCAACCGGTTGAAGTATGGTTTAGTTATTTTGGTAACTCGATAACAATTTTATTCCGGTTCGAACTATAGTTGAATACTTGGTTTAATGTCTCGTCAGGTTGACCTACCCTTCAAATTTTGAAACAATTTTTAAAACATTAATTGTAAAATGGTTAATGAACAAATAGGATAATTTTCTTATGTTAGACGTTAAAATAAAAAAAAAATCAATTAGTGGACTCCATAGAGAAATGAGTGGAGGAATAGGGTTCCAAAGTAGGTTTCAAAGTAAGAGTATGTATGACTTTATCTTCGAATCAATGTGTTATAAAATTAAAAAAAAAATTAAGAATAAACAAACTTTTTTTTTAATAAGACTAATTTTATGTGTTATTATTGGTTGATGATCATGTAATTTTGTTGCAATTGATGGCAAACTTCCGTAATGAGACCTTTTTTTAATGTAATTTAAAGGCATTTTGATTGATTTATATGAATAATAGTATTAAGTTTATATCAAGTCTAATTTAGGTGTCTAAATAGTGAGGAACGTCAAAACTCACACATAAACTTGTTAAGTGCTCAAAGACAAATTGTGTCAAACTCATCTCCTAGTATTAGTATTTAGTGTGCTCTAAGATCGAAATCCTACAATATGATTTATCTTATAAATTAAATGTCAATTTTATTTTTTTAAATTGATATCATCACCTAAACTCATCTAATTCATATAATAGTATTAGTTTAGTTTAGGTTAGACACAAAACCAAACCAAATCAACTTGTATAAATTTGATTGATTTGGATTATTTTCTCACTGAAAATTGAATCAAACCGACCCCGTTGCACCCCAGTGAACCGGGTCATCTGTCCTGATCCGAACTCAGGCCCAAAAGGAGAAAATTTTCAGAAACCCTAAGCAAAACGGCTACTTCTCAGTTCTGAGTCACGCGATATTCCTCTCATCAGTTCTGAGTCACGTTTCCTTCTTGCTGCGTTCTGCGAGGCTGTGTGCGACGACTTCCACTTGGTGCGACAACTCTTTCTCTTCTGTTTCTGCGTTTTTTTGGTTCTGTTTTATCTTTTTTTTTCTTTCTCGTTTGTTTCTTTATTTGTATATTTGTCGTTCATTTAGGTTGTTTTCAAGTTATCAGCTTAGGGAAAATTTAATTGTGAGTTTTGCTTGGTTATGATTCAGTTGATCTATTTTCTATATTTATGTACTAACAGCAAAAATGCTTTAATTTTCCTCCATGTTCTTATCATTTGTGTATGTACTTATTCAAGCATTATGCATATTTGACACTATGTTTTATATATTGTTGTAATTGTATAATTCAACTATGTTCTTCATGTGATGGCAAGCCATGGAAACATGGCTATATAAAGCTGTTGTTAATGAAACAAGGTAATTTTGATGTGATAGCAAGCCATGGAAACATGACTACGTTTACATGCCAATGACAAGCATGAGAAGTAATATCAGAATTCCTTATCTAAAATGGATTGGATGCTTACTGCTTAGTGAAGAAGGGAAAACATTCATCCATTCTTTGTTTGGGAATCTAATCATTTGTTTCCATTTCTTGTTCCCCTCCCTGTCCTCCCAATTTAATGCTTACAACTCAATTGAAAGAAAAACATGTAAAGAGAAAAGATATTGCCAGATTAAGAGAGTTTTTGGGTTTGGGCTAATTCGTTTGACAGTTGAAGGTCTGGAGTTATGTGACCTATAGCAAACCATAAAAACATGGCTATGTGAAGCTTTTTATTGTACCCATTTTGGCTAGTTGGTTCTGTTTTTTTAATTTGAATGCATAAAAAATCTAAAATTTTGTTTTCTTTTTATAGAAATTAAAACATGTTGCTTCGGCTTCTGCAATTGTAATTTTTTTAGTAAAATGTATCGAAATTTGATTATTTTTAATTTTATTTTTTATAACTATAATTGTATAGTTTGCACCCCTTGGATCAGGCTCTTGGATACACCACTGATTGACGGCAGCTTGAGAGAAAGACATGTTGGATATCAACCTATTCAGGGAAGAAAAGGGTCAGAACCCTGAAATTATCCGCGAATCCCAACGTCGTCGATTTGCCAGCGTTGAAGTAGTTGATGAAGTTATCAATCTCGACAAAGAATGGCGAAAGCGTACCCATCTATCTCTATCCTCACTTTAACAAATAACAATGTCATCAACCTAATCTCATGCTTTTTTACAGGTAACAAATAACAATGTCTATGCTTTTTTACAGGTCAATTCGAATTGGAGACTCTCCGCAAAGAATTCAACAAGATCAATAAGGAAGTCTCCAAACTCAAGCGTGTCAGTATCATCACTATCTTCAGTTCTCCTTTTTCAAATTTCACTATCTTGCAAATCCTCACTGCATTACATTCAGATTATTGTTGTTTTGTGTGTTAGGCTGGGGAGGATGCAACCAAATTCATTACTGAATCTGAAGAGACTAAGAAATCGATAGCGGAGAAAGAGGTTGAGGTTCGGGAAACTCTAAACCGTTTGAATTCCAAATTGGAAATCATTGGAAACCTCGTTCATGATTCTGTTCCAATTAGCAAAGATGAGGTCTCTTCTATCTCTATTTTTTACTCTCTTAATTTAATTTCTCTGATAATATAATGCTTGTCTTAAAATTCATGAGGTAATCTATGCTTTTAGGCCAATAATGTTGTGGTTAGAACATGGGGTGAGAAAAGAGTGGAACCTAAACTGAAGAATCACGTGGATCTAGTTGACCTTCTTGGGATAGCAGATTTGAAGAAAGGAGCTGATATAGCTGGAGGTAGAGGTTTCTATCTCAAAGGAGATGGTGTTCGTCTTAATCAAGCTCTAATCAACTTTGGGCTTGAGTTTATGGAGAAAAGGGAATATACTTTATTACAAACTCCTTTCTTCATGAGAAAAGATATAATGTCCAAGTGTGCTCAATTAGCCCAATTTGATGAAGAACTTTATAAGGTAAATTTCTTAAGTTGATTCCATTATTGATCTGGGTGTCCATTTAAGAATTTGATTTTATGCTAAGACATATCAGTGATACCTCTGTATACAAATGATATTCTCTTACAAGAAAATACAAGCTCATAATGTGATTTTTAAATTCTTATGCTTAATATTTTAATGTGAAACTGCTAAAAGCATAATTGTAGTGTTTCTTATTCCTGCTGATTTGTTTTCATTCTTGATGGCAAAGATGCGACCTTTGTTTCGTTATATTTTCCATTTTTAAATTATTGTGAAGGAAATGATTTCCTTTTCCTTTACAAAATCTTTAAAACAATAGCATACTGGCACAGTGCAATGGTGGCATTTTTGTATTATATTTCCTCCGGTCTCGACTATAAGTAAAAGGACCTAACCTCACACTTATTTAGAAATTTAGTTAAGTGCAATTAATCTCTTTTACCTCATAAAAAATGTATGTTCTAAAAAATGTCATTCATGAAAACTTGTTCCATGAAAATAAGTCATTGAAAAAAAATTAATATTAATTTAGGGGTATTATATGAACGATATTGTTAAATATATTGAAAGTAGTTAAGTTTGAGAATGGAGGGAGAAATGATTATACTATATGATATCTCATAAAGCCAAAGACCACCCCAATCTTTTCCTCTGAGCATATCTAAGGACATTCTTTTTTGAAAGGATCTAAGGAATTATTATATATTAGGTAACTGGTGAAGGAGATGACAAATATCTGATTGCAACAGCAGAGCAGCCACTATGTGCATATCATTTAGATGATTGGATCCACCCCACCCAGCTACCCATTAGGTAATATGAATTTAGTGACATGTTTAACATTAAAACTGGAAAACTTTGTAATTTTTAACTCTGGAAACATGTTTTCTACAGATATGCTGGATATTCATCTTGCTTTCGTAAAGAAGCTGGATCTCATGGCCGAGATACGCTAGGAATATTCCGTGTTCACCAATTTGAGAAAGTGGAGCAGTTTTGCATTACTACCCCAAATGACAATGATTCATGGGACATGCATGAGGAAATGCTTAAGAACTCTGAGGATTTTTACAAGGCGGTATGACAATGACCCACATTAAGCATAGAATATGCTTAAAGCCATCTTTTGTTTAAGCACAAATTTCTAAAGAATATATAACGGAGTAACTTATACCCCCTCTCCTATGAGATAGGAGTATAAGATATTGTATATTATTTTATTTATTATATAATATAGTTTTGAAAATGCTATGGAATCCCAGGGTAAAATAAATCTATGGGATTAAGCCATTGTCTTGTCTTTTGAGACTTTAGCATGCCAAATGCATTTTAACCTGGGGAATGTTTAATGCATCTCTATATTTCTTGTAAAATTTGTATATATGTGATTATTGCCTGTCGTCTGTATTCGCCAAGTTGTCATACAAAACCATTCATTCTATTTTATGTGGATGTTGTCATTGATTGCATACAGATTGATCTCTTAGTTGTTTTTGACCTAAATTGACCGCTTTCTCTGCCCTCCTTTTTATTTTCTGTTCTCCTCTACCCTCTTATGGAATTGTGTTTTATTTACTGCAGTTGAACATTCCATATCAAATTGTTTCCATTGTATCTGGTGCTTTAAATGATGCTGCAGCAAAGAAGTATGATCTAGAAGCATGGTTTCCAGCTTCTCAAACTTACAGAGAGTTGGTATCCTGTTCAAATTGTACAGACTATCAGTCCAGAAAACTAGAAATTCGATATGGACAGAAGAAGGTTAGTTATGCCCAAGTTTCGTCATAGTGATGATGGTGCTTACTTAGAGTCCTAATATATTCTGCATTTAGATTCTGATTGCTTAAAGTGTGTCAACAACCGCATATGTTTTGTCATGAGCAATTTGTTCTTTTGGGGATAACTGATTTCAACCCTGTACAAGACTGTAATTTCATAATTTTAACTGTTAGCCTTTGCATCTTTTTTACTGTTGCAGAGCAATGAGCAGCTGAAGCAATATGTTCATTTCTTGAACTCTACTCTCACGGCTACCGAGAGGACCATTTGTTGCATACTAGAGAACAACCAGAAGGAGGATGGGGTAGAGATACCAGAAGTACTCAGGCCATTCATGGGTGGAAAGACTTTCTTGCCGTTCAAGAACCAACCTAATAATGAAGCCAAAGGGAAGAAATCAAAGGCTTAATTGCATTATTTATAGTCTGAATGTTGTATGCTTTAAACCGTAAGTTATCTTCAGGAATTATGCACAATATTATGCATAAAAGACATACTTGGCATATTCTATAACTCATCAATCTATAGACCTTGTGCTTTATATTCACACTCTTGTGGTTTTATTTATTGTGAAAGATTAAGACTTTCGTTACAGCTTTGCTTTGAAAGAGTTTATTTTTGTTGCTTTCTCATTAAACTTAGATGGAGGTTATTGTTTGGATCGATAAATATTTTTTCTCCGTATTATGGGGTATTAATTGCTTGCTATAATATGAATTTCTGATTTGAGTGTATTTTAGTGCAGGGGATTCCTGGTTTGTGGGATTAGTATTCTAAAGTCTATTGGTTTCTGTCTTTTTGCAGGGGGTTGAAACATGTTCAAATTAACCGAGCTGCTCATATACTAAATTCAGTTATGAATTTCACTGGAAAAAGGAATGCAGTCTGGAAAATTGGGACTAGAATATTCAATATATTGTAGTAGGGAGGAAATGGGGTGATTTTATATGATGACTAGTTTTACAACTATGGTGATTGTTTTTACCTTATGGTAAGGCTTGCATGTTTGGGGGGAGTTAGGGAATAGATTTTCTCTAGTGGAGTTTTCATTGAATTTCTCATTAGTTTTAATAAATCCTCACTATTAAAACTCCATCTCCCTCCTTTTTTTTTATTTAGAGTGAAGATTTATTTTAGTTTGAGTTGTGAGATTCAATTTGGTCTTTGAAAAAAATAAATACAATTTTTCTGGAAAAACATATCTCTTATGTTTGGCTCCCACAACTCTTCTTGTTCATCCTCATGTCATGTGTTGAATATCGTATCACAAAATATGTAAATCCAATTTCCCTTCATGGTTATGAGAAAAGTCCAAAAATGAGACAATTGAGTGTGTTACGAGGACCTTGATGTGAAAATCAAGGCAAAGTTTGTTCTTAATGGTACATGGGCCTTAGACAACTAAGATCTTGTTGGCTTTGCAATCTCCACGGTCTTGTCGAAGTCACAAGTTTTACTGTAGCTGATTTTCTTGAAGAATGTATGCATGCATCCCTGGCTTTGTTTTTGTAGTGAAAAAATTTAGAGCTGTGATAAAAAAATAAATAAGGATATAAGTGAAAAAAAGTAATTAATTTTTCATCTTTAATATAAAGAGACAAATAGACATTGTAGATGTGATATTGATTATGAGACAAAAGAAGTACCTTATATTTTATTTGACTAAATGATGTGATAATCTTTTTCTTTTGATCACTTTTTTAAAAAATTAAATAAATAAATTGCAAAACAAAAGTTTTTAATCTCCCTCTAGGTTAAGTGGACAATTTAGCATCTTGAAGTACATAATGCCATATTCATATTGGGTCCTATACTCAATACACCAACCAAACCATCACCGAAACTTTCATATATTTATATATGACTCTGCAATCTCGTAATTGCAATTTGGATAGTAATAAGTTGTAAGTATATTTGATGTCTTTGGAACACGAGTTTGAGTCTACCTTATTTCTTTTTTTCACATTTAACATGTGTGAGTTTTGTTATTAGAGTATTTGAAAATATATTATAATCCATAACACAATTTTTAATGGGTTATTGTCACATTCTTCTTTGCAAAGTAACTACTACAAAACAACCAATAATTGAATGTAGCAAAAATATAAACAGAAAGAAGTAATTGATTTCACACAAGGTGTCAAATTAAAATTCAAATCTCAATTCTAAGACGTGTTTATGTTTAGAGTTGATGATGTCTAAAATAAGATTATTTCTTACAGAAGAAACACGTTTAAAGAAAAATAAAATCATTTCAATTATTTTTCACGTTGAGATGTAAGCAAAAAAATGTCAAACAAAAAGGCCGAAATATTTATGAATGTTGAATTATTGATACAATTTGCGATCCAATATCCATTGAATATTGTGCTAAGATAGATATATATCTATCTACGTTTGGCACTTGCCTATGCCGTGTGTGATACAAGTTCAAGACTTGTTTGTCCCTTTCCTTATGCCCCCGACCATGTTTGGCACATACCCCTGACTGTGACGTGTGACCCAAGTTTGTGAATTTTTTGGTCCCCTTTTTATGCCCACAACGTCCGCAAGATAATGGGAGGTGTTGTAGTTAGTTGAATCAGAAAAACTTGCAAGGCAAACTAGTATTTTTTTTTTTATATATAAAACTTAGGTACACCATCATGACCCATGAGCATTGGTTTCCAATCACCACATGACATGTAAATTAGTTATTCCATAATAATTGATGTCATTTGGGTTCTTTTTGGAAAAAATATTCATTAGTATATAAAGATTACACTTATTTAAAGTTAATAAGAAAATAAAGTGAATAATATTAATATAATTAAATAAATAGTTAATATTATGTGCACATATTTGAATAATTATGATTGATTATAATATGAACGATTGATTTACTTTATTAATTATTTTTCAAAGTCAAATTCGGAGAACTAATAGAAAGAATATTACAATAATAGGTATAATAAAATTTATATATCCAAATTAAAACAACTAATTTATAACTAATTAACTTGTAACTAACACCTAAAGTATCTAACTTGTAACTAATTTACTTTTATCTTGGAATGGATAACACAAATGTTGGTAAAAAAAAATAAAGATGTTGAATGTCAAAAATACATCGGTTAAAAGTTATTATTTTGGAAGATTTATTATTCTCTTGAAATAAGAAATATTCTAATGCAACATTGCTTCTTCCCCTTTTTTTGGTAGTAGGTATTGAATCAAATCTATACCTCTATGCAAGATCTTCTCTTGTTTTCTTTTTCTTTTTTTGAATGAAATCTTATGCGATACTCATTGATCGTTGGCTTGAATTCTAATTGAGAATCCAACCATGATTTTTTTTAGAAACAAGAACAATCTTGTTTTTTTGTTATTGGTAAGTGTTGAATCTACAGTTTACACTTTCATGCAAGATCTTGCTGACATTTTTTTTAATGTCAATTTGGCTAAAAAGAAATAACTTTGCCACCAAATGTTGTTGGTGTTCTTGATAAATCTTCAACAAATGCAGTTAACTCCATCTTTTTCATGTTTAAAACAAGGTTAATATCAAAGCATTGAAGAATTCTTGGGTTTTGGAATAGTTTTGTTGGCAAACTTGTTGCCCTTAATGCCATTGTTTGATGGTTTTTTTTTTATCATCATTATCATGGTGATGAGATAATTCTAACTTGGAATTTGAGAGAGAAAGAGATGAAAATGAACAAGGAACTAGTTTTGAATTGAGAATGAATGAGAGAAAAATGAACAAATTGTTCAAGAATCAAATGAGAAAGAAAAGATAAATCAATTAAGTTCTCATGAAAATGTTCCCAATAAATTTTTGAGAAAGAATATTAACGGAATAATTAACTCTCTAGTACCATAATATAATATGCAAAATATTGAGATTAAGCGTGAAATAAAGGAAAATAGAAATAATTTTTGTTTTAATCGAATGAGAAAAATAATTATAATAATAGGTAATGAAATTTATATACCCAAATTAGAACGACATGTCTCTAATAACAATAACACCAAGAATACTCGTAGTATTGTATAGGGGTTATACACGGGTCACGTCAAGGAAAAAGTCCATAATTTTATTGTCAAGTCCGAATCAATTCAACTCAGTGATAGATGGGTTGGTTTTGATCCGATAATGAGATATAAATATTTTTCAAATAAAAAAATTAAAAATAATAGTATAAAAAAAATTTATTACATAAAATTTAAACATTTAAATAAGACTTGATATACTAAAATTTTAATCTTGGAATAAATTAAAATACTTTTAGTTTGATCGAAATATAAAAATCTTCAACTACATTCACAAAATTGAAAGAAAAAAAATAGTTATATTTTTTTCTCATAACAGATTGAATTCACTTTAAACAAGTGATCAAATGTACGATCTGACTCTTGCCTATGAAAAAAACTCCATTAAGAAAAAAAATTTTAAAGAATTTAAAATATTCTCTTAAAAGAGATTAATTACTACTAAGCAAAAGCTGATGTTTCATATCTATAATATGGTCTAAATAACATATCGGGTTTACGATTTTGAAATCATAAATAATATGTTCCCAAACGAAATTGGTGGGATCGTACCATTAATACCCTAGTAACTGTATGTAAGTTTTTCCTTTCTTTTAAAATAAATAGACATGTTTTATTGATAAAAATAAATAAATAGACATGTTTCTATATGTGGTATCTCTCTATTAGAATTTTGGTTTCATTCATGGACTTTGACTTTTACGATATGCCATAAATTTATGATAGCATTTGATAATTATATGAGTATTTGAATTTGAGTATAATACTCAACCCCATGAAATAGTTTAATAGCGTGGTGCCCCTCGAAATTAGTGCATAGAATCTTACTTTACCACACTTTGTCCAAATTGTTTGAGGATGAAATGGTAAAAGTAATATGGCTATGTATCTAGTAGTTCCACTTGCATTTTCCTATTTGGTATCTACCACTACTCACAACCACACACACAACCGCAAATTGAATTTGAAGGAAGATACAATAGAATTACAACAACCTGAAACTTAAATTGTGACGACGGTGATGCCTCGTTCACTTAACCCACACCACATACGCGTCTATTATTCATTGGTTTCTTCTTCAAAATATCGTCTAATAAGTAAGGTCCACCACCCGCGCAAAACCTCTAAATTATTCTATTTATTTTACCATATTACCCTCCGCAAGGTGGCTCACCCAAAATAATTTATCACAAAAGTAAAGTTAGAAAATATTTATGATTTAATTTTTTTAAAACGTGTACTTCATTTATTTTGATTAGTTAATTTTTTAAAACGTATATCATTTACTTTGATTATTTAATTTTTTAAAACGTGTATTTTATTTACTGATTATAAATTTTTGGAGATAATAATTGTTATGGGATAAAATAAAATATTAGTTAATAAGATGTATTTTTAAAAATAATAAAAAGTTTTCTGTTGTTGCATTTTCATTGTTTATTGGTTTTTTTTTGTCAAAATATTTTGTATTTTTAAAATCTTATTCTATTTTTATATTTTGGATTTTTTTATTGGACCTACAATACAGCTTTAACCTTTTTCAATTAATATTTTTTGAGTCATCTGTTGTTGGTCTGCTGGCACAAGTTCAAATCATCTAGTCACAAATATTAAAGTTAATGTCCTCATAAAAACTAGTTCGTACAAACATATTTTTCAAATGCAATTATTGAGGACATACAATATAATTTCGATGTGCAAATGATAGCTATTGTCATTCCAATAAGAGTTATAGTAATTTATGTTTAATTTCACAATGTAATTTACAAAATTACAACATTTCATTCTGATTTTGTCAATTATATGCAAAACAAAAAATACATAGGTTAATAATTAATTATATTAAGAAAAATCAACAACTAATTAATTAATTTTTATGGTAAATCAATAATTAATATTATACATATATAAATAGTTAATTTTAAATAGGCTAAATAACACCCGTGGTAGATTAACTTAATTTTCAGTTAACGTTTTAGTCGTTTATTTTTTTATTTTTTTTCCGATTTAGTCCTTTATTTTAATTTTAAGTGACAATTTAATCTTTTATGTTTTAAAATGTCAACAATATTATCCTTTTTTTTTACAAAAATTCAAAAAACTCATTAAAATTTTCAACCAAAATCCATTAAATTAATTATATTATTTAATATAATACAAATTTCATCAAATTCGTAACTCAAATCTTCAAATTAAACTCATACAAAAATTTCATCAAATTTCATTCTTTATTTGATGTTGATAGAGATAGAAATATGAGTTTATTTGAAAATTTGATGAAATTTGTATTATATTGAAGAATATAATTAATTTTATAGGTTTTGGTTGAAAATTTTGATAACTTTTTTGAATTTTTGTAAAAAAAAAAAGATAACATTGTTGACATTTTAAAACATAAAAAATCAAATTGTCACTTAAAATTAAAATAAAAGACCAAATCAAAAAAAAATAAATAAAACTTTTGCTGAAATTTAGTTAAGGGACCACGCTATTTAACCTTTCAAATACAGAAAAAGGAATAGTTGAAATTTTTTTTTTTTACTTTTTCAACTAATAACCTTGAGAAGTCATGCCTAAAATTTATTTCAAATTGAATTTTTTTGTCACAAAATCAATAAATTTAAGATTTTTTTTAACTCAATTATTAAATTTTAGATTCGTTCAGAAAAAGAAAATCTTTAAACATAAAAAACGTGTAAAAAAAATTTAAAATTAAAACAGCTAGAAGCCTGAAAGCAAAAAATAAATGCACAATTATACATCATAAATACCATTTGTTGGAGAAAAAGTGAATGTAAATACTAAATTACTCATCATAATAGTGAAGTAATAAAATATTTAGGAAGGCAAATTGGTAATTTGAATATGAATGAAAAACAAGGTTTTTTTGCCGCATAAATTTTATTATTCACTTATTTCTCCCCTATATATATGCCGTCAAAGCCTCTCTAAGGTTCCACAAAATTTCTGATTCTCTCTCTCTCTTCCTATTCTCCACAAGTTCTGTTCCCAAAAAATCTCACTACTTTCTAGAAATTCTTTGAAATCATTAATCTCCATCTTTCTTTCAACTAACCCTAATAATGAAGAAATCCGGCCTCTTCGCCGCTTCTTTCGCCGCCGCATCCGCCACCGCCGTCACCGTTTCATCTACCGCTCAAAACTCTCATCATCAGGTACTTGTTTCGAATCTTTTCTTTAACCCTAAACCCTGGATCTGATAATCTCTCGAATGTTAATTGATTTTGTTATGTTCAATTTGAATTTTTCAGGATGGTACGGCGGAGAGAAGAGGCCGTGACGAAAACTCTTCGTCGGAGAAATTCGCTCCGAGATTTGATGGGTTGCGTTTCATTGAAACGCTTATAACTGCTCATAGATGAAAGGGTTTTTTTCTCTCTTTGGAATTTTCTTCCTCATGTGTTTCTTCGTCTTTTTGGTTTTGTGTTGGTTGAAGAAGATTTCACTTGTTGGAAATATTTTCTTGTAGTTTTTTTTTTTAATCTTTAGGATTAATTGCTGAAATAGACAGAAACAAATTGTAATGTCACACAATTATCATTATTATTATTATTTGGTGCTTTTCTTTTTTGTTACCCTTTCTGGGAAATTAAAAATTAAAAGTATAAAATATTTTGGATGGTTGATTTGAGCTTATGTTTTAATATATTTTAATTATTTATGGAAATTTTGTTTTTGTTATTTTGTTCTTTATGTTGATGTTGATAAAGTGGTACACTGTCCACTTGTAGGTCCAAAGAAAGTTCATAATTGCGTGTTGTCAATAGCTGGTTTATTCATAAAAAAACAGTTATATTTTTTAAGATTAATTTTTGTAAAGTATGCATGAACATGAATTAACCTTATTAAAGATAAAAGTATAATTTCATGGCTATTTTAGTTTTCTATTTAATTTAATATTATGGCTTGCAAATCAATGTATTTATGATTATATTGTTTGTGTGAATGTTTAATTAAATAATTGGCACACGCAATTAAAATAATCCTGGTAGTAAACAATATTGCTTTTGCAATAGATTGTTTAATTTGCAAAATTGTGGAACCACGCTGTGTTGGATGGTGATGGTTTGCGTGGAATCATCTCCAATATGGAATATTCTTTACGAAGTAAATTTTGTTGTCTGTGATGATGGAAAAAAACAATTTTATAAGTATTTTGCCACCCCTGCGTGTTGTGCAAACAGCTAATTATCTGGTATATTCTTTTGCATGTTACAATTGTCCGAATCTGATTTTGCATAATTACTTTTGAATCAACGCAATTACTATGTGGAATTACTTTTTTTCAATTCAATTCATGTAAAACTAATTCTAATTTTTAATATTTAGTGATTAAGTTTCAACATAATTTTCAACGATTATATTTGTACACGTTTATTTAAAAGTGATTTCAATAATATTATTAAAAAAAAGTGCTTTGAATAAATAATTCTGAAGTGAAACATGAAATAAGGAATGCAAAACAAGGAGTAAACTAGAAGTAAAGTAATGCAAAGCATCAAAATGATGGTTTGATTATCTTTTGTTGTTCTTACTTGTTCGGTACAGAATCAGGATTCCTTCCAACTTGTATACTTTATAATATAATAGTCAAATAATTAGGGGTTCTTCTCCTAATTTATCATTCCCAAAATAAAATAAAAATGAACATAATTTATCTTTGAAACATAAAAATTAAAAGACTAATAAAAATATATTATAATTGAAGCATAAAATACTGGAAATTAATACCACATTTTTAAATATTAAAAAAGTAAATTAATTGATAATAGTTGCTAATAACATATCTATAACACGATAGAGTACATAATATACAAATTCAAGTTGTTCATTATAATTTTTTATTTAAATTGGGAAAATGAGTCGTGAATTTATTTGATTTTAAATTATGTGAAATGATTTGAAAATGTGATGAGAGTCGCACATGGATGTGATAAATTATTTTGTCACCAAAAAATAAGAATGGCACATCGATGTGAAAAAAAATAGAAGATAAAAATATAGATTTTTGTATTAAAAAAATAATAAATTATTCATTTAGCCATCAAAATAGTAATAAACGGTCATTTTAACTTCTGAAATTTATAAAATAACATAAATGTTTCTGAAATTGAAGCTCATCTATCAAAATAGTCTTCCATTCATTTTTTTATTACATGGTAGGACATAACATATTATTTGATGTTCTATCCAAGTGCAGCCACATCATACAATATAACGGAAAAAACTAGTGAAATGACTAATTTAATGGATGTACTTCAATTTCAGAGATATTTTTGCTATTTTGCAAATGAAAAATGCTAAGGTGACTTGTTAAAAAAAAATAAAAATAGAAAAACTCAAATAAAAATATATTAAAAGTTGTGTTTGTTACTCTTTAAAAGTATGAAATATATTATTTTTAATTTAAACCTTCTATTTTTTAGGAAGACTAACACAAATTTATTTATTTTTGTGATTTTAAAAGGATGTGTTGAGTAAAATTAATGTAAAAATGACATCACAATACAAACTTTGATCCATGTGCATTTTGAATGGAAGAATGACTTGGAAATTTAAGTTGCTTTTATTTGGATCCACGTGAATGTTAGTTGCTTTGTATATATATATATATATATATATATATATATATATATATATATATATATATAACTAAATAAATAAAATGAGGAATTAAATTACACCTAAAAATTTATATCTAAATATTTTTCAAAATCAGTTATTTAATTAAAAATTATTATCATATAGATTATATTTATAAATTTTGACATTAATTTATAATTATTTTTTATGTCATCATGTTGCGTTAAGATCAACTCAACAATATAATTATATATAATGTTAATTTTGACACATTTTAAAAAAATATTTATCTAACACAATATTATTAATAAGTACACTCATTGGATGTAGTTTGATTATATATATATATATATATATATATATATATATATATATATATATATTGGGATTAAATTTAAGATGATATAATTAAAAAAATTGTATTTGGAGAAGGAGTAATCGATTGTCATTATTTTTAATAATATGATTTCAAATTTTTGTCTCTTTAATTAACATTATCGATAAATGAATAAGAAATTTTATTTGGTCTAGTGACATTAATTAAAGAAAGCTTTGAGTTTGCACTCCTATTAAAGAGGGAGAGGTCTTGATATTAGATCCTCGAGGGATATTAATGAGGTAGCTACCCTCAAGTTATGTTGAAATTTGAATACTTCTGATTGTCAATGGTTTTCTTCCTCAAATCTAGAGTTATGAGACCGAATGGTCCCATATCTTATCATATAGACTATTCGATTTGGTTTGACATCAAGCATAAGGTTCACATTATCAAAGAAAATTGTCAGTGGCTGCCTGGGCAATGGGACAACATTAATTTTTGGAAGGATCATTCGGTTAGCTTCCCTATGGTTGAGAGTCGTCATATCTCTAAGGACGAACATCACTTGCTTGAAGACATTGTGAATGACTTCATCAGAAATAACAGTTGGTATATTCCTCACTCCATTCATTTGAATTATCCTGATATTGTTGATGTTTTGCAAACTGTATCCATCCCTAAGTTCAGGACGAAGGATAAGCTAGTTTGGAAGCACACCAATAATGGTGAGTTTGTTTTCGAGATGCTTATACCTTTCAAAAGTCTTTCCTTGACGAGGTTCATTAAGTTTAGCTGATCTTGAGCTGCTTTGGTTTGTCTTGTACTCTTGTTTCTTTTACTAAGGTTTTATCTCTTTGGGGTTTTTGCTCTTGACTGTTTATGTTGGATTTTGACTTAATTTCTCCATTTTTTTTATATCTTTTCATTTTTCTTATTAAATAAATTTTTAAGATATTGCAAATAATAAATAATTATCTTAAGATGTCAATATAGTTGGGATATCTTGACATTTACAGGTACTTTTACACCCTATTTATTTGAGAAAAAAAACAGATATATATTCCAAATTTTGTTTTTATCTTTTTATTTTTTATTTTCTCAAAAAGCATAATCTTGACTCATTCAGCATATATTCAGAGCTTTCAAAATTCATCAACATGCACCGAGTCATTTAGTGGATGAATAGAACCCATGACCAATTCCTTTTGAGGTCATAGCACCTTTCTTCCAATATATTGCCAAATGCAAATTCTCCACTAGCAAAAAGTATATATATAATTAAATTTTGGAATATAAGGAAAAGAATATAATACACAATTTACCACTATGCTTTAGACCAAGTACATAAATTGATCTTATCACATGAGGTGGGAGTTACGTTGATATATATGTCCACAAATGCGTGATGCGTGAAGGCACCGAAAGTTGATGTTTCAAACTTTTTCAAAACTTCCCTCACTCCACTTTCCAGGGGATTGCCATGTTGTGTACTTGTGTTGCATTGCACCTTTTTAACTTGTCTCTTTCTTTTGGCGTGGGAATTTCCCACACACACTTTTCCTATATTTTTTCATAGATAATCGACATATTTCAATTATATTAAATGCAAAATAAAATATATTAAATTGTGAGTGATCTATGTAATATTAATTAGTGAAATTAGAACTATTTTGAAATCTACACTTTTCACACTAAAAATTGTAGGTAATACCTAATATCTCCCTATATATAAATGTATTGGAATTAGTTTGCAAAAATAAATAAAAAATATAATTTAGTTACTTAAATTAAATTTGTTAATAATGTATGTTGATTTTTTAAGGATACCTTTTAAATATTGAGACTCATACTTTCTACTTAATTAATGATTGTTTCATACATAAAAAATTAATGACTGTCTTGAGTTTTTAAATAACTAAGAATACTTTTGTAAAAAGTAGTCAAACATTTGATAATTTGAAAAAAGAATGAAAGAAATTTTTTAAATAAGCTTATAGTACTTAAAGATGTAGGTAGTAATGAATATTATATTTGTAGTCGATTTCAATATTATAAAGCTTTTTATAGACATATTTATTTCTATATGTGATTCTTAACATATAAAGGAGGTAAATTAAGGATGCTTCCAATTGTAGCCACCAGAAAAAGGCGAGTTCACATCACACAATCAACACTTCATGTGAAATTTCCTTACTTATAATGAAACAAGCATGTGGTAGGTTAATGTTTGGACAAAGAATAATTGGTAGGAAAACATCACCGACAATTTTTTGGTTACGAAAATAAAATGGCCCCTTGAAGCTGGTCTCTACACGACAATTTTTTGTTTTGCAAAAGTAGTTGTATCAATAATTTAGCTCCATACCAATTTAGGTTGTTTTGAGTTAGGGGTGAGTAAGAGATGATCAATTGTGTTTAACTCATTTTTAATTTTTTTATGTAAGTATAATCTTTTATAACATAATCATCGGTCTCTCGGTTTAAACAAATTCGATTATTTATAGATCAAGTCTATTAGGACAAGATTAGGTTGGTCTAAAGGACAGCTGAAAAAAAATTATAAAGTGATAAACTCTTTGATCATTGGTTTTCAAAACTTCTCCAAACGTTGTAAATTTTAAACTAGGAAATGTGGTTCAATCACGTGTGTAATAGAAAGATGGGTTTTCAAGGTAGAAGATCATATATTACTTTCTTCTCTCTAGAACTGTTTTGTTTTTTTATATAATTTTTAATTTCTTCTCTCTTTTGCCGTGTGTGTTAATTAATAGAAATATAGTTCTTTTTTATAGAGTTTAGATTTTTTCAATTCAATTTGTTTTTAATTTTTATTATTATTATTTATATTTCTTTTAATTTTATATTTTTTTAATTTTTTTTACTTAATCAAAAATTTATATCGTAAATGGTGTTTAATAATAAAGTATAAGAAATTAATTTTAATATATCTTGATAACAAAGATTCTAGAGACTTTTAACTTTGTTTTGTTGCATTTTGTTTCTCGGAGCTTGACCCATTCTTCTTAAAATAATGTGATCCAATATTTAAAACCCCATGTAATCATGGAATTTTACTTATAAAATAATCATTAATTTTTAAAAGTTTTAAGATTTTGTTTTTAGGAAGTTTTAAAGTAGATTAAAATAAAAAGAAAATAACGAATGCTATTTGTCACTCTATAACTCAAAGATACTATTTTATTTACAAAATTTAAATTATTATTTTTAGGATTTCTATCAAGGGAAATAAATTTGATTGAGAGTAATACTATTCAAATGTTTATTGAAAGTTAAAAGTATTCCACAACTTTTTTGGTCCTTATCCTTAGCCTTAAACAACAACTATTTTGAGGTAGAGAGAATATGAGGTCATTCCAAGAATAAATGGCCAATTGAGTGGTCAAGTATCAATATTTATATTTTAACTAATATGGACAAAATAAATATTTAATGATATAGATACTACAGTCATTAGAAAGTTGGATACTTCTCTTAAAAAAAATAGAAAGTTGGATGATTCAACGTATGATCATTAACACTTGTCAGCCTCAATTTCTTTTCAATACATATAACCTTATCTCGATGTATAATCTCGGAAATTTCTCTGGTCAAATGTTAATTTGTTATAAAAAAAATCTATGGTCAATCATTTATTTATTGATTTAATGAGCTTTAGTCAATCATTAAAATATATGTATGTACCACTTTCTTCTTTCTTAACTATGCTATTGGAGGAAATTTCATGTGGTGGTTTTGGTCAAATTGAAAGAAGATTAACATTAATGTTAGTGATATGAATATTGCACACCAATAATGCTTCAAAAGTGATAAAAGATTAACACTAGCCCCACTCTTATTTTAGTTGGTATATTTTGAACCCACACCACATATCATTATTCCCTAAAAAGTTTGATGTAATTGCATACCAATCAATTTGTTTATTCAAAAATTTTAACCTAATATTGCAGGCGAGTCATTAGTAATTGAAGTATGGTACCTACCATTGCAAAGTACAATCTCAAATATCAATTTCAATTAAATAAAACATGTTATCGATTTATAATATAAACACAAATATATGTATTTCGTTCAATTCTAAAGTGAGTTTAAAGTCGCGGAATGATTAGAAATCAATTAAATTTGATAATATTATAGAACAAATCCATGTTCAATTCTAAAGTGAGTTTAAAGTCGCGGAATGATTAGAAATCAATTAAATTTGATAATATTATAGAACAAATCCATGAACCTCAAGATTGTGATTAAATCCACTCTTTGCAATGTACTAATGTGGTGATTCAAGGTTTAATTTGAGATAATATATAGTTTAAACAATCTCTCAATTAAAATAAACTTATAATATTTTACAAATTTAAGGTATGACAAATTGAATGACAGAACATCTATAAAAATCGAAATGTTATTTGATATTTAATATTTGAATCTTTGAAATAATTTTTTATAGTTTTTTTTAATAGCTTTCTATTAACTATTTATACGACAAAAAATACTCTATTATAGTTTAATAGCTTTCTATTAATTTCTCAGAGTTGAGTAATATATAACAATGTTTTTATCTTAAGGTAATTAAAATCCTAGATTGGAGCGATCACTTCAATTGGTCAGACTAAGAACTGTCCCCAATCATATGGCCTACCGTTTGAACCACTTGTTTGAAAGATCGTCTAAAAAACAGTAGAACAAATACAAAACCAGTCAAATTGGCAGATTGTCAATTTTCATTGATTCAGTAAAAACTTAGAGATTATGTAGATTTCCCAATATTAAACGAGTAACTCCACATTCAATCCACCATAGGGTCATGTAGGCAGTAAAAATAATTGTTAGACAAAAGAAATGAAAATCACAAAAATCAAAACCTTAAATGTTAGAAATTTTGGATCACACATGTAATATTTAAATGTGTAAGGGCCATTTCGTTAATTAACCAAATTAAAGTGATCTATTTCATATAAGTTTTATGTCTAACAATATAATTGTCATGAAAAGTACTCTATAGATACCGTAAGAGTTATTTCTATTTTTACCATGGGTAAAATAGAAATAATAAAAATTAGATAATCATATCTCTTAATGGACGGACACATGCATACTATAAATAAATGGTTATGGTCCCCAATTGAAGACAAGAAAATCATAATTATTTTAATTCCATTAGAGGAGGTAAGGCCAAAACTAAGGAATCTACAATTGAAAGATCACTACTTTATAACTTAGAACACCATCTTCACCAAGACTTCATGAATTCTTCAGGAACACTTTTGCATTCATCATCTTAAATTGACATGGGATTATGATAAATAGTTTTGTTTGGCAAACATGTTTCTTAATGTTTATTTGGTATATATGAAATTAAGGATTAGAAACATGTTAATTAGGAAAAAGTAATTCTCTTAATATTATTCCAACACTAAAACCATATTTTTCCATTCATGGTGTACTCCAAAATTCCATGGAGTACTAGCTTACGTAACAAGTGCAATTACTATCCAAAAGTTTTAAGAAAAAATTACACATCTTCCTCTAATATCTTCCTACCCAAGCTACTAAGATATTAAATGCATTTCCTTTTTCATTTAGTACTACTCACTTCATAAAATACCAAAGAGGATATAACATCAATCATGTTATATATGTAAGGAAGAATGTGCAAGTCACTGTTTCAGCTGAACTTTGAGACTTGAAACCTTTAAAAAATATTAAAATGGAGGAAAATTCTTGTCGCTACTACTCATTAAGCCTAACAGGATTGATAATTTCATCATTGCAAAAATTGGAAGAGGCTTACTAAGTTGTCAGAAAAAAAAAACATGGTTAGATCTCTAACAGATGTTATTTTGCCTTACTTTGCGTGTTATGGACCTTCCCATTCGAAGTCGTCTCTTTGTGAGGGCTTCTAATAGGACTGTTAAAGCATGTTCTACTGCTTCTGACTGTTTATCCAATCCAATGGAACTAAACCTTGGAAGAAGTTCGAGCTCCGAGAGCAGGCCAGCGGCTGCGGCAGCTGTACATGTACGATCCCAAGATGGTTGGGGCCTGCCCTTGAAATACCGTAAATGAGCATTAGACTTCATATCGGACACAACAAAAAACCACAGGTGCAGTTAATCTTAAGTTCACTTTCTCACTCACCTAAGTTTATGCATGGCAGAAGCACCAGGGTTTAGGGATATACAAGAAAGGTCCTCATCTCCCCAAGTTGATTTTGCTTGATCCTGTTGAAAACATATAGTTTTTGTAAATGGTGTTTCAGTATAAATTAATTCATTCCATTGAATCGAAAAACTTGCACAGTACATTTTTTGAGATCATGAGTTATGACTATATCTCAGATAAAAATATCTCTGTATGCAGTGTCAGTATATTGAAATCTAAAATAAAACTAAGCCCTTTATAGCAAAATTTCACATTGTGTTAAATGTTGTACAAGGTCACACAGACACTCTTGTCCTAAGATGCAAAAGTATGATTAAATAAAGAATTACATGGAATTATAATATCTAAATCTCTGTTAGAATCATGTGTCAAAAGAAAAGGCATTATACTATTCCTGCACTAGAGGTATCTTTTCCCAGCTTGTGAAACTCTGCTGCCATAATTGCTGCATTTTTCTCAGCAGAACCAAAATTATATTACAAAAAACTGTGCGAGCTTCTGTCAGTACTGTTTATTTAAACATTGAACTTTTCCATTTTAATCAACAACAGAAAACTTACAGCGCTCTACAACATCATTGGCAGCAGTTTGTGTGTATTGGAAATATTTGTGGTAAATAAAGTCATACTTTGTACAAATATTAGTCAAAAATATCTTCAAACATTATGGTCCAATGGAACAATTGGGAATAAAGATTGTTGTGTTACTGGTCGATGCTTCATTTAATAGAATTTAAGTACAACGATTATAATCTATAGAGCATTCCTTTACATGATCTTATTTTTCTATTGGAAAAGGGTAGGAAATTTTCATTTCAACTTAATGGCATAGGTCTAACCAATTAACCATGGTTGTCAAATTCTCAAGTCAACTCATAAAATCACGAGTTTACGAGTCTTGGTATCAAAGTCAAGTTAACTCGAGTACACTCGCGTAGAATCATACAGATGCTCAAAACAGTTATGCTGAAAATTGAGTGGTTAGTGTTTTTCCAAAAAAACCAAAATGCAACAACCAAATGATAAAACTCCATAGTCCACAAAACATCAACCTCATAGATGCTCATCCCACATGAACCCATCTATAAAGGACAAGAACGAGGTTGTATTGAGACTCAATCCCATCGCTCTCAATAAATACCAGAAAATATGAACAAACTTATCTTTTCAAGTTTACAATGAACCCAACTCTGATGTGCTGAAACATAGCTCTACCGAGTTGAATCTAGCTCCAACGAGGGAAACCCAGTCCCACAATTCTTCATTGTTCGGTAAATTAAATGTTATGCCTATGTGTATAAGGGTCTAGTCTGGTTTGGAGCTATGAACCTATCTTAGTTTAATTTATGAGTTGATTATAGAATATTTAAATTTTGTTATTGTGATTTGCTTTATTACTAAGTTAGAATGTTCAATATATACTGTGTACATAGTATCAAATTATATTTTGATCTGGTGTTATATACTTCAAAACATTACTTTTGTATCAAGTATACTCTTCGATTGTACTAGTCAATGGAGATTTCACATAAACTCCCGAGTTTAGCAACCTTGAGTCTAATATTTTATCCAATTGGTACCCTACATTAAAGAAACTCCTGTCTTAAAATTAATTGTACAAATTTCAAAACTTTAACAGCTTTTTCAATTAGTGTTTAAAGTTTATAAGGAGCACAAAATTATCAGTCCACTATGATTAAAGTAGATCAATATCGCTATAGTAAGAGGAATTGGAAACTATAACCTTTACATGAAAATATGCAGTTCTATAAGATTTTATTATATCTTTGTACCTAATTACCAATCATGGAGTCAGTTCATTTTGTGATGCTCAACTACAGTCATACGGAAATTCTCAACTTTCAACTGAAGAAGATAAAGAAGAAATCCACCAAGTTACCTGAAGACGCCTAAACATTGCTGCTGAATTGCTCCATGTCCCATCAATCAAAATAAAATGCTGAGTTGTATCTACTTTTAACTGCTTTACAATTAAGAGAAAATTATTACTTGGTAGCACAAAATGAAAGATAGCGAAATCTATAACAAAATGTCAAAAGAAGCAGAAATAAATGGATTTTGGTTCACAAGTAGCACTGACATCACAAAAGATATAAAAAAAAAATGTATCTATGTGTGCGTGTGTACATGCATACATATACATAAACTTAATAATTAATAATATACTCCATAGGTCAAACATTAGCCAGCATCAGGCAATTTAACCTTAATACATTAGACCAGGCTCAAATAATGTAGATTGCTTCAAGGTATATTCACACGCCTAACTCTGCGCTACACCATTATTTGAATATCAACAATTAGAAATACAGTAATCAATATAATGATAAAATAAACCTTTTCTGATGCTACTTCATTATTTGCAACTGGTTCCTGACCAAATGCATTTTCAACTGATTCCAAAACGGCATTCTTGTTGGGATAAAGGCAGCACACATTACTGCTTCCTGAAGTAAGGCAAAAACCCACAGCCTAAGTAATGGAATGTGAAAAGATTCCCAGGTTAAAATATAAAAAGATACAATCATCCAGAACAGTGGTAGTTACAACATAACAAGGATGATTTATTAAAATAAATTGTACACTAACACTTAAATTGATATAATGAATCCAGTTTAAACATACTACCGTAATAAGAAACATAGACAGTACAGATTACAGAAATAGTAGAAACATTGCTAGCTTATGAATTCCAAGATTGAAATCTGACTACTTCAATAAACAGAAACCATGGTAATGACAAACAACAGTTATAAATTGAGAGACCTGCATGTTTAAAGGAATTCCACATGATTTGTTCATGTTCAGGAATGCCAAAAAGGCACAAAGTTGCAGCATCAACACCAAAAACTTGCCACAAAAGCTTTCCAGTGTTGTTCTGTCGTAAAAAATCCTACAAGTGAAGACTAAAAAAGTAAATGTTTTATGAGAAATTTACAAAACACAAAACAAGAACCACAACCAAATCACAACTCACAAGTCATATATTTATCCAAACCTTGGGATGCATATACAACCAAAACTTTATTCCAGGAAAGAGCAAGCATGATGTGATTTGAGAACACATACAATCTTCCATAGGAAGCCAACACTACAAAAAAATTGAAAGCAAGATTAAGAAAAGCAAAATGTCAGAAGCATCATCACCAACCACCACCATTATTCACACCAAATACAAGCTATGTAAGCGCGTTCAAATTGAAGACGTGTCAAAGAAGACACTGACACATGCAGATATACATAATCAATTTCATTTTCTTAAATTATTATCGATGTTTTTAGAATTTTGGTTGGACCTAACTCAACCCTTATAAGATAGGACTGTCTGCATCCAAGACTGAACATCTGGAGTGTGATCTGAATGACCAATAGCAGATGGTCCAACAGATCTTTGATAGACTCTGATACTATCTTCGAATTTGGATTTGACCTAACTCAACCCTTATGAAACCAGGTTGAAAGATGAATATTGTCTACCTCTTCTAAACGTATTTTAAGACTATATCTCATTCAATGTAAAATTCTTAAAAGGTGTCAATGTCCCGGTGCCCATGCTCACTGTCACATCCGGTGTCTGTGTCTGTTTGTTTGTGCTTTATAGACAACAACATCATTAATGCCAAAACCAATTGAAATTGAACCTTTTGACAAAGGTAACCCTTGCTACCAAGTACACGACAAGCTATTTGTCTAGCCGAATAAAATTTGAGCTTCTCTTCAGAATCAGCTAAAGCCCTATAAGTTGCACGGTGTTTCTTATCTTCTTGCTGTCCAAAATTCCCCTGAAAAAACAACGAATTCACTCACATCACACACACAAAAAAATCAACAACACCAACATTACAGAGAAGAAGAAAAAATAGAGAACTAACTAACTTTTAGCTTTCCACCGAGTCCGCCAAATTTCATCTGAGAATCGAAATCTTTCTCTAGAAGCTTCAAATCCTCAGCGATTTGGGAAACCATAGCTGGGACTGGTGACGTGGTGCCCCAACCCTGCCATTCCTGTAAGGAGACAACAGCAGCGTCGTTCATTTCCGTCGTTGAGAGTGGCGAATTGCAATAATGTTGTGTGATGAGTGTTTGGTTTTTATTTCTCGATAAAAATGGGTATAGAGAAAAAGCCCTTGTCCAAGGATTTGATGACACCAATGTAGGAGCCATTTTGTTTTGTATTTTCGCCTTAGCTTCAATAATGTGCTTTTGTGAAAATATTTTACCCAAGCTATACCCCTGCCCAATTTTTTTTAAAATTTAATTTATATGGGTGAAAAAAAAATTATAGTCAATTACGACTATTAGATTAGTAGTAATATTTGATTTTTGTTATAATTATTCAACAAATTATATATATGATTAGTTGTGATTTGTTGAAAGTGTCAAAAAAATTAGACTGACGGTGCACAAAAATTAAATTTATTTTTCAATCAAAATCTAATTTTTACAATTTAAAAAAAAAAACTAAAACTTTGATTTTCTAAACCGACTTAATTTTTATATACACTATTAGTGTAAATTTTTCTTTTTTTTTACATTTTCAATCAATCACAACCATTAAACTATTTGTAATGTTTGATTTTAATTTTTCAATAATTACTTCTAAAATCGCGCACATAATTATTCATGATGTGTCGACTGGTATAAAAAAAATTTACACAGTACATCAAAATTAAACTCTTTTAAAAATATAATCTTATATATTTTTGTTTTAGAAAACTTTTTTTAAAATTTTTCATTACAGTGTTGAATTTTCTAAAAAATATGTGTTATGTTCGTTCAAAGTTTTTTTAAAAACAATTGTGTTTTAAAAACTTAAAAAAAAAAATTCACAATGCGAATTGGGTAAACAAATTTGTTGATATTAAGAAAAGAAAATTAGTATTGTTGCTCATAAGATGTAAAAAACACTATCAACAAATAATAAGCTTCAAAAAGTGTATTTTGTAACACCCCGAGTTTAAAACACAGCGCGAGTGTATTTTTTTTTTTTTTACAAAACGAATACATAAATAAAAGAGTTTTCAGAATTATGTTTCAAGGAAATTAAAATCAATTCAAATGAAATATCATTCGACTTCGTAATAAAAAACAATAAGGTAATTAAAACAACATCATAATTAAATCGAATGAGATATTTGTGGGAATTTGATCTTTATAATATACTAAAATAAAGATACATCGACTGGATTCTCAATCCACCAAAATATTTATCAGAGTGCGGAAGAGTTTTACAATAATTTCCAAAATGAATATTTACAACCATTGAGCTCAAAAACCCTATACATAAGTCTAAACTAATCATACACCAAGCTACAGTAGCTCGGTCTCCACCGTATCATCCACAAGTCTTATCTTCACCCAGCTGTCCATCCCTTTGCGTAGCCACAAAGTAATGATCAAGGGAAATTAACGACGTTCCCTGTCGTTAGTGTGACCATCAGGGGTACGGGTTTGAATCTCATCTGAGGGCAAAACCTAATTTTCCACAATAATTGTAAAGGGTCACCAACCGAAATTAACAATTACCACATAGCATTTAAATCAGCAATCACAAACATATTCATGGCATATCATATAACAATGATGATAAACAAGGATGCTAAATTTTGAAAATACATGACAATTGTACTTATTCAAACACCAACCAATTTAATATGAAAGTCATGTTGCAAGCACAAACATCAATTCAGTAATCACACCAATTGATCAGAAATTCCAGACTTCATCAAGTACTTACACACACAACAATTTCAACCATCATTATATAACCAAAATGTGACTCACCGGTCAATCACCTCGATGCAATATGTATATGCTCATGTATACATTCTCTTGGATTCACCAAGGTGTAGTCGCTCAACAGACCAGCACATTTACATATGTAAGACTTTAACGGCCCTCAAGACCAGGGTGCAATCGCTCACAGATCAGCACCAGTGCAGTCGCTCATAGACCAGCACTCGTGCAGTCGCTCACAGACCAGCACGTTTGACATAAACCAAGGTACAATCGCTCACAGATCAGTACCTAGTGCAGTCGCTCACAGACCAACACTCGTGCAATCGCTCACAGATCAGCACGTGGTTGCGCATTTCAGGGTACAGACGCTCACAGTCCAGTACCAGTGCAGTCCCTCACAAACCAGCACTTATATACCAAGGTACAATCGCTCACAGATCAGTACCTAGTGCAATCGCTCACAGATCAGCACGTGGTTGCACATTACTCTGCGGCCCATCGCGGGTACCACATGACTATGCTATGCATGAGTATGCAGTGTTTCACCTCACTGGAAACAGTATGCAACATCAGTAAAATTCATGCATTTCCATCATTTTTCAAAACATTTCCACACAATCAATATCATCATCTACACATCAATGATTAACCATTCAAGCAAACATTATCACTTCACATTACCTCAAGGTTCCACTCTTAATTATCAAAAGTCTTTCCCCAACTCTCAAAATTCAGAACCAGTGTTTTAAAACTGCAATTTCTAAAAAAAAACGAATATGTATTCGAATACAGCTTCATTGTATTCGAATACAGAAACCAAATAGGGCAGAATCAACACCCTGTATTCGAATACAGACTCCTTGTATTCGAATACAGAGGCTTTCACAGTGCAAAAGTCAGAATTCCACAATTTCAGTAAAGTCTCAAAAAAAACATCATCACCACCACTTCAAAACTATCACAAAAATTCCATTTTTATTCACCACAAACCTTCCCCAAGGTACCCCAACACTTAAGGTTTATAAAACAATGTTTAAAACTTGAATTTCTGAAAAACACGAATTTGTATTCGAATACAGCTCCCTTGTATTCGAATACAAAAGCTAAAATAGTGAAAAATCAGCATTCTGTATTCGAACACGAAGTTGTCGTAGTCGAATACAGATGCAAAGTCAGTGGCAAAAGTTGCAAATCTGTATTCGGCTACACAGGGTCGTAGTCGAATACAGATGCTAAAACAGAAGCAAAAATTGCTAATCTGTATTCGACTACAGAGGGTCGTAGTTGAATACATATGCTAAGTCAGAAGCAAAATTGGCAACACTGTATTCGACTATAGAGGGTCGTAGTCGAATACAAATTCGAAAATCTGAAGAAAACAGAAGCTTTGCATGCTGTATTCGAATACACTCAAGCCGTATTCGAATACACCTTCGAATTCAGTGAAATTTCCTGGAACTTCAACACATTTTCAAAACCTTTTCCTTTGAAAAAACAACCAAAACCCTAGAATCATAATTACCAATCTTTATAAACCTCACAACTCAGACATTTTTCATTAAACATCAACAACAGATTTTCAAGAAGAACACTTCCACCATTTCAAATCCCTCTTCTTTTGAAACCACCATCAACACCAGGTTGTTTAACAAAACACAGCAAAAACACAGAATCACTAAAACCAGAAAGTCAATCATAAAACAGTTCCACACAAACTAACTCAAGCATTTGGATCATCTCCAATACAACACCAACCAAATCATCATTCGAAACACAACAGAATGATTTCTTACTCAACACAACAAACAATATATCATCAACACAACAACACAATCATTTCCTTCACTGGAAACAACAAGAACATCAACACAGTTTGATTTCCAAAACAGAATACAATGTTTTTCACAAAACATAAACCAATAATCATTCATCACACATGCATTTACAGCCTTAAATGCAAATCTAGAAAGTTGGAAGGTGCCCTTACCTTAGTTACGTTCCCTTAACTCGTACGCTTCTGCGACAAAAGTCGACGATACTCTCGTTTCGCGTTCGCCGCTACGAAAGTTAGTTCTTTAGCTCCGTAACGATCAGATGAATGACTTTCGTACTCGAAACTTTCTGATTCGACACTCAGATTTTTAAGAAAATGGCTTTTGAGTAAACTGTTTTTCTTCACCAACACTCAGAAATATCAAAAGAAGAAGAAAATGATAAAGCAGAAACTAGCGCGTAGAGGAAAGAAGAAAGAGCTTCTCACTTAAATATCTACATAAATGCAAACTGACACAGTGAGAGGAGAGAAGAATTTATTTCTTTCTTAATAAATATCTACGCCACCTCACCCAACACTTGTATTAAAATATCTTTTGATCCTCCAGCACTTAACCCGTCTCATCGCAATTAGCAGATAATATCTTAATTAACGGCCCGATAATTTAATTACTCGAAATTAAATTAATTCATCCATTATCCAATAATTTTAATTCCACCTCCAAAACAAATACATATATATATATATATATATATATATATATATTTACACAAAACATATATATATATATATATTGAATATTTTACAAATATTCCCAAATACACTTAAAATTAAATCTGAATTTAAATTTAAAATTAAGGGTCTTACATATTTCATCCATCTTCATTCTAAAAGTCAAGCTCCTATAAATCGTCGTGTAGTAGGTAGGGGTGTTTATGGTACAAAAACTAAAATGCGTTGAATAATATTTGGTTTGTTTGGTTCTTGAAAACCACTACCGAATCAAGTTTAGTGCACTTCTGAATCAGTTTAAAACTGATTTATAAATATAAATTAGTTTAATATTTTGAACAAATATTTAGTTAAAATTGTTTCGAATTAGTTATTTGAAAAAAAAATTGATTATTTTTCGAAAAAAATCAAAAAAATTTAAGGAAAAAAATATTTTTGATTTTTTTCTCAAAAATTTTCTAAGAAAAAAATCATTTAAATTGTTTTTTGATTTTTTTTTTGAAAAAAAAAATTGTTAATTTATATATTTTCTTTTTAGGAAAACAAATTTAAAAAATTATCTAAGAAAAAAAATCTTAATTGAGGTAAACAAAATTTTAAAATTGTTAAACTAATTTTTGAATTAAATTTAATTAACTGAATTGTTTTAAATACGTGGTTCTATTCATGAACTATTTAAATTTTTTTTTTTATAATGCAATCTAATTTATCAATATAATCTAATTATTCGTATATTTTACACACCCTTAATTATAGGAGATGATACTTTACTGCGTAAACCGTAAAAAAAATTAATGAATGTTCATCTAGTTTTCTACATTTTCTTATTTTTCGGCATTTTAATAGATCTTTATTTTCAGTAGTATGAAATATGATATCGATTTTTAACTTCTAGTAATGTATTAGAGGTGGATTCAAAAACACGATTACAGATGAGCAACATCAAATTTTTGCTGTTACTTAGTATGCTTTTTCGCATCATTGTGAACTGCAATTAGTACATGGAGTCCATGTTCACAACAATGAACAATCCAAAGACAATGGGCCCAGTTTTCAGATATTGTGGCCCATATAAAATCAGCAACACTGTTGCATTGATTGGATACACGTAGGTAATTGTTACTAACACAGTACACCAAACATTTACACAATGACACCCCCACCATTAGGGGGTAAGCATACCTAACTCAATCCTAAGATCTGTTCTATCTGTTTCATTTCACCAATTAAATATCGCGTTTGTTTTGAATTTAGAAACATGTCCATCTAAAAAATCGTATTTGTTTGAATTTAGAGTTCAAATAAATTGGATATAAATCATTTCAATCCGTCATTTAGTCACCTCTCACTCTTATTTATTAGCACTTATGGATGTACATGGACACAGGTCGACTCGTCAATCCGATCACTTAACCTAACCCGATTTTTACCCGTATTTAGTCACTTTCGGGTCTAACCCGACCCAATTCATTAAAATCCGCTTATATTTGATTCGGATAATGGGTTCAATAATTTGAACCCCTAGACCCAACCCACTAACTAGTTATAATTTTTTTTTTGTTTGGTAGTCCAATAGGGTTTCATTACTCTTCTTCTTCATATTTTCAACCACCGTCGCCCACCTTCTTCTTCTATTCCATATCTGTGTCCACTTTTTTTTTCTATCCAGACTTCCTGAAGTCACATCGCTGCCCACCTTCTTCTTTTGTTCTACTAGTCACGATGCTGCCACGTTCTTCTTTTGTTCCGCAAGTGCTCATAACCGATATTTATTTAAATGTTATATTTTGTTATAGTTTTGCATAATAAAAGTATGAACTGAAAGCTTATGCTTATGATGGATTTAATTTAAATTTTTTACATCTGTTAAATACAATTTTTTTGAGTTAAGTACTATTTATGAGCAAAAATGATACTTATGCAAAAGCTTATGCTTATGATGAATTTAGTTTAAATTTTTTATCATTTAAATCTATTAAACATTTTTTTTAGTATTGTATTTGAAAATAGTAAGTACTCTAACAATAAAAAATGAAGTACTGCTATTAAAAAATTATGATAGCTTAGTAAACTAAAATGGTTGGTGAGTTATGTCTAATGATGAAAGTAATGTGGTGGACCAAGTAGCAATGCTATCTGTTTTCTCTTACTTTTCCTTTTACCTTTAAATTTTTTTAACTATATTATTGCACAGATTTGAAACAAATGGAACAAGTACAAGAAACTCTTAATTAATTTGCTCCACATACACAACAAGCTTCATAACAACAAGCACAAGATTTAGGCCTCTCATCATTGCCACCGACTCAAGGAAATAAGGTAACCAAAAGAAAATCTAGTAAAACCTTTTCTAGTGTTTGGTTACATTTTAATAAGAGAAATGATACATGTACATGTAAGTATTGTGGAAAAGTGTATGTAGCCTCTTCTAGTAATGGAATTACTAACTTGCTTAGACATATAGATAAGTGCTTTAAAAATCGATATAGGCAAGTTGCTTAGACATATGAAACCACTAACTTACTTTTTGTTTATTCTTTTAATCGTTTGGTGCACTAATGAGATTGTGTATTGTATTTAAAATTTTAGAGTTGTCCGAAGTAGTTTCAATTGATGTTGGGGTGACTGCTAGTGAATTTAACACAATCACTACTACATCTTAAAGTGCTTGCTATTGCTTTGTTTCATACATATTTTATTTATTCATTATTTCTCCTTCTTTATCTCTTCACTTTTATTATTGATATTTGTTTTTGCAGATTCTCAATTGTTCTATTCCACAATTTGATGAACTTGTTAAGTGATTGGAGTTGAAGTTGACATTGCTTAGAATTGATGAATTTTCATATTTTATTGATTTTCTGTTGTTGAATTTATTTATCTATTTGAAGACTGTTGGATTTTTTTTTATGAGAGGTTGTTGGCTTTTTTAAAGAATTGAATGATGTGATTGAAATTTTATAGTTTTTGAGATATTCAAGTATTAAATATTTTTTCATTTAATATTCAGTAAAATAAAAAACACGTTATTATTCATGTATAACCCGCCAACCCAACTCGTTTTTGATCAGGTCAGGTCGGTTCAGGTTAAATGAAAAAAATACGGATTTAGAACTTAACCCAACCCAAAGATAATCGATCGGGTCGAATATCTGATTTTATCAAAACTCGTCCAACCCAACCCGCGTATACCCCTATTAGCACTATTATATTTATAATAATATACAATTTTTATCAACAAAATATTAAATGGAAAATCTTTATTAGTTTTAAGTAGAGATTTTGGGTTTTGGATTGGCTGAAGTTGGCAGCTCTTGCATTCAGGTAGTCCACGTTGTTAGCATTCGATCTTCATTAAATAGTCTAAATTTAAATTTATTATTTTAAACTATAAAATAAAAAATTAAAGTTTATTTCTTTTAAATTGTCCAACCAATAACCATCAAAGTCCCTGACTGCACTAAATGTAGGGAAAATGTGTGCAATCAATCCATATTTGAAATTTTGTAGTAAAACACTACTGTAAGAAATATTTTGAGTTTAAATATATGTTAAAATACTAAAAAAAAAATAAATAAATCAAATTTCCATTTTAAATTTTAGTCATAATTAAATTATCATATTAATTCGTGTCAATCTAATTTTATCTTAAATTGATCCATCTTTCATACTAATAAATTATCTAATTTGTTTGAATCATGAGGTAGAGTCTAAAAAATATCCATTAAATATATCTATATAATTATGTAAACTTAAATCATATAAATTAATAAGTTTAATTAAATTGTTTATTGATTAAATATATATATATATATATATATATATATATATATAATTCAATTACATTTTAAACAGAGGTGTTCTTGCCCTTTTAAAATGATAAATTTATTTTTTCTCAATTGGTTGACACCGCTTAGTGCCAAAAAGATAGTCACATCAAAAATTGTTTACACTAAATAATGAAAAAAAAAAATATATTATTCATCTTAAAATAATTAATTTAGTAAAAATAGAGTTGTCTTTTTGTTTTATATATTTTTTTAAATATATATAAAAATATAAAATAATTGAATTATTTTATATTTTTACATATATTTAAAAAAATATATAAAACAAAAAGACAACATTATTTTTACTAAATTAACTTTGTTAATTATTAATGTGTTATAAATATCACAAATTCATAATAAAAAATATTATATTAAAAATTATGCAAATAATATTAATTAAATAATATAATAAAAAAATTAAAATTAAAATAATCAATTATTTTGAGACAATTTTTTTTTTTATAAATTAGTTAATTATTATGAATCGAAAAGAATAGTCAAGAGTTTGCTCAACTCACATTTCACAAGAGAACGATTTTATATATAACGTTGCCACTAAAATAAAAAATTAAAAGTATTTTAGTAAAAAGGACAAAAATAAATTTAGAGTAATAAATAAAATAGTAAAATTATATTTTAATTTATCACATAAGTACAATTCAAATGATAAATACATATACATTTATTATAATAGAATATAAGTTTAAACTCAAGATTACTTATCTTTTTTCACATTTGTGTGTATGAGTTTCACAACTAAACTCTTTAAAAAAAACTATATTTTAATTTAAAATTAATTAATAAAAAGTTGCATTTGAAAACTTTAATATGAATATATATATATATATATATATATATATATATATTTCTTGTTATCTCATCTTATTGGCATGTGCTCTCTCTCTCTTGCGTCATAATGCTCGTTTTAGCCTTTTTGCCTATTGACCATTGATTTGAAAAACCATCTCTTATTGGTCCACGTGTTGTATGGAGCGTACACTATTAGATATGCAAAAGGAAATATAGAAACATTTTTTGGTATCTTTTTTATTTTATTTTTGGTACAAACGTTGCGTGGTATTGAAGATGATTTATTATGCAAGGAAAGTAGAAAATAGGAATTGGTTATCCTTCTCTCAAAAAAAGGAATTAGTTATCCTGTGGGCGGACTCATACCACTTTAGGAAATAATATTCATCATATATTTTATATTTATTTATATTCATCACTAAATATATTTTTAGGGTATCTTGCTAATATGAGTACAAAAATAAAAAGAAAAAGTTATCTTGCTAATAAAAGAATTTGTGAGTATAAGTCAAATACACGTATATATTCACCAAAAAAAGCCACACACACACGTAGGTGAAAATGGTCACCTTATCTTTTTTTATGTTAAGACCAATTATAATTTATTTATCATTTTTTAACAAAATTATATATCATACACACCGTATGCATCTTTACATGTCAATCCACTAAGTATATATATAAAAAATAAACGTAAATTATATATTATGATACATATTAAATAAACACATAATCTTTTATATAAATCTACATCAACAACATGTTATTAAGGATTAAATAAATTGTATATCAAATTTAGGAAGTATAAAATATTTATTGTGTGTGATTTTTATAATGTGTTGATAAGGTTAAGCTGCTATGAGTTGGTATGATCAAAATATAGGTTTTATTATTTCATAAATTTGGCTAAATAGCATCTATGATCCCTTAACTTAATTTCAGGTAACGTTTTTATCCTTTATCTTTCTTTTTTCCGATTTAGTATTTTATTTTAATTTTAAGTGACAATTTAATCCTTTATGTTTTAAAATGTTAACAATATTATCCTTTTTTTTTTTATAAAAATTCAAAAAATTTATCAAAATTTTCAACCAAAACCCATAAAATTAATTATATTCTTTAATATAATACAAATTTTATCAAATTCGTAACTCAAATATTCAAATAAACTCATATTTTTATTTTTTATTTGATTTTTAAAATTCCATTTAATAAATGACTAATATTACACAATTCTCAATTCAATTTTTTCAAATAATATCAATTATATTATTTAATTTTATCTTTTAATAAATGACTAATATTACACAATTCTCAATTCAATTTTTTTTACATAATAATAATAATAATAATAATAATAATAATAATAATAATAATAATAATAATAATAATAATAATAGGAATAATTTATTTTTGAATGCGTGTAAATAAGGATTTTTTTATATAAACAGTGGAAACTCGATGGAAACAACAGTGGAAAGTTTGAGTCTTAGTTTATTAACAAAATTTCACCTTCTTCATTTCCTTTCGCTGCTAAGGATTTTTCATCCTTCTCATCATTTCTTTCTTATCTATGTAAGTACTCAAATCTCTCTCTCTCTCTCTTAACTCACTCAATACTCTACTTTCTTCTACCAAACCTCGATCCTCTGTTATACGATCCTCTGCAGAGGTTTTCGAGGTTTATGTTCAAAATCAAACACACTTTTCACTCTTCACTTTCCTTCCCCTTTGTTTTCTCTATTAAAAACAATCCCTATTATTTTCGTTTTCTTAATTACATTTCTAACCCTTTTTATTCAAAGTCATGCAATTTCAAAACCCCTCTTTTTTTTTTTTTTTAACTTGAAAAATTTCTGCTTTTATTTTATTGTTCCTTTCAATTTGGTGCCTAATTGTTTCACTGGGTTACATTTTTCGTCTGTTTTTCAGTATAAGCTACCATGGTCAATCTTGTTTTCTCTCCCATGTGATCTAGAGAGAGAGAGAGATTTGATTAACTTTGTGATTCATATGATTTTTTTTCCATAGATTGTTTTAGTCAATGGTTTTGATTATT
The DNA here is from genome assembly GCA_037974295.1 of Cicer cuneatum. NCBI lineage: Eukaryota > Viridiplantae > Streptophyta > Magnoliopsida > Fabales > Fabaceae > Cicer > Cicer cuneatum. The sequence continues at coordinate 63,866,838 of JBBPBO010001984.1, read as the reverse complement.
TGAAATTATTTTATTCTCTCTCTTATACTATTCATTTGAGCATATCTGATATTCCAAGTTGTCTTCTTATTAGAGAGTTGGCATGATTGTAACTTTTTGTCTCAATTGAAAGAACCCCTTCTTTTTCCTTCATGGTTTTCTCACTTATTGTTTAATTTTTAGTTTAGTTTAATTATTGCGTGTTATTATTATAGTAATATGGAATTGGCTATATCCTTTTGTTGTTAGCTTCCTCCTTGAAGCTAGTTTTGTGATTTAGTTAAGAAGTTGTCAGGTGTGTAGAAACATGACATGTGAATGTAGAGTTAATGTAAACAAAACATAGTTCTTTACTCAGTTTTTTTTTTAAAGAGATATAAAATGTGTTGTTTTTTTCTCTATCTGTTCTGAATAAATTAGATATTTTTGTTGGGTGGCCCTATCCACTGAGAGCTGAAAATACTTGTATATTTTGAAGTGAATAAAGCACGTAATATTCATGTTTAAACTTCTGAAAATTAGTTAGGTGGGGTGCTACTTTTCACCGACATTTCACCTACCAAAATTTGTTGTGCTCTCTCAATCACTAACTGCTAAAAGCTTTAATTTCCCTCAACAGGATTATTGCCTAGTGGAGGGGATAAAATGCAAAGATGAAATTCACACTGATTGTCTTTGGTAGTGTTTAGGATTTATAAGAAAACTTGATTTCTTGATCTGAATACAATTTTATAGTTATAAGGTTTTCTTCCTTGTTAATTTTTAGACTGATTTTTTTAACATTTTTTGATTTTTTTATATAAATGAAACTTCAATGGAGGATGAATTATCTGGTAACAGTCACTTATAATAATTGGTTTTGTACTTTTTCTTTTCAGATTCAAGCACCGGTTAAAGAACACACAGTAAGGCAAAAGAAAAATGGCCTTAAATCAGTATTTTGAGGAGGGTGTTCCTCAAAGAGATTCCTTGGAAGATAAATCATCTCAGGAAATGTGGAAATGTGGCAGTGCTGAAGCTATTTCAGGTTTTAGTGGCTTTGACTGCAACATATGCTTAGATTGTGTGCAAGATCCAGTGGTCACTCTTTGTGGTCATCTCTACTGCTGGCCCTGCATTTACAAATGGCTTAATTTCCATCGCGAAAACGAAGAGAAGCAGAAAGATAAGCCACAATGTCCAGTATGCAAATCAGATATTTCACAGTCATCCCTTGTTCCGCTCTACGGCCGAGGCCTAACCACACCACCATCCAAAGACAATGCTCACCAAATAGGGAATGTCACACCACCAAGACCCATTGCTCCTTCTTGGATGACTAACTTACCGAGATCGCTTGAAGCTGCAAATGTTTCACAACATACTTCTCAGGTTTATCATCCTCATTATCTTAACCATTCTCAACAATACACTTCACCAATGCTTGACACAAGTGGTTCACTTACCAATGCATTGAATACAACTTATGGTGTCTTTGGTGAAACGATATATGCAAGGATATTTGGAAACCAAGTAACAAACATATATACATACCCAAATTCATACAATCTTTCGGGGATCAGTAATCCAAGGATCAGAAGGCATTTGATGCGAGCTGATAAGTCGCTCAGTAGAATCTGTTTCTTCCTCCTCTGTTGCACAGTTTTGTGTCTTCTCTTGTTTTGATTGCTATTTCATATTTTTTTGTGAAATACATTCCTGTATAGAATAATACAAGCGTACCCGAGTTTAATTAGATGTATCATATATATCGGAGAAGTTGCATATTTGGTGCTGAGAACAGGTGTTATTAGTATAATTACCTGTATCTCTGAGTTATTTGAATAAGGTTGCATCTGTTTTATTTTGGCTTTTAGCTTGTTATAAACTAAACTGTATTTATATTTCCAGAAGGAAAAAACAATGTATGTTTGCAATTGTGATTCATGTTTGGCATTCAGTTTGTTACAATAAACTCATTAAGTACGAAAATTTCCAACTTGGTCTTTTGGTGTTTGTTTTGGAGTTGGTAGGTGAAGGAAAAATAGGACTTATGACTAATATTCTAGAAAGTTATAGATGCTGATCACAACCGAAATTGCAGTTACAGAAGTAGTTTCCAAAACCTACTAATGGGATAGCATAAGTACAACCACATGGATACTTGGAGTTGGTGTATGCCTATATTTGCTGAATTTTGATTTAGAGTAATTGCTGCATTCTTTTTCCAACTTCTAAGCCTCACTTCTGATTATGAAATTTGAACCATTATTGGACAGTTTGAATATCACAATCCACTCTCGGTATATGCATTTGAAAATAAAATTAATAATAAAAATCGGATTAGTATTCATGAGTTCTATTTTTCACGTTTTCATTATCAGTTTTTGTCGAACTCCAAACATTTAATCAATTAGCTCCGAACATCAATATTGGGGTGGTGTAGTTTTTGGGGTTCCGGGTGTTAAGATGACTTTTTTTATTTATTATAATTCGGTAAAGAAAACTTTTATTAATGAAAGTGACACTAATAATCAATTTACAATTACGAAGCAATTTAAATTTAATACTTAGTATTTTAATGTTACAAAGCTAAAATCTTGCAAGTGAGTAATATAAGCTATCATCTAAAAGTTTAGCCATAGGCTATTGGAAAAATAAAAATAATTGTCTTTGTATCTTATAATTTTAGACACATTTTCTTATATTTTTGTTTTGTAATAACTATACCGATTATTTTAGTGTAAATTTTTTTTTATCTTGTTTAATGTGAGTATTGATACCATTTTCTAAACTTATTTATAAGCAAAATAAATTATAATTTGCTGGTCTCAAATAAACAAAAGTCACCAAATTTAAATGTATTTAATATTAAATCTATCTTACAATATTTATCGCATTTAACCATTTTACACAAATTAAAAGAATATAATAAATATAAGAAAAAGAATGATGATTTTATAAATTTATCCTTATTATTTATTGATATATTATTATTATAATAAATGTAAAATAGAAAATAATAACTTGAGAGTTGTGTGAATTTTATTAATTAAATGATACAGTTGAAATAAAATAATTAAAGTTATATTAAAAATCAAAAGTGCAATTATTTTGAAATAATTTTTTTTTAAATGTGACAATTATTTTAGAACGAAAGAAATGTTATTTTAAAAATATCTTGTATTCTAAATTCAACTCTATTTAATATATTTGTTTTAAAAAATCAACTGGATTTAATAGCTATTCAATTTCCCATGACCTTGTTAATTCACAACCAACCACTTCCAAGGCCTCGAAAATGTGAACAAAATAATTATTGTTATATCCATTTCAAAATAATTAAGTTATTTAATTATTTTACATATATTAAAAAGAATGTATAAATGAAAAATAAAATACTACGTTTATTAAATCATTATTAAATATTAGTGTATTATCAATATCATAAATGCATATTGTAAGATGTTGCATTAAAAATAATGCTAAAAGATTATAAATTTTAAAATAATATTTTTTCTTTAAATGAGTTGGTTATTTTGAGATGAAACGAAGTACTATTTTCTATCATACCTTAAGTATTATTAATAGCTCATATTTAATTTTTTTATGTAATTAATATGAGAGAGTAAAAGTAGTTTAGAAAAGTCTGTTATATTTTTTATAATGTCTATAACATTAATTGCATTTTTTTTAACACATGTAACAAAATCTTAAACAGCTTATAATGTGAGATGGAGGAAGTATCTTGTTAAGATGCTTATAAAATTTCATGACGAATATGAATAATTTATATATTATTTCTCATTGAATGTAAATTTCTTTAATGTTTTGTGTATATGATGTATAGTCAAATGCTTTCTAGCATATTAGTTTTCTTTTTTTGACAAAAAAATAAAACTTATCTATGGTTAATTAAATTTTCGGAAAAAAGGAATATAAAGACAAAATATTACAATAAAATAAGAGGATGGTAGTAACTTATCTATGCATTTGATATATTGTATTGTACAAATTATCTGAGTCGTCTATTATATTATATACAATGAAGAGTAAATGAAAATATTGGATCAATTGTATAGGCAAAAATTCATTTGAGTAACGGGAAAAGTAGATAAGAAGAAATTATAATTGACTTCAATAAAAATTCAAGTTTAAAATATTAATTATTGCAATTATAAATAACACTAAAATTATTGATTGTATAGCTGGAACAAATATCATCCTACACTTTTATTTGGCACTTATAGTATAATAAAAATATGAAAAATGTTAATTTTTACAATACATCTTTAAAAAAAAATAATATATGTCAGCACATAACACTAACAACTCGTAAGTCAGCAAAGTTTCTAATTGATCAAACATAGTATTTTATAGATTCTTCACTTTCTTGAGTAAATATAGAATTTTAATTGCCACTTGATGTAATATACCTGTCATAAATTATTATAATAGTCAATATAAACTATATATAATTAAAGTTTTTTGTAATAAATGATATTATTACTTTAAAAATATGTATTCAGGTTGGATCAAACCAAATCAATTTCAAAGATTAAATTCAAAAACCAATCCAATTCAATGAAGAGTTTAAAAGAAAAAAAGAAAACCTGTGACTTCAATCATCCACAAAATATCATTTTATACCAATTTCATGCAACTTGAAGTTTGATGACGATGGATGAAAGAGTTTCCAACAAATTGAAGGTAACATAAATCTTCAAAAAATACAAGCTACTTCAAATCATAAATGGAAGAGCTCTCAGTTAATTATATCACTAAGGCGTGGCTTGGACTTTGACCATAAGTCCAGGGTTTGAATTCTAGTGATGGAAATAAAAATGCATCCGTTGAAGGAAGAGTTACCCCTTAACTGATACCTATATCTATCTTCAAGACATTAATCCTATGGCTACCGGAAGTGGAGATTACCCTGAGTCAATCACCAGATAAATAAAAAAATCACTAGAGTGGTAAAAAGTTATAAAGTATAAGCACAATCGAAGTTTTTCTTCTAACTCATTTTAATAATTTACAAGTTCATATTGTGAAATGACCATCACTAGTACGAAGCTAGATTCAACTGATTATAGAGAAAAACAATATCAAATTTTTGCTAGCTGCTAGTAATGTCTATATGTTAATTAAAAGAACAAGTGACTGGTAACTCCCAAATAAATCTGAAAGCGATTTATTAAACCGAACCATGATGTGACAAAATTCATACCATATCATGCTCATTGAGATAGCTAATACCTAATTGAATAAGGTACCTAATATAATTATCTCCTTACTTAAAGTTCAGGCATGCCCCTTCCTGCTTTAGCATCATAAGTCTTCTCCCTTACAAGTTCCATTGGAGTATCTTTTGGACCAGCTGTCAAAATGAATAACAAATGGGAAAAGGATCAGACACTAGGTGGGTTTCTGAAAAAATAAGCATAGGTCTCCCACTAATTTTATATATATATATATATATATATATATATATATATTTTAAATTTTGCACATTTAAAAATTAAAACAGCAGAAAACATAGTCAAAGTGATTGATGCTGAAACATAGTTGAATGAGTTCACATCAATTATCTCGGCACTGAACCAAGGTTTTGACTCCATTCATCACAAAACTAAATTCATCAATCCAAAATACATCGGTCAATACATTACATTAAAAATAATACACGTATCGGAAGATTCAGTGAATTTTACAATTTTGTTATTATACTTCTGATCTTTAATAGCACCAATACATAGCAGTTTAGCATGTCTACAATGACTCAGGGCCACTGTTAAAGTATCAAAAATTTCTCTTTATTTAAGATTTAATCTTTTTTTATATTAATTTCATACTATTATTTAAGTTGTAAATTTGTTGTATCCGTGTGTTGGTGTCATTGTATGCATGTCTCATATTGTGTTTGTACGTCATTTTACAAAAGTAGCTTTCTACTTGAGTTTCTACATATATGGAGTGCAACAAGGGAAAGACACTTCATGAATCTAACACTTTTTATGATTAACACGCTTCAACATTTAAATTCCTTTGGATAAAGGCCTTCAAACGTAGTTATCATGAAAAAATATTAAAAGAATCTTGTTAAACCTGTGATCTTCAAACAACATCTTGTATAAGTTGAAACTAGTTTCTAACTTTCTACATTTCAATTTTTTAGAAGCTCTCTCATTCAACTTCTCCATAAACATTAATAAGCTGATAACAACTTTTTATTAAGTGAAAAACCATAACGTATTTTAATTGAGTCTCATAAGCTAGAGCCTTGCTTTTATGTTAAATTGTTGTGCTAACTAATTAACGATAACTATGCATTCCAACACAAGGAGTCACTTTAAAATATGTCTATAAGGTGTGATTTATAAGGCAGCACTGCTTTTTCAATGGCAAGCATGACAACAAGCTATGGTAAACCATGTATGTCAACAAACACCAGGCGAAGAAGAGCAAAGGTACATCAATAAAATTAAATGGGATAAATAAACTATCACTATGTTTTGTTTGTTCAATGAGTCATCCAGTTAGATACACTTTAGTGTCTTAGTGATTAGTTGTTCTCTCTAGTTTATATACGCCACTTTATTGGTTTGTTATACGCACCTTTTACATGTTAATCCAAGTTCAGTTTCAGTTTCTCACTTCAATTCTCTCTAGGCCATTCCAGTTTCTCACAGTGTATCAATAGTGTATTGTGGAAAATAACAAAACACCAAAAATCTGCTATGTGAAATAGCAGATAGTGTTGCAGTCAAATAGCGGAGGTCGCATAGAGGTCGAAATAAGTAAATCATATATAAAAAAGGTATGTTGCATACAAATAAAAAAGGGAATGGAGCCATAGCATAGCTTATTTATTGTAAAGGTATACATATTACAGTGAATATAGGAGTAATACTCACTAACTTTTTAGTTTTCTATTATAAAAACAGGTCATGTTTGGTACTCATGCAAAATCTTCAATTTTATTATTTTAAAAAAACCACAAACTTCTATTTTTTCCACTATTGCCGCTATTTCGGTTATCAGAAATTGGAATTGCGTCCGCTATTGTCCTAATGGCGAAAATAGGATGGCGTCACGGTTTTCATTGCAGATTCATCAAAATCTGCTATGCTATAGCGCCGCTATAACTGCTATTTGACAACACTGGCTTCTCAACAATTTTAACAAGGAAAAAAAGGGTAAGATTTTCAAATACTTACCAACTGTAGGTCTTGGTGTAACTCTTATCTTTAAGATCTCGGGACGAGGGATAATTGACCCAGATGCTCCTATTCCCCTAGACACTCTGACTTTTGTACCATCTTCAAGATACTTAGTTCCAACCTTGCAAGGCTTCCTGCATAAGTAAAAGGTTACCTTGATATATGTTATGTATCCCCAACCTCTGAAGATTCAATCACCAGTTTAATTTCTGAACCAATGTACATACCCTGTAACTGGATCAAGAACTTGCACATTAGAGGCATGGATTGGGGCTTCAACAGTAAAGATACCCCCTTCATGACCTTGCCCTTGCTTGATATGCTTCTTTACCTGTAAATAATAAGTAAAAAAAAAAGGCATTAGAGTGGGAAATCAATCAATCAGAAAAATTTAGACAATCACATGCTATATGTGGTCATTAAGATTCCGACCCAAGACACATTGTTAATGGAATTGAAAACACATAGACATTGTCAAAGGTTATGGAAGCTCGATTGCAGTGTTGTGATTCGCTGATCACAAAAAATATCAATTTGTTCATATTCTATTATGCTACAGAGCTATAGGGCCACTATAGCTGCTATTTGACGACACTTTATACTAAATCGCGTATCAAGAAACAATAACGGTTTATTCAAATTCTGCTAATTTGACAACACTGGTTGATTGAGTTAAAAATACAAAAAGCAAGTTGTAATGACGATTTCGTGTTTATCATCACTCACCAGATTTTTACCCTCAACAATGACACGATTCTGAGAGCGAACAACACGCTTAATCACCCCGGTCTCACCCTTATCTTTGCCCCTTATTATCATAACCTGTTCCAAATGAACACGTGTAAGAGAACATAAAAAAGCATAGGAAAAAAAATAATTATAAATTGAGTTAGGGTTGGCTTACATTGTCCCCTCTGACAATTTTCCAATGCCTAATGAGTTTCTCAGCTGCTTTCCAACCCATTTCACAACAACCCTACTCTCTATAACCACAAAAACTATTACAGCTAATAAGTTTCAAGAACAGTATATATAATATAAGCAGCAAACAAGAACAGTAAAAACTAACTTAACCAATAACTAGTGCAAAAAAATTTGTTCTGAAATCATATTGACAGGAATCGCGGTGCAGAGCTCTAATCTGCTGCGACGCAAATCTATGGTGCGTTTCCTTTTGGAGTGGCGGCTATGGCGCCGCAAATTGCGCTGGAATCGGTAACTACATGACAGGGAAGGAAAATTCGAAAAAAAAATAAAATAAAAACAAATGAAAATATGAACGATTTTCTCACTGCTTCTGGCGGTGGACGACCAACTCTGACTGCTTTTTCCGGCCGGTTGAGCTCAGTGCGTTTCCAATCTAACTTGTTTCTGATTACATACAAACCCAAAGCGACATTGTGATTTTGATGGGCCTCTTCAAAAGCAAGTGGGTTGGGCTTCGAATTCAATTAGAATCTCATCTGTTCTTTTTTTTCTTTCCAAATTATATAACTATGTTTTTAATTGAAAAATAAAGTAATAACAAAAATACAAAAATAATTATAATTTTCTTATCAAATCATAATAATTACTTCTACAACAATTTTGCTGGTCTCCAACCATCTAATAAAACTCCGGATAGAGATCCAATGGAACAATAGTCGTTTAATTGAAACAATGGTCGTTAAAATTAATGAATGTGAAATACATCTTGTGGTTGTTTATTCATATACTTGCAAAATATTCAAAATAATTTATAATTTTTATGGTGTTTTTTCTTCACTAACTTTTTAGTATTTCGCCAAATTTGTTTTAAACTTGTAAAAAATCTAATTATATAATTTTAAAATAATAAAATAAATAAATTATTTGTTGAAATTTATGTGAAATTAAAAGTGTTGAAGATATAAATAATTATAATAAACATTTTTTGTTAATTATTATTGTATATGTATAATTCCTTTCAATTAATTGAAATAGTAATTTTTAAATATTATTATTTTTAAATATTTTTTTTGTGTGAACATAAAATGGTAAAGAAACTCGCATACAATTGCGATATTTCAGGATCAAACTGTCACGATTCGAAAATCAAACGTCGTGACCGGCGTACTAGTTATACTTCTAGCGTAACAAACGTATCAACTAACTTAACAATTAAACAAACAATTAAACAGTGCTAAACAACTATTTTAAAAATTATATATATATATATATATATATATATATATAATTTTTCTCAAGATTTTGAAAGAGTATCCTCTATAATTTTAACATTTTCAAATGTAAAATCATGTTTCAAACTTTTAATTCAGTTAATATTTCAAAAGAGCGAATGTAAATATTTAATACATTTCCAAATAATTTTTTAGACTCATAATAGCTACAAAACATCATGACTCAACAGAAGATTGTCGATCAAATAGGTCTACAAAAAAAAATGTAATTGGGGCTTAAATCTACTAGAAGTTTGTTACTCAGCTGCTTTGTGAACAACATGAGTAAGCCACAAAGACTTAGTAAGAACACAACAACCACCACCAACCAACTAAAAGGGAAACACAATAAAGGCACGAATAATTGTTTTACGATCTTGTGGCAATTAGGCTAAACAATACTACCTGAAATATAGATAATTTTCAAATAAAGTTTACATATGATAAAATCATTAAACTTATAATTTAACCGTTCAGGTAGAAATATTTAAAATCCAATTTATAAAGAAGTGAAAATCAAAATGAACAACCTTAAAAAGGGTCATAGAAAATCTAACAAGTAAAAATATAATTTTTTTTAAGAACCAAGAGGCGATTTCATCTTATTGATAGCAATCTCCTCCTAAGGGTAGTCTTTCCCTAAGGAGTGCTTCCATCTAACCAGGTGCACTTAACTGCGTTAATGATTTCATAATTGTAACAACGATTCCCAAAACATATTTACAAATTATTTCTTATTTCATCGTAACTTATGGAAAACATATTCAACTACACATCAATTTAATATTTAAATACTTTATAACTCATAAATAAATCAAACTATAAACATAGTATATAACAAAGACCATGAAAATAAATAAAGGATGAAACCGATGAAAATTCAAAGGTTGTGTTTCTCATTTTTTTAAATAAATACTTTAACATAAAAAATGAGTAAAATAATAATTATAACATAATAAAAATATGTGACAATGATCGTCGGATTTCAGTTAACAAATCTGAGTATAAAAAATATTCTCAAGATCTTAGAAAAATTATTTTAAAGTTTAGCTAATTATAGAAAATCATTAAAATCTACTCTAAGCACCAAAATAATTTTTTTAAATAAAACTACATTTTTCTAGAGATTCATTCTTAGCATTGAAGTTGTGTATTCACCTCAAAAAGTATCAATAAACACCTTTCAAAAAAGTGTACTATTCTCTTTTTTTAACTCACTAAACCCTAACCAAGAGCACTTGTAGGAATATGAAAAATTGTACTTTTAGAGATGTTAAATTCATTTTACGGGTCGAAAATTTATAGGAGTAATTTGTGTTGTAAGGTGAGAAGAAACAAAGAGAAAAAAAAGAAGAAAAAAAATAGAACTGGGGTGAGGTGTAGTGTTGTTGTCGAGAGAGAAGAAAGAGAGAAAGGGTTAAGTGAAAAAATTAAGGTGGGGTGGTGGGATGAAATTTAGGTTGTTTTATTTATTCATTATTATTATTATTATTATTATTATTATTATTATTATTATTATTATTATTATTATTATTATATTTTATAAAAAAAATGAAACATGCATTTCATGAACTCAAAATATATTGACATTGTTAGTTAATGTCAGTTAAACTAGGTCATACATATCAAGGGATCATTTTTTTTTTTTTGACTCAATTAAAGGACCATCTTAAAGAATATGAAGTTGGATTTTCATTATTTGTTAGGCTTTAAATCTTATGATAGTTGGTTCGGTCCCTTATTTGCTTTTTACACTTGTTATCTCAAAAGCTGCCAAATCATCGAGTATTTTCACAGCGTATAATGGGAACACCATGTTGGTATAATATTTGTAATGTAAGGGGTTAATTCAAAACAAATAAAAACTTAGACTAAAATAAAAATCAAAATAAACATACAAGATAAAGAAAACCCGATTAAGTTTTTACTTTACATGATGTTTGATTCATGTGACCCATAATTTTGTTTTCTTTCTTTTTCTTAATAAATTTTTAGTTACATTGAATCACTATCTTTAAAATGAGAGAGACTAAATTAGAATGTTAACAAACCAGAGGCATAATGATGAAAGGTGAAACAAAGTCTCTAAACAGGAGCAAAATAAATAACCATAGCAACCAGCTAGGACAAGAGAATTTACTCTTTCCTGAAAATACTTTAACACATCCTTTGCAAGCAGCATATTTCACATTAAACCATTACTTTTCTTCATCATGAAGTTGAACATTTTCATTCATTTGATAATCTTGTTTAATCAGATCAAAGGCTTCTGTATCTTCTACTTCACTATGAACATAACTCACTAGTCTATCATAAGTAGTAGCTGAGATATGACCATCTTCCTTAAATAACTTTAGAATCTCAAGGGCTTGTTCCACATCAACTTTTTCTTTAAGGTACTTGATACAAGCACACAAAGTGTAGGTGTTAGGCTTCCATCCTCGTCGTTGTCGACTTCCCGAGGTTATTTTCTTCATTGTTTGAACCGCTTTTTCCATATCATTATTAACGTGATAGGCAGACGACATACGGTCCCATGCACTTCCGTCTAATTCCTTGCCGTTATCCAAAAGCCTCTTGATATATGCCTCGGCTTTATCCAACAGACCCCATTTACAGTACGCAGTGATCATCAAATTTGGAATTCTCATGTCAAAATATGTATGTTCCGATTCCCACTCTTGCAAAATCTTCTCAGCACCATCAATGTCATCCAGTTTCACTAATGAGCTTAGCATGCATAAGTAACTCGAGTTGAGAGAAGTTTTAAGATTTTTACACCTATTCCAAAGTCGATAAACCTCGTCCTTGTTTCCAATTGCAGCGTGCATAGATTGAAGAGATTCATACGCAACTCTCCTCGAAAGACCTTTAATTAAATTTTCCGATTTCTTCAGCGATGCCGAGGCTTTCTCAACATTGCCAGCTTTCATATAACCATTTGCTGCTGTAGCATATGTATACCAGTCTATGGTTGCCAAGGGATCAGCTTCCATCTGCATTAGTAGCTTCTCCATCCCTTCTATGTCTCTAGAAGATGCATAAGCATTCAACCGAATGGTAAACGTAGCACCATTACAGATGTCCTTTTCTTTCATTTCTTGCATCAACCTATCCATTTTTTCATATTTACCCGTCTGAGCATATAATTTTAACATCATATTATAACACACGGTCATGTGCACGGGATTCAACTTCTTAATTTTCTTCATGATAACTTCGGCTTCCTCCAAAGATTTATGTTCTGCATAGCAGCCCAAAAGAGAAGCATAGATTTTGAACCCAAGTTTGGTTTCAGGGATGCCTTTGAAAAACATCTCTGCTTGTTCTAAACCATGAACTTTAGATATCAGGTTGAGCCGTTTAGCAATGTCGCCGGGCGATAAATCATTGCTATTAATATTGCTCATCCATTCTGATACCTAACAGAGTGTTTAAACCATGATATATGATCAAAAGTAAATAGCACGTCGAACATAAAGCATCACCAGAATTCGTGGTTAAACGATGATAAATGATTTTGCCATCAAATTAGTATCTAAATCTGAGTAGCAGCCATCAAACTAGCCTTCATATGTAGAGATTGATTTAAGCACAAAAAAAGAAATGCACATTCAAGGAAAATAGTGAAAATTTCCTTTGTTCTCTGACTATTCATTGTAAATAGAGTCAATTTAGATAAACTTTTCAAGAGGTACTTATGGAAAAAGAAATATCAAATGAATCTTTTAGCACCTTGTTTTAATTACAAAGAAAGAAGTTTTTTTCAATATTTCTTACACAAAATGTTTAAAACAATAGAGTGAAAACAAGGTAGCATTTTTGTTATTTAAGTTTGAAAATAGAAAATGAAAAGAAAAAACAAACAGGCCCAATAATTGTGAGTTTTTAAAACAACAAAAAAATAGATAAATAAAGTCTAACCACCAACAACAGTTCTAACCAGAGTTTGAATTTGGTACTGTTGATCAATTCAACTTTAACTAAAGTCCGTTAACTACTTAAGCTCAACCACTTGGTTACACAACTCGAAATTAAATTCAAGAGAATTCATTTTACTAATCCATAACTATATAAACTAACAGCTTGGAATAGAACTCACTAGAGCTAGATTTTCTACTAGCACAAATGAAGCAAAATAATGACCCAAGTATATAATCATACTACTTCATACATAACCTTCCCATAATCATGTCCCAATAAGAAAAAGATTGAAACTTTGAATATTTTTACCTGAAGGGCATGAGTAAAACGACGATAATTAGCGAGGCGAATGATGATGCGTTTGAGCACAGGCTGGGTAACTTGTCTACCTTGTTCGATCCATTGGTTGAGAATTGGAGCCATTGAAGTTCTTGGGTCTCCACTCTTCAATATGCGATTTTCCAATGCTGAGAAACCGATTGGGGTTTCTGTTGAGTACATTCGAAGAGACCCAGAAACATAAGACATTTTCATTGGTTTGCATATTGAACGAATTAACATCATTTTTTTCCTTCTTGTTCAAACCTCTCAACACACTCGTTAGTTGCCACTATGAATCAAACCTGAACGATTTTAATTTGCACTTCATTTATGTTTTGCTCTGTTCCTTGTTTCTTTCTGTTTTGTTTTATTAGAAAAGTAATTTCTTTTTTTCTTGAAAAAAAATTAAGTGGAGACAAACAAGCCCAGAAAGAAGTTTGATGGGATGAAGAAATGGGCTGCTGGCCCAAAAATATTAGTTTTCGAACATGTTAAAATTGTTCAGTTCAATAAAAATAAAAAAGCATTGTTCAGTATTTCCGTTCAAAATTAGATAAAAAACATGAGTTTTCAATCATTAAAAGATGTTTTTTTTTTTATAACTATGTTATAATTACAAATATATACAGTAATTTAATAGTAACTATTCTCCATTGAAGAATCAATTGGATACACAAGGTATGTTTTTCCTTAACAAGATTTTCTCTTACCACTTGAATCAACCATAAAATATATGATTTTAAAATGTGTGTAAAAAATTTACCCCAAAAATGTATAAAAATTAAATTCTTATTTTAATTATTTTAAGTCTCAATATCTTTAATGGTAAATCAAATACCCATTTACTAAAATACTTCCACTCATTTTTTGGAGAATCAATCACCATTTTATTCTTCAAAAGTGTATAATATTGTTACTTTACTTTAGTTTAGTTCAAAAGTGTATTTGATGAGTCAAAGACCAAAATGTATTTAACTTTTTTTTTAACTTACTACTTCTCTCAATTTTAAAATTCTTTGTTAAATAGTTGATTGGCTTTTTTAAGTGCCAAATAAGACAATCTAGAAGCCTCTTGTGAATTGGTTGGTGATCAGCCTATCTTATATGCTTTCTTATATGCCTTTGGAGTGCCTAAAGCCAAGTGAACGAAGTGGACTCTTCTTCCACCCTTTGTTTTGGAATATTATTTTGGAAAATGATGTTGGACTATGAAATTAAATCAAGTTTAATTAGCTTAAGAATATATTCAAGTACAAATTCTACCATAAAACCACCTGTTTATTGAAATTTCAATTTTCATCCAATATCGTTTCAATGTTGGAACAAGTATCAAACAGTTAAATCACAAGGCTCAGTTATGAGGAGATACATAACTCGTCATTATTAGAAGTACAAAGTTAAACGTTTATCCAAGGATCTTAACGATTTCATAATAAAAAAATAAAATAAAAAGATCTTATCGATTAAGTACAGTAATAAACTAGTAGTAATACAAGTAAAAATATCCCTACTATTGAATTTATGCTTGGAAATAACAATAACTAATTAACTACATAATTTGCAAATAAATAGAGCAGAAATAAGAAGTGAGGGAGCAACAATGCAACTTTAAAACAATATTTGATCTTCCTTTACCATGTACACATATGTCATAGGAACATGTATAACAATGTTAAATCTGGAGAGGAGACTGTCTACACGAGGTTATACAACTCAAGTTTTTCAACCTAAATTTTTACCTAAAAAGCTACACAGTTCTTTAAATGCAAAGCAAATGTACTCAGATATACAACTGTCTACAAACTAAAATGTAACATTTGCAGAATTCGACCCCAAACTCTGATCATCAGCGCGATAGAAATGCAACATTTTTATGGGCTCCACTTTTTCCTGGAACAAAGGGATCACAATATATGTTATAAGATCAACACTCATGATTATCTATGTTCAGATGAAAATCAATGCAGAAATGTTAAAGGACCTCAGCTATCTCTTCGGATTGCGAAGGAAAATGAAACCCAATTGAGCAATTCTGTAAATCTTCAGGATTCTTGATCCATCGGTTTCGTTTTTGACCTATCATTAATTTCAATCTGAAGATCTGCACAAATATCATTATTTCCAAATAAACTTTTTTTAACGCTAGACAATATTAACCTAAGATTAAGATATCAATACTCAAAGAAAGCCAAAAGGGAAAAGAGATTATATAAAATGGAGGATTAAGAAAGGATTATCTATGTAATGAACAAACCTGGGACAGAGAACAAAATTGTGGGTACTCTAACCCATCTGCAATGATCAGACCAGCACCTTGACACTCTGGACAGAAAACATGTTTTATATCCTTGTCTTCTCTACCACTACATGATACAATCTTTCTCTTCCCTTCTTGACTAGCATTTGAATGAACTAAACGATTTGTGATTATTTCATATTCACACACGAGTATCCAGTGTATAACGCAGGCCGTATGAAACACATGAAATGCCTGCATATAAATGCCAATATAACTTTTCTATTTTGATAAATGAAAAATGAAAAACTCTTTTCCAAAGTTTTGAATACATTTATTGTGAATAAACTGCAGTTTCAACTTTCAATATCTAAATCTAAAGTTTTTATGCATGCTTACTTTATTACTAACAAATAAATATAGCAAAACAAGATCAGAGCATTAATGAAATGATTTTACCCCCTTTGGATTCCGACTGCAGCAAGCTATTCTTCCAGTCTTTAAATTCAAAAATGCTGCAACATCTCTACCAGGAATAATTTTTTGTCGACAGATGTTACACACTTGCTCTGCTGCTAAGCGCTCTCGCTGTCTCATTGCCTTTCTAATAGCCTTGCTTGAAATGAACTTAGTGCGAAGAAGCTGACTGTTGCATTGATCGAGTGTCGATGTTGAGGTGGCATTGTTCAAAGGTGAAGACTCTTCTGCAGATGGAGCATACTGCTTGCTAATTAAATCACCAACATCTTCATGGTCAGACAATGGTGCTTTTCTCTTTCGGCCACTTTCACTTTCATTTTCCGGTTCTACCATAGAGGCAGATAGGAGTAATGACTCAGTATCATCAACCAATCCTTCCCGACCCAAATCATAACTGTAAGGGAAAATTACAACCCCAAAATCATGCTCTTGAACCTCAATGTCAACTTGTTGCCTATTCTCTTTTCCTAACCATTCACACCAAATTCTTTTAATCTCATACTCATTTGAAGAGCCATACTTCTCAACAAACCTGGCAGAAATCTTCCCCAGGCCAACTTTCCTAACTTTTACATCAATAGTTCTATCTGCAATCTGCAAACGAGGAATCACCAATGTAACACCATCGACTAGTGTATCATCTGTCGCAATTGGTAAAACCTCTGACTGAGCTTCTTCACCAAACCTCACGATGGCACGACTATTGTCATCGTCACTTTCAATTAACTTCAACAATCTACTCCGGTAAGTATTTGTAGTTTCCTGTTCTTTATCATTATCAGTTGAAGTATAAAAGAATATAAGACCATCATTAAAAGGCCATGGATTCGGTTTCAGCAGAGTACGTTTAGCAGAATCCAGTCTACCCCTATGAAGCTTACCTTTCAAGTGATCATACACAACTTCATCACCGTAGCATGGAGCAAGACATAAAGTGCAGAAATATATGGATCTTTTTCCATTCTCACGCAACTCAATGTAAGGATGCCCTTGAGATCTAATGGTTCTAAGTATAATCCTCGCAGCTTTCTCTCTAGGATTGGAAACACCAACCTTCGGAGGCCCCAATTCTAACTTTCCACCCATTTGAAATTTTCCGCCAAAAATTCCAAATGCAAAATTCAACACCACACAAGAATACACAAGAACTTTCTCTGAACTTCCAAAAAAAAATAATCTCCTAATCTTTGTCAAATGAAGATTTCAAAGACATTGAAACCTTAATTTCAAACCCTAGAATCGTACCAGTAAAATTTCTCAGACTTAAAATCTTGATTTAACAATGAATTTATCTCATATCCAAAGTTTGGATAAACAAATTCATACTAACAGCAAAGATTCAAAAAGTGCAAGAAATCACGAGTCGTGAGTCAACGATCCTATTTTTCCAATTTCGAGCATAAAAGGACAAAAATTAAACGAAAATGCAGTGAATTGAAATTTGAAGAATAAACCTTAAAACGCCGCAGTGAACCTAGCTATTCGTTGTTTAATAGGTTTAGAATTCTTCGGTATTAGTGGAGATCGAGCGAAACGGAAAAACGCGGAGAGAACCATGGAAAGAATCTGAAACGAGCGCAAATCTTCCATCGACATCTCCATGTGTCGCCGGTAAGAAAGAAAGCGCGAGACGAGGATTTGTTGAAGAGCGAGAAAGCAAGAGAAAGTGAGGGAAAATGAAGAGGGAAAATTGGATGCGAAAGAGAAAAAAAGAAACTGTTTATCACAAATTTGAGAGCGGTTTTTTAATGCAGAAATGGTTTATTAGTAGTTGGTGGTTTTTTTGGTTATATATGGAAATGTTTTATACAACGGTGTGCTTAGGAGCATGGAAATGGAGTGAGGCATTAATTGGTGACCGCTTGATTATTTATGATAAACGGTGATTGAAGTGAAGTTGAAGTTTCTGCATCGTTAGGATAAGGAAAGGTAGGAGTAGATTCGAATTTTATTTTTTATTCCTCTGGTGTTTCCTTTTGCTTCAATTAAAGTGTCTTCTTGAGTAAAAAAAATAAAATGTCTTTTATTTTTTTTTATTATTTAAATGATTTTATTAAAATTATTATATTATTGTCCCAAAATATCAATAAAAATTGATCAAAACAATTTATGCATTTGGTTCAAATACATAACTATTTTTTAATTAATTGGTGTATTTAATAGTAATTATATATATGTAAATTATAACATATTTATGTAATAAAAATGACATAAATTTAAATCTATTAAAATAAAAGATGATAAGAGAAATATAATTCTTAAAGAATTGATAGTGAACTATCCTTTTTGTTGTCTATAATTTTTTGTATTACATTAACTATCTAATAAGACAATAATTAAATAGATAAAGGTTGAGGATAAAAATTTCTCACTTAATATAATAGAATGATTCAATATATCATGATTTATTCATAAATAAAGTTCAATACATTTATCATCAATGATTGTATTAGATTTTAAAATTTTTCAAAATTTATTTTTGTTTAAATTATATAGGAGAGTTCACCTAATACAAACTATATTCGATGTAAATCATATTTTAGTTAAAACAGATAATAATTTTTATATTTTTAACTAAATTTCATCATGTATTAAAAAAATGTTATCCTTAATAAGATGGGATGAGTTTGCTTTCCTTAAAAAAAATTAAACTTATTTTAACGTGCTTGTCTTTTTTCCATATTAGTAAGAATGTTTATCACTTTTTACTAATCTAAGATTTATCACTTAATATAAAAAAAGCACTTGAAACATGTGAATTTTGTTTAACAAGTCAGGCAAACACGTGAAATGGAACCAACACATCCCTTTCCCGAAGCTCAAAGTTACCTTCTACAGCAACCATTTTCTTCATTCTTACTAAGTTTCAAACATGGCAATTTGAGTAAAACAAACTCCTATCCACCATATGATATAACATCGCAACAAACAATTAAATACTCGACACAACTTCCAAATAATTTTAAGCTACTGTATACGTTACAAATATAAAACAGAATAATATACCAAGTTAAAACACTTTAACTTGAGAAAAAGGGGAAATTACTTTTTTCGTTCAAAAGCAAAATTGGGGAATAAATGCTAAAGTACTCCATTTGTTTGTTTGTTATAATAAAAATACTCTGTGACACACTAACACCCTAACTAAACCCCCAAAAACATTTTCAATTTGTTTATAAAATATCGAAAGGAAATCAAGGTCATATTTAATTTCATAAGACTTATAATTTTATTTATACTTCTATTGTTGATACGACAAAATAGTTCTATTAATAGACATTATATACCTCAAACTTAATGTCACCTGATAAAGCGGAAGAAATTTTAAATTAAGTGAATCTTTATTAGTACTACCTCCAAGTAAGCATTTTTTGAGTCATGTTCGAATACCTTAATAAAAAAAATGTGATTTAATGTATTACTAGCAAAAACGATCTATTAATAATATTGTAAATTATAAAATTAGTAATGAGTTTTTAAAATCTAAAATTCTACCATCAAATGAATAGACACTGAGTTCCTAAAATTAATAAATCAATCATTTCAAAGAATTTGAGTTCATTAATTCGATAAGTCACAAAACTTTAACATCAAAATTCAAGATCCAAGATTATAACATTTGGTTAAACTTTTAGAGTCGTCAGTATAAAATTAAAGATATCAATTCAATTTTTTAAAGTTCAAATATACTATACAAAATTTGTTTGGAGTCCTCCCTAATTGGAGAGTATGTGTCAATGTTCTAATTGCACAAATTGATTGACACTGCATGTGACGTCAATTAATTTGATAGTAAGCGTCAATGGGACGCCATCTGTCAGTAAGCGCTAAACACACAAACATAAATAATGAATAATTCAATATCATGTTTAAAGTATAAAATATGTAGAATAGATTGATATGTACACATAATTAGGTGTAAAGAAACGTATAACAATATTCCATTACACCTAACACGTAATAATAAATATTGGCAACACTTTATATAACAAGAAATCACAATCAATAGCGGCGGAGTGGTCATACAAGTGATGATTTGTACACTTCATAAACACTTTATAATAATTCTAAAATATTTAGTGATCAAAAGACACAATATTATTATGAGATACTAACGGATGAATATTCATATCTGTTGGAGTGTTTAAGAGAGCGTAAGAGTAACAACGGACCAAATGCCCCAAGATCTACAAGAGACTTTTTGACATCTTCACCCAAATCATTAAGTCAATAAGTATATGTGTCATCACTATTATATATCCAACATTTACCACATTTTTAATTGATTTGACATTTAATCGCTCATATTTGAACCTAACAACATCCTATAGACTTGCTCACTTAACTGGAGACTCATGTAAGTGATTAATTATGATTAAATTAGGATTGTTCGGTAGCTTCTAGCATTGAAATATTACCTCCAAGCCACTTAGAAATCTCCACTATAGTACCCCCAAGGTCTAACCTCGCTCGAAAGTTCAGTTGTGTTGGCTCCCATTATTAAGCTCTTATTATTATTATTATTATTATTATTATTATTATTATTATTATTATTATTATTATTATTATTATTATATTTCTTCAAACAGTGAGTTATTAAACTCTTACATTTTCTAATGTTATGCACATCGAACATTGGGATCAACCCTCGCATTTACCTTCTCTTTTCGTCATCATAAGTCACTCCTTAATGAGAACCATCGTTGACACGAGTTGAGTTTATCTTAATTTCAAATTTCACAACATAGTTTAATCATAATTTGCATGCTCATATAATAATAACATAATTCACTTGTTTTGATTGCCCTGCAAGGGCCTTGAGTTTACTATGTGAGTAGGAATGGCAATGGGTAGGGTATTATAGTACCCGTGCCCGTACCCATACCAATTACCCGCACTTTAACAAAAATATATCGATAAATAATTTGTGATTAAATTTAAAAAAATTCCCAAATATTTTAAATCCAAATCATAAATATTACAAACCAAAATATTGTCTAACTCAAAACTTCCAAAATATATCATGATCCAACATTAGTACATTACTACAATATATCAAAACATCAAAAATAATGTTTTCTGAAAGAATATTTTATGAAGTTGCAAGTCCTCTCCGAGATATGTAAAAAAATTGATATGTATATTATATTAGTTATTTATAATTATAAAGTCATGATTAATAATATAAAAAAAAACTCTTAAATATAAAATCACAATTATTTACTGTGAGATAGTGCAGTTTGGTTGATTTGCATTATTCTTTTTTAACTCTCATAGTTCACTTAACTTAAATCTCACATGAAGCATCTCAACTCAAAGTTTCTATAAAATAAATTTAAGTATAAATTAAATGAAAATGAGGTGTTGCGTACTCCATTTGTGTTATATAACTAATGACATTTTAACATTTCAATTTTTTATATTTTTAAGTGATGTTTTAATTTCTAATGAAATACTACTTATTAATATTATAATATGGACAAAAACACTTATGTAAAAAAAGAAAACAAATAACAGGTACGACAAAAACAAATACCCGCACTGCGAGATGACAAAAATTAAAATAGATTATCTTTGTTGCTGCCCAGGATCGAACTAGTGTGTAAGACTAACGTGATAACCACTACACCACAGCAACTTCATTGTTAATTAAGCGGACTTTATAATATATAACATTAATTATGTAAACAAGAAAATTATGATCCACACATACATATAATATTCACATATCTGCACTAGTTTAAAAAATATTTTTGGTTATGTAAACAAAATTTATGCTATATTGTATTTCCAAAATTATATTCTATGTATATTTTACCTCTTGTTTATTTTCAACAAAAATGATTATGGATTGAATTCAACTAAGTTACAATGAAAGATAGATCCAAACATTTTTAACGATTATAGGTCAAATATATTCAAAATGAGTAACATAAATGTGAAATAAAATATAGAGACACGTTAAAATTGAAAAATATACTATACCTTTGAACTATTCTTAAATCTTAAACAATATCCTTCTTTCAATAATAGATACAGTGGTACTTTGATCTTCATGCTCATCATTATGATAAAGGTGGTGGCGTCCAAATTTGACACGTTGAACATTTGATCATTTATGTGTCACGTCAGTTATGATGGTGGACATTAACGTGATTGTTAAGGGAGACAATGTATATCACGGGGGAGTGGTTCAATCACAATATAATTATGTAAATGGTATTCGCAACTTTGGCTCTACCATGGTAGGTGCTCGACCTTTTTCACTAGGAGAGACAATAAACATAATGCTACAATTTATATTCAAGCATATTTACAAATATCCGCATATCATTTCTTTTGATCACTTAAACACACACAAACAATCTTTCATTCTCCTCTTCTCTTTGTTTACACAACAATAGCATATCCCCTAAGACTATTGATTTTGATATAGATATCAAGTCAAAAAAGTTTCAATGGACAATGTTAAACTCAGAAATCCAACCTTAAGAAATCGAGTTCAAATATTTGAAACTTGACGAGACTTGAATACCCAATTCAACTATTTATTTTTTTGTTTTGGTTTATTTTGATTGCATTTATAATCACCCTAAATATACAATACTCTCTTTGTCTTTTAATAATTGTCACATTACAAAAAGAACGTGTTTTTAAAAAAACGTCATTTTTAATGTAATTTTAATTTACGCTATCATCAATTTTCAAAGTTAAAATATTATACTCATTTTGCATTCATGATGATGAGATTACATCAAAGATAATTTATTAAAATTGTTATATATATATATATATATATATTTTCTTTTATTTTCATATTTTCTTTTTGATGTGAAATGATAAAAACTACGACAATTATTGTGAGGGTAATTAACGGTTATAATTATGTTAGCTACAAGCAACACAATTTTGCAAATTAAGCATAAAATCAATCATTTAGGTTAGTGCCAACCAACTGAACTCCCTCTTCCAAAGTTTTACCATCACGAATCAAGAAATACTAATATGAATTTTCTCTCAATATCAATTGATTCAATTCCAAGCAGGGGTAATAAATTACCAAAGTTCGTATCAAGGCTCTTATTGATCTTATTATCAGAAATGCATTATAACCTACGGTTACAGCATAAAATATTCTAAGTTGATTTTTACTGGTCCACCATTATGGATACATAAAGTACATAACTAAAAACAAATAAGACAATTAGTCGATTACGATTACAATTGTTAAAGGCCGGCGCTAATATTCATTCTCAAACCTGCTCGCAATTTTCTCAACTCGAGACATCAAACATGGCCGCCACTACTATAATTATGGAGCAAATTGAAGAAGAAAAACAATGGACCATATATATTAACTTGTAATAAAAAAGGAAGAAAAATTAGCACCTAATTGCCAAATTGACTTTTTAAAAAATCTGCATGTCTTATTATATCGTCATTGATTGGCTAATTTGGCTTTTGTCTAATTTCATTTAACAAAACCAATAATGCACGTAATAATCTAATCTTACTAAGGAGTATTAAATTAAAACAACCTAATTGAATTCACACCAAACAAATAAGTCAATTAAGATAATCCAAACCATCCACTGCCAATCGCAGTTTCCACAATGCAACAAATTAGGAGAAAAGTTATCTTCTATCGTTGAATAGTTGCTGCTGCCAAAGCAACGTCGTTTTAGTGTAACTTAATTCTCGTTCATTCGACCGTTTCCGTCTCCTCAACAATAAACGGGTTAACGTCTAACGGTAGCAAATTAAAACAAAACAAAAAGAACAAAACGTTTTCTGTTAAAGAATAGAGCTGATGAAATTTTTTTGCATCTGCTGCGCACATGCATAATTAACGCCTCAACCGCCGGTAGGACCCAACACAGTGGCATCTTCCGTAAATATACCTCTAACAAAAGGATAATATGGTCAACACAGTTACTATAAATTAATACTCTTTAACGGTCTCATTCTCATTCATACCAACAAACCTGAAACAAAAAAAAAAAAAAACTGCCACTGCCACCACCAAAAAAAAGTGTCGGCTAAAAATTTAACTGTTTTTTCTTTTCCAACCATTTTCCTCGTGCTCCGAAATCGCCGGAGCTGACATTTACGGCGGTGTGTCGTCTAATTTTGTCTTCACTCACAATGAAGCACCACCGTGTCTCCGCCTTGTTTCTTTTAAGCCTCGGCTTTATACTTGCGCAGGGACAGCTTCAACACCGTGTCGTCCCCGACTCACATTGGTACCCAGGAACCGCCACTTGGTACGGCGAGCCTGAGGGAGACGGTAGCACAGGTACATTCTAAACAATAGTAACTCGCTTAGTTGACTCACTGAGTATAAATAAATAATGCAAAACATCAAATTAAGTTTAAATGTAGTACTTAATTAATCAAGTGATTATTGAAATAAACTTCATATAAGCTTGAAAAGTTTGGAAAAACGTGAGATCAAATTTTAAGTGCAACAATTTTTGATGAGACGTTCCTTCTCTATTATCTTCTGACCAAATTTAGTATTATTATGACCCATTGGAAATTAGAGTGTTAAAAAAATTGTGGTGCTTAATTAATAGAGTAGAGTTATATGAATTTCAATTATATTTTACTTTTTTTTTTAATAACATTTTTTGACTTTTTACACATGAATAATTAATAAAAGTACTTTTTTAGTTTTATATTACATCTAATTGATCCTTATAAAACAATTAACTCTAAGATAATGAGTCTTAAGTTTTATAACGTGAATAACTCATTCTTACTAAACTATTTGTTGGTTATAAAAGATAATGAGTGTCATTTCTCATAAACTATTATAAAGATATATCTCTTATCTACGTAGACTTTAAATTTATCCCAATAAAATTTGTTATTTTTTATGTTATAATTTTTTTAATAATATCTTTAATAATTGATTATCTCATTTTATATATCTCTCTACAATAAATAAATAAATAAAAAATATTATTGATAAATTAATAATTAATTAATGATACATTGAATTTTGAAAACAACATTTAAATAAAAACAAAGACAATTAAAAAAAGAACTAAAAGTAATATTAATAATATATTATTGTTGTTGTTTGGTAGTTGGTAATAATTTGTTTTATAATTGTGATTCGTTAAGGAGGGGCGTGTGGTTATGGAACGTTGGTGGACGTGAAGCCGTTGAAGGCAAGAGTAGGAGCAGTGGGACCCAGGCTGTATAAGAGCGGAGAAGGGTGCGGTGAGTGTTATAAGGTGAAATGTTTGGACCAAACCATATGTTCGAAGCGGGCAGTGACGGTTATAATAACGGATGAGTGCCCGGGCTGCCCGTCTGACCGAACACATTTCGACCTTAGTGGTGCTGCTTTTGGTCGCATGGCTTTTTCCGGCGAGAATGGTCAACTCAGAAATAGAGGTGAAATCCCAGTTATTTACCGAAGGTGTGTTGTCAATTCTCATATCATGTAAAACCATAATTTAGTTTAGTGTATTGACATTTAAAGAGATATTAAGTTCTCTATGATTTGTATATACTTTTGCAGAACATCATGCATATATGGTGGCAAAAATATTGCCTTCCAAGTTAATGAAGGTTCCACACCTTATTGGTTGTCACTTCTGGTGGAGTTTGAGGATGGAGATGGTGACATAGGCTCCATGCATATACAAGAAGTATGCCCCTTTCTTCTCTAGCTTGTTACTATTTATTTACACAATTTTTCACTATATCTTTATTCCTTAAATCTATTATGATCATAAATTCTAGTAATAAGTTTGGTAGTCCTCTCTCTAGTATGATATGAGATATGTCACCCTTAATTTAATATTTTTTAATAAAAATAATGACCCTACACTTTTGGTATGATATAAGAGAAAGTTATAAGATTTTTTTATGGCTAAAAGGAATAGGAATTGCCTAAACGTGCACTAAAGCATCTTGGTCAATTACTTTTTTTTTGCCAATTATATTAACATTATGGCCATGGCCAGTGTGTAAAATTCCAAATGTTGTGGATATGTCTTTTCAAATCACGTGCAATTCCACTTTTGAAGGATCCTTTTTTCTATCCGGTAGTACTACATCCAGAGTGTTATCCTCATATAATGGTTGCCTATTGGTAATCAATATTCCTCATATGGTGTGTTCCTTTTCCTCAGTCTTGTGAACTCAAAAGCATGTGATATGGGACCTTTTGATGCAGGTCTTGTGCCATCGCAATTTTATGATCGGTTCAAATTTTAATTTCATTATTTTAGATTTTTTAAAAATTAAAATCTATATTGAAATTTGGTCCAAGCAATTTTGATTAAAATTGTCTAGATGTGACCAATTGCATGGAAATCCAAATTCGAGACGTTTCTAACAAAAATTGTATTAATTTCTCACATATATGTAATATCATTTAAGTAGATCAAAATGTCAATTCTTATGTACAAATGAAGCTTTATCCAATTTTTTTTTTAAAAACTTCTACTTCTACGAAACTCAGTTAATGATAAGTATAATTGTGATTGATGATAAACCACAATTTTAAATTTAATTTAAATTAACAATCTAATTAATTGAATTAACTATATTTTTTAATGTAATTATTCAGATGGCGCATGTGTACGAAAAATGTGTCTCTGAATCTCAACATTGACAACATTATGGGACGAATTTTTTAATTGTGATTGGATATTTTGGTAAAATTGGCAGGCTGGGTCTAGTGAGTGGTTGCAAATGAATCATCTATGGGGAGCAAATTGGTGCATTGTTGCGGGGCCTTTGAAAGGACCTTTCTCAGTGAAACTAAGCACATCCACAGGGAGAAGCCTAACTGCCAAAGATGTTATTCCAAGTAATTGGTCTCCAAAAGCCACTTATACTTCTCGCTTAAATTTCTCTCCTTAACTAAGCTCATTCCCAATGGGAGTAATTGAAGTTATTAAAGTTCCATAAGGAATAAATTAGTCTTAATCATGTAGAAAGGTAAGAAAAGTAGCCGTTGAGTGCACAAGGCTATGTAATATTTTTTTTTACTTTGTATGTCTAGATTTTGGTGTGTAAGTGTTTGTATCAAGAAGTCATGTAGCCCCTTCCAAAGAGGAGAGAGAGCTTGTAGCGTAGTATGAATATATTATAAATATAATATAGTATTGTTGAATTGCTAGCACCAGGTCGATTTAGATTTAAATTAAAGACTATATCAATATTAATTATGTATTATATATAGGCCCTAACATATCATTTTAATATTATGCTTCCCTTGTTGATATTCATACGTAGTTATATTTGAATCCTCACAACTTTTTAAAGTTAATTATGTAAATTGTTGTTTAACAAACTAAGGTGGATATTACATATACATTAATATTACAAATAATGAATTTGTTGAAATAATCATTATTGAATTTTCTTGATTTACATTTTACTTACGTTATAGAGAAAAAAAATAAAATAAAAATGGAATAAATAGAAAATTTATAATATACATAAATGGACAATTTGTTAAGAAATTCAAAAGAAAAAATTATATGTTAAAAAATCATTTTTAAATTTTAGAGAAATTGAATACAACAATTTTCAAATAAAATTTCTCAATAGATGCTGTTAAAGTACTTAATAAGATTTGCCATAAAAATAAACTATTTGTGGCAATTTTCACAATTATTATTATCATGGTTCATGTGGTTCCTCCTCCAAGTAGCACAGCTATGACAATGTGGAAGAAAAGGGACAAACATCGTGTTTCCCTAGATATAGCACTGCCTGCAAATTAAGTTAAAGAAAAATAGAATTGAACCGTTGGCAAAATTTAATAGAGTATCCTACAACTGTAACGTGGATGCAGACAATTCTATTGAAGAATTTATTGTTGTTGTTTTTCCCTTTATATACAGTGAGGAAAGGGTTAACAATTCTAGAATTTCTTGACATTTTTCTACTTGGAAAACCACGGCCCTTAACCAAAAGCTTGAAATTTCCCATGTGTATAGAAACCTGAAAATTTCAGTTTTTCTATTTATTTTGTTATGCATTGCACTGCCAATGTAAATTTTACCAAAGACTTATAAAAAGAGACAAACGAAGCATAAAAAATAAAAGGACAAATGTAATACATAGTTTTGAGTTATTCCTCTAAAAAATGTCTCGAGTTATTAATTATTGCAAGACATTGGAGATAATGACAATAAAAAACCTCAAAACATTGCAATGTTTACTCAAATTATAAATGTAATACCGGTCAAATTATCTGCCACTTTAAAATATCAAAATAACATTTATTGGCTTTTTCCAATAATACTCTCATATTATAAAATAATCTATCTAATTACTATATAATTTTATTTTAAATATCAACACCACTAATCTTACATAAAAAAAGAGTTGTTTTGTGATAATTTTTGTTGGTGCAAAAAGCAGAATATAAAAAGTATTTTAACATTAAAATATTAAACTTTAAATTACTCTTTCCTCCTTTTACGAGCCTCATCTATTAATATGGATTGAAATAATTGAATATTTATTTATTAAATACTAATAATATTACAAAATGAGTAAATATTTGTGAATACTCTCATTCATTAATTGAATAAAAAATTACAAATAAAAGATTATATATAGAGTTAATTACTTTTAACATCCTTAATAATCTCAACTAATTAACTATAATAAGTAAAAAAACTAACTTATAACTAATTAATAAATGGTAAAGAGAAAATGTTATTAAGCTACTAACTACTTACGTAATAAATAACAAAAAAATATAAATGAATGATGTATATTTACAAATTCTACCCATTTTTGTAGAGGAGCTATATTGTGTATGATTTTATATGAAATATAGCAGTACTACTAATAAAGAAACCGTTTTGACACTGACGGATGTTGAGTTTAGTATAATGAGTCATTTTTGTTCTTTTTTTGTTTTTGTTTGTTTGTTTAAATAGGTGATTTTTACATAAATGTAGTTTTTTTTTTGTATTATAATTATGATAATTTTTTCTAGCATGACATTGAGTTGTTGGTCATTTTATTGTAGCGTTGTTTGTTTTCGCGCATAAATGTGGTGTTCTCAAAGTCTAAGGTAGATGCCAACCATCATTATCAAACTTAAGGTTAATTTTGAAAAATTAGATACTACATATAGTGCATTTGAGTTTTGACGTTTATCTTAGTACATATTGAGTTTGAAGTTGAAAAAAATTCTATCTAAAAAAAAGGCTAAATAGCACACTAGTCCCTTAACTTAATCTCAATTAACGTTTTAGTCCTTTATCTTTTTTTTTTTCTCCTGATTTGGTCCTTTATTTTAATTTTAAGTGAAATAAAGAATAAAAATATGAGTTTATTTGAAGATTTGAGTTACGTATCTGATAAGATTTGTATTATATGAAAGAATATAATTAATTTTATGGGTTTTTGTTGAAAATTTTGATGAATTTTTGTAAAAAAAAGGATAATATTGTCGACATTTTAAAACATAAAATATTAAATTGTCACTTAAAATTAAAATAAAGGACCAAACCAGGAAAAAAAGAAGATAAAAGACTAAAACGTTAACTGAAATTAAATTAAGGGACCATAAATACTGTTTAGCCTAAAAAAAAATATAGAGTCCGCAGAATATCAATTCTCAATATAAAATTATTTACATATTTGTCTTTGAATACGTGTCTATTACATTTTATGATTATATAATAAGACATATATCTAGACGAATTTAACTCATTCGGTTTGTAATTGTGTTTTATTTATTATTAACGAAACAATGTTTTTTCTATAAAAAAAACCCTTTTGGCACTCAAGTTTTCTTACTGTGATTGGCTGTAGTGAGTAATCTCTAATTACAATGCAATCAACAACCTAGATGGGACAATTCAAATTTAAATATTAAAATTTATATTTAAAAATAATTAAAATCTAGATTGTTTAATGTTGACGGGACTATTCATACATGACCCAATTCTATATTCCAAGTTTTCACATTGAGTCTTCTCTATCGCATAATATACAGAGCCACTGCAACATACATCAAATATGAAGATGGATTGACTTATTTTTCTCTTTGTAGTATGTTTGGATTGACTTATTTGAGCTTACAACTTATTTACTGACATAATCATTTGTAAGTTGTACGCTGTAAGTCTATTTAAGAGAATTTATAGAAACAACTTATGACATGTCTATAAACTATTTTCAGCTAATTTTCACAAACTATACATAATAGTTTATGAAAATAACTTATATAAAAACAATTTAACTTTAGTTTACTTTGTGTTATAAGCTGATAGATAAGCTTGCTATGAGATTAGATGTGTTGATCACATCTTATGTTGCTTGATTGGAAGTCCTTCTGTTGTTGTTACTGCTACTGATTTCTGTGCTCCAAATTATGGACTTTCAGCTGATGGTGTAGTTTTCCAAGTCAACATTTTGAGATGTCAGAAGCTGCATTTGCTGAAATTGGCAAGAGAAAATCTGATATAGTTCCAGTTCAATATAGGAGGTATAAAATATTTGTTTTAGGGTATGTTTGAATTGAAGATATAGGACGGAATAGAATGAAATAAGCTAATTAGATTTTAAAAAATGAATGTGTTTTCATTCTACTCCGTTATGTCTTATACCACAATTAAAAATATATTTTTACGTTATGTCTTATACCACAATTAAAAATATATTTTTAATGAGACAATTTGATTGACTAAGAGGATTTTGTTTGTTTTCACTTATTTAAGTTTATCTACTAGTATAAACACTTGTTAGACTGTTTGGGGAGCTTATGACATGTCTATAAACTCTTTTTAGGTTATTTCCATAAGCTTTCTAGATTAGCTTATGAAAACAACTTATAATTTATATGAAAAATAGTTTGACTTTATTTATTTTTTGTTATTAAAATAACTTATATATAAGCAATTATATTATAAACGCTTATGCTATAAACACTTAATTAAGCTGTTTATCCAAATAGGTCATAAGTCTTGTTTTTAATGCTTAGGCATCTGGCTTATACAAGGAAACTTTTATGCTGATGTGATGCTGAATGTTATGCAGAGATAAATGTCAAAGAATTGGTGGCCTGAAATTCACAATGAGTGGAAGTTATAATTTCTATCAAGTCCTGATTACCAATGCAGGGTTGGATGGTGAAGTGGTTGCTGTGAAAGTGAAGGGAACTAAAACTGGATGGATACCAATGGCAAGGAATTGGGGACAAAATTGGCATTGCAATGTGAACCTTCAACAACAGCCTCTATCTTTTGATGTTACTATAAGAAGTGGAAAAACAATCACATCTTATAATGTAGCAATTTGGACAAACATTTGAAGGAAAGCAATTCTAGCATGAGATGACGCAGTCGGAATCACAAAAGATTAGCAAACCTTAAATCCGAAAGAACAAACAAGTTATGGAATCCACTAGAAAAGAGAAAACTCTCGAATTCAATTATTTTATTCAAAAGTGTCCCCGTTACAGCATAGAAAGTTTTTAAATACTTAATGGAAACCCTAGCGCAAAAATTAAACAAAATAGGAAAAGTCCGAAATTACAGGAAAAACTTAAAATGCTGTTTTGAGGTCCAAGACGAGCCCAAAACGGATCTGAAGCCCATATGTCACGGCGAAGCAGTGTGTTGTGTTTGTGGCGCGATTCCCTTTCTGGAAAGGTATAATAATAGGCAATCTAACACCGGACGATCGTTTTCCGCATTTCCCGCTGAATTTGTCCGCAAAGCCGTTCTTCCTCGATCTTGGCCGTGAACCTTCCTACATCATGAGATGATTCATAATTTTGATGCTAAAAGATAAGTTTATGTGACTTGAATTTTGAACTACTAACTGTAATTTATGACAAGACAATGAAATTGTTTGAATCATCTAGCTAAACTCACTCAGTGAGAAAAGGAATTTATTATTGTTGTAAGTGTGATTTGTGAAGTTAATAGAAGAAGTCAAACTTGTTTGTATATTTTTCTCATGAATAATGATCAAACATAGCTTAATCTATATTTGTCAAAGATAGTAGTAGATTACACAGAAAATTTAAATATACAATTTTGGCTTTATAAATATACAACATTTTATGAATATATATTAAAAATATGCAACAACTAAAGGCCTACAACATTATCTGCCTTCCCTAATGATATCTGAATCTGATGGTGGAATGGTACTTGAGTCATTTGTAGAGGTCTTAGAATTATAACTAAACATTCTAATTTCTTCAAAAGTAGGGTGGTCTTTGTTTAGAAATGAACTTTCAGTTCTAGACCACATTGCAGCTGATTTTATTCTTCCAAGTAAACT
The DNA here is from genome assembly GCA_037974295.1 of Cicer cuneatum. Lineage (NCBI taxonomy): Eukaryota > Viridiplantae > Streptophyta > Magnoliopsida > Fabales > Fabaceae > Cicer > Cicer cuneatum. The sequence goes on along the minus strand of JBBPBO010001984.1, from coordinate 63,834,211 downwards.
TGTCTCCATATTTTCTTCATCAGTTTCAATGTTGTTGTCCATTTCTCCCTCCAACATTTTCACTACCTGTCTCATTATTGGTCTAACACAAGGGTCTGAATTTGAACACAACAAACCCAAATGAAGCAATCTCTCACCTTCCTCAATGGAGTATCCTCCTTTCGCCTTCAACCTTTCATCAACGGCATTGTGCAATTGGTTAAGCACCATTAGAGACTCCAACCATTCAATTAGCCCTGGTTTATGTTCTTCAATAGGTCTTCGCCCGCAAATTACTTCCAACATCAATATTCCAAAGCCGAACACATCAGACATAGTCGACGCTCTTCCTGTTCGAATCACTTCTGGAGCGATGTATCCTAATGTCCCTAGTACTTTTGTTGTGCTTGCCACTTGTCCATGATGCTCATGCATAAGAGCCAATCCAAAATCCCCTAATCTAGCATTCATGTCTTTGTCAAGTAGAACATTGCTTGCTTTGATATCCCTATGCAAGACCTTAACTTCCCAATCCTCATGCAGGTATAGAATACCCGCAGCCACATTTTTCAAAACTTGAATCCTCTCTTCCCAAGTTAGCATCTTTCCTTCTTCACACTCAAAGATCCATTTGTCTAAACTTCCATTGTGCATGAAGTCATAAACTAGAATCAAGTTTCCCTTTTCTTCTTTGCACCAACCTTTGAATCCTACTAAGTTTCTGTGTTTCATTCTTCCCAGGCTTGAAACCTCAGCTAAAAACTCTCTCATCCCTTCTCTTTCTTGAGGGATTCTCTTGACAGCAACTTCAACTCCTTGCAAAACCCCTTTATATACACTTTTGTTCCCTCCAACAGCAATCACATTCTCTTCAGAGAATCCTCCTGTTGCTGCATGAATATCTTGGAAACTAATCTTATGTGGCCAATATTCTAGTTCCCACTCTTCAATTTCCTCTTCTCCATTTTTACCTCTATAGTAAATGAAGAAAACTACACAACCACAACAAATGATTAGCACAAAGACAGTACTAGTGACTCCTACATCTATGGCTCGCCGTGCTCCTGAAAACCACCTCTTATGAGGGACAAATGAAGGCAAATTCTTTGTCACTAAAGCATCACCAATAGAAAAATTTGAATTACTAAAGCTCCAAGCAAGAATCTTAATACTATCTTTTTTCAACCCTGTGGCAGTACAGAATCCAACATATGTTTCATCCATAAGAACGCTGGAAAGGTTGACAGTTGTATTGATAAGAGGCACACGAGGCCTCTTATGTCCTGCCTGAATCATTGTAATGTTTAACTGGGAGTTCATATATTCAATCCAAACTTGATAATTTTCTCCATTTTTTATGCTCAACACATGAAATTTCTTGTCATCTTTCCCACCCCAATAGCCAGCCTCATGTGAAGTTAACGATTTAAGTGAGTTTACATCAACACCAACATGATTATCATTTATATCCTTGAATTCTTCATTTTTAACTATGTCGAATTCGACTCCGAAAACATGGTTGCTATGATTACCATCATCGGTGCGATTGAAGAGACCAATATACTCGGTCGATGTTGTTCCATTTAGACCTCTTGAAGGTGTGAATATGAAGGCAAAGCCATGTCCTGTGATAAAGTTTTTGACAGGGGAAACAGAGAAAATGAAGGAAGTAGCAAAAGGGAGAAGAGTGGAAGAAGAGTTTGGTGGTTTTGTAAGCACTTTTTGAGGGTAAAAAGCACGGTCTATTGAGAAGGAATCGCTAGTGCTATTAGTAAGTGAGAGAATGGATTTTTGAATGGTGGAATTTCCATATAATTTTATGTTTGTGGAGTTGAAGTTTGTGTTATAAACAAATTCAGTAGTGCAAACACAACACATAATTATGGTTACAGTATGAAGAATAATCATAAGAAGCTTAAGTTGAGGCATTGGTGTCAAGGACTTAGAATGAAAGAGAAACTCTTGCCAAATTAAGTTTATTAATTCAATATTAATATATAAGATTATAAGTGATTTTAGATGAATGAGTGAACTATATTAGATGCCGGCAACAAAAGGGAGTGTATGGTTGCAAAATGATAAAGAACATACTTGTTTGAAAAATGGATAATGAAGTATGTATGTGGTCCACACATGACTTTATAGGTCAACTCATTAATTCAAACGCGGTATAATAATTTGGCAGCATAAGAGTTAAGACTTTTGTTTGTTTTAGATAGTCTTCAAACACTAATGAGAAAAAACAAATGTCATGTGGCAAGATTTTTCAGAAGCAACCCTTCTGTTACTTCTATTTAATGACCATTTTGAGCATATGGTCCACTAGTGACATTGATTAGATATAAAAAAAATCCTTGAATGTTTCAAATGGTTAAGATAGTAGGAGAGTTAAGAAATAGAGTGATAAAGATGGAAAGATTTAGATCCTCACCTACGGCATAATATTAACTATCCAAATATTTGCTTTTTTAAGGAAAAAATCTCATTGTAGACTATGTTTATTATTGTAGAATAAAATCATTCATAGTTCTTGCTCAAATTACATATTGGAATGGGAGGTACCATACAATATACATAGAATAGAAATCACACCACACAAAGCACAAGAAACATTAAGCATGAGACTCTTAACCTCCACTACTACCACAATCACAATCAGATACTTTGTTTGTCAAGGAATTCAATGATGAGCTTGTTAACCTTCGCTGGGAATTGTTCATGCACAAAATGACTTCCTTCTGGAATATATATGGTTTCCAACTCTGGCACAAAATGTTTCACCGACCCGGTTCGGATGTACTCTTCCATGCCAGGAAACTTCAAGCAATAGTCTTTTTCACCCATGATCAGCAATGCAGGAACATTCACTTTTGGATCAGTTAGCCCATTTTCCACTGCGAGAGACCTGCATGGATCATAAACAATGTTTTCTAATATAAATTCATAGAAGTATGCACCCTAATGTTACTATTTTAGAGCATTGGAACAAATAGACTTTATACAAAGATTTGGAATAGGTTTTCACTCATTACAATTATGTTTTTTAGAGCATTGCTATTTATTACGAAGCAATCCTTTCACAAAACTCAGGGTCAAATTACTTGCCAAATAACTCGCTAATTTTCGTTCCGTGATAAATATTTTCCTTTACAATTATGTGTGATATATCTACTGGCTTCACTAATGACTAATATCAGTCGTGGAACTTAGCTGACCACCTTTAGTAGAGTCTCCCTACCAGATAGGTTTTTCCGTATCCATGTTCAAACCTAAAACCTTGTGTAAGGATCTGAGTTCAGTTTCACTTAGACCAACATAATGTAGTGCAGAAATGTATGAATAGTGAATGTTCCATTCATTAATGATTTGAAATTGAATTGTGTGATTTTGATTACCTGTAAGGAACCTGCAATGCAAATCTAAAACCAGATTTTTCATATAGCGATGCATAAGCTTCCAAGTCTTCCTCAGAGAACCATGGTGGGAGGGGAATAGATGGATTAAACAAGTCCATGATTTCTTGATCATCACCTGCTACTGGCACCTCCCTTCTAGAAAACAGAATATAAATGTTCCTTATAACCGACTTAACATCGAAGCGGCCGAAATCTGCTTCTGCTCTTCCAGGTTCCTGAATTTGTTTACTCAATACTTCATCAGTGTCATATACAAAGGAACATATAAATGATTATGGCACAGAATTTTCACCTGCCACCTAGTAATATAGAAGCCTTTTGGGAGAAGATGATTCTGGACAGCAGAAGGACCAGGAAGCATGAAAGGAATGCCTAAAGTTATGACGGAAGCTACTTTTTCTGGATGGACAGCAGCTACAAGATATGCTGGTATGGCACCAAAGTCCTTGCCAATAAGGACAGCCTAATAAAAGCACCAAAGTCCATATCCAAAAACTATTAGACAAGTTTTTCATTTTAATCAAAAGGGTTTTGTTCTTTATCCTTTCCTCTCACTTTTTTTGTTCTATGGCACAAATTTTACAAGTAACAAAGCCAATATTGTACAAGAGATAAACATGGACACAACTTACCTGCATTATCATAGATCATAGGTGTTGTAGGAGATATTTTCAAGAACAAAACTGACAGTAACCACTCATAATTGTGTCAGAGTGACAAATATTAATAAGTTAGTAGTTATGTTAGTTTCTAGGTTTCAAATTCTAGATATTCCACTTAAAATTCATTCAGACCGAATGAGCTATCTACTTAGTTTCTATTGTCTATCTTGCTCTCTTTACACACTATTAGGATATATTTATGAGTTGGGTTTTAAAAGACTAAATCTATATTTTGACGAATATTTGATATTTTTAAAAAATTAAAAGGATAATACGATAGATGATTATATATAATATTTAAATTACTTTTGTAATCAATTTTAAAAACATTTTAAAATTTCTTTAATTTAAAAATGAAAAATAAGTCTTTCCATTCTTAGGTGTATGTAATTTAGATATCGAAATTTCGGTATACAAATTTAAAATAGTTTGTGATCATATAAGGGGCACAAAAATAATACTGCTTAAAAAAATAATACATGCAAGATATACTACTAGGTAAAACATTATTTAGTAGATTCTCCTCCTTACCTTGGTGATGCCTAATGAATCTAAAAGATCCTTGATTTCATCAACAAGATCCATTAAAGTTGCTTTTTCTGGCTCAGCTGGATGGTCAGAAAGTCCATATCCTCTAAAATCAAAGGCAATAGCACGGTAACCAGCATTTGCAACAGCAATCATTTGGTATCTCCATGTATACCATATTTCTGGAAATCCATGTAAGAATACAACTACCTTTTCACCTGCACAAACAAAAAATATTTTATTATAATGTTTAAATGAATCAATCAAGAATATTTGTGACATAAGGGTGTTGACCTGTTCCAGTCTCAGCTACATGGAGCTTCAGTCCCTTCACTTCAACATGACTGTGCTTAATGTTGTCCATATTGAATTAAGTCTGAAGTGTGTGTTTGTGTGTGTGTGAGAGAGAGAGTTATATGGAAAAAAGAGAAGAGAAAAGAAAGATAAGAGACAAATGAAGCATCTAGCTCATTTCCTACATTTGTAGATACAGACAAATTAAAATTAATAGTTATTAGATGCTGTTTTGTAAATAAGTTAGATAAACTAGCTATTTACATAATATTTTATGAAGTTATAAGTGTTAAAATTCCCTGTCAAAAAAAGTATTAAAATTATATAGTAACTTATTTTAATTAAAATGAAAGGATACATATTCGGATATTTTTGTTCTGCTCAACCTCTTCAAATCTTCAGACAGAGTAGAGTCAATAAGTACATGGACTTATAAATTAATTTGTCAAAAACTGTTTTGTTTTGCACCAGTTGTTTAACTTCTCCTAATTCAAATTCACTTTTGTTCCGGTTCACAAAAAATCTTACTTTATTAAGAATCGAAGTTAAAACTAGATTATAAACACCCACCGAGACAAACAGAACAATATCTCGAAAAGGTGAGAGTTCGTACATGTGTTAATATATTTAACTACCTCAAATAAGTTTATTAGTAATTCAAAAAACTACCACTTAATTGATATATCTTTTTATACTATTTTGGCACTTTTAATTTTCACTACAATTACAAATTAAAAATATTTAGTAATACAAATTATCAAGAGATGACTCATGTATAAATAAAATTGATGATGCATTTCTTATAGATATATGAATTGTTTATATTAAAAAACACATTACTCGTTATTATAAATTCAATTATGTATTAATTTGACTTCTTAAAACACCATGGAGTGCTATTTTTCTAAATAACTATCGATAAAAACTTAAAATGAACTAATTAAAAGAAAAAACAAATAATATTTCAATTCTAAGATTTTAATGATAGCTGAAGTTGCAAGTTTTCATATCTGTTGAACCAATTGTGATTTTATCAAAAGATTTTTCAAATCTCTTGTGGCGGCGATCACCTTTGATCTTCCTTCGTTATAGAAGTAACAGTTAGTTATCTTCATATTCATTTCTAGTACAAGTTCAATTTATTTGTTGTCCTTATCGTGTTCTTGAAAATTTAGTTTGAAAAATTAAAGTCACTCATGAAGAAATCTTTTCATCTTGAACCTTCATTTCAGATTTATATTAGCTATCGTTGATTTTTTTTATTTTATTACAATGTTAATGTACATTATATATATATATATATATATATATATATATATATATATATATATATATAAGTAAAAATTATTATAATTTTTTTCATTTACCGGTTAAATTTAATATATTAATTTTAAAATTATATATATATGCACCTTTTGATTTAGTTCACTATAATGTTTGAGGTCTATTATGTATTACCTATAGATATTATGTTTTGTTTATTAATGATTACACTCATTATTGTTGAGTTTATCTTATGAAAAATCAGTTTGAATTTTTTGACATTTATCATATGTTTCGTGTTATGGTCAAGACTCAACATAATGCTATTATAAAGTGTTTTTGTTGTGATTCAAGTGATGAATATACATCTAATAAATTCTTTGAATTTGCCTATGATGACACCCTCCACCATACATCTTGTACTGATACTCCTCAACAAAATGGAGTTTCTGAAAGGAAACACTGTCATATTATTGAGATTGCTCGTTCTCTTTTGTTCCATTTGAAAAATTGTATGCTTGTATCCCTGATTACTATTCTTTGAAAGTCTCTAGTTCTACTTGTTTTATTCTTCGTCCATAAGTAGAGCGCACTAAGTTGTCTTCTTGTTCTACCATGTGTGTTTTTCTTGGTTATGAGGATGATCAAAAGGGTTTTCGCTGTTATGATCCTCATGCAAGAAAACTTTATGTTTTTCGTAATGTTATTTTTCTTGAGCACATCTTTTTTTACTCTGTTTCCTCCGATTTTCAGATTACTACGAGTTCTGAACTAACCCATATTGATTATTTTGGTTCTAATGATAATGCTTCTAATGATTGTAATGTTGAGAATTGTAGGACAAATACTACTACTCCACATGATGACATTCCTCTTGTCCCCACGGTTGTCCAACCACCTCATGCGATATTGATCCTCCGTCTCCGCCTCCTCGTTACCTCTCTCACTGTCACTATAAGTCTACTCAGTTACATGATTTTGTTTATTCCACTTACTCAACTTCGTTTACTTCTTTATTAACCTCCATTCACAGTTTGTCTGGCCCTTTTTCTATAAAGAGAATATTTTTTATCCTTTTTGGCAAAAGGATATGATAGATGAACTCTCTGCATTGACAAAACCAATACATGGAAATTAATACATTTTCCTCCTAAAAAGTGTACTATTGGGTCTTGTTTGGTATACAAGATCAAAACTAAGTCTGATGGGTCGGTTGAGTGCTAGAAAGCACGCCTTGTTGCTAAGGGATTCTCTCACCATTATGGTATGGATTATGAAGAAACTTTCTCTCTTGTAGCTAAGATGACCACTATCTATACTCTTATTGCAGTTGAACCTATTTGTCAGTCGAATATTTTCCAAATGGATGTCAAAAATGCTTTTTGAAATGGTGAACTTCATGAAGAAGTCTATATGGTCCCTTCACAATGAGTTTCTCATAATCAGGGAAAGTGTGTAAGTTAAAAAAAAGGCTCTATATGATCTTAAGCAGGTTTCACGAGCTTGGTTTGGGAATTTCTCTACTGTGATAACTTCTCTTGGTTTCTGCTCTAGTGAACATGATTCTGCATTGTTTATAAGGTCCACCACTTATGGCCGCATTACACTTTCACTATATGTTGATGATATGATTATTACAGGTGATAATGTTAGTGGAATTAATGAGTTGAAATTGCAGTTAGCCAAACAATTTGAGATGAAGGACTTGAGAAATCTTCGCTATTTCTTGGGGATTGAAGTTGCCTACTCTCCTAGAGGCTACGTTCTTTCTCAATCCAAGTACGTTGTCAACAATCTTGAACAAACTCGTTTTTCTGAGACTAGAGCATCATATACTCCACTTGAGTTGAATGTCAAATATGCTCCATCGGATGATGTTCCTTTACCAGATCCCACGTTGATAGCTTGGTGTATCTTATGATTACCAGACCTAATATTGCTTATTATGTTCATGTTGTTAGTTAATTTGTTGTCTCTCCCACTACAATACATTGGGCAGTTGTTCTTCCTATTATTCGTTATCTTCGAGTAACTCAATTTCAGAGCCTTCTTTTTCCATCGTCATCCTCATTGGAGTTACATGTGTATTCTGATGCTGATTAGGTTGGTGATACCACAAATTATAAGTCCACCACAAGGTTTTGTATCTTTCTTAGAGACTCTCTTATTTCTTGGAAGAGTAAGAAATATGACATTGTCTTTCGCTCTTCTACAAAAGTTGAATATCGTGCTATGACATCCACTATTGCTGAAATAATTTGGTTGTGTTGGCTTTTATTTGATATGAGTATCTCTCTTTCTGAACTAACTCCGATTTACTGCGATAACAATAGTGCTATTCAAATTGCTCATAACTCTGTCTTTCATGAACGCACCAAACATATTGAGATTAATTGACATCTTACTCGCCATCATCTTCATCATAGAACCATTACTCTAATGTCTCTCTCCTTTTTCTTACAGATTGCTTATTTGTTCACAAAGACGCATTCCATTAAACGTTTTTGATTTTTGGATGACAAACTCTCGATGCTCCTTGTTAATGCATCGTGAGTTTGAGGAGAGATGTTAAATAATATTATTATATATTAGTAATAAGAGTATTTTAGATTTTTCTATTCTCTTGTATATATATTAGTTGTAACTCTATTACCTTTAACTTTTATACATTTTAGTTATGAAACTCTATTGGAATTCTCTCTTCTTCTTCCTTTTTTCTATGTTTATATTTTTTTATCATAGTTAACAACTAAAATGATATAATATTTGTTATTTCTTCATTTGTTTTAATTCTAATGCGAGTAAGCATAAAGTATGCATGTTAGGTACTAACATACAAATACAAATATTATTTTCAAATTGCAATACGAAAACAAATATGATGGTACTCCACCGAGACCATACTTAATATATATATTAAATTGCAATAAATTTGCGTCCAATAGGATTTGAACCTATACCAAAGGCTTAGAAGACCTCTGTCCTATCCATTAGACAATGGGCGCTTTTCTTTTTTTCTTTCACTTTTCACGAAATTTTCGTAAAAAGTGAAAGAAAAAAAGAATTCTATAAAATACTCTATCTAGAAATAATAATAATCCATATATTATTTTATATATAATAAAAATAAATCATTCAAATTCAATTAAATTGAGTAAAAATGAAATAAGTATTCATTCTATAATAGAAAATGAGATATTCGAATAGAATAAATATAAAAATTGGATATAAGCGGGTAGCGGGAATTGAACCCGCATCGTTAGCTTGGAAGGCTAAGGGTTATAGTTGACGTTCATGAATGGACGTCTCTAATTCAAAACCGAACGTGAAACTTTTGTTTCATTCAGCTCCTTTACAGAATAATTTAAGAGATAGATGGAATACATGAAAAAAAAAATATCCATAACATCTATGTCAGCCTTTCGGTATCAATACATTTGATACACCTTGCTTTTTAGATGATCCCTATAGAAAAGCAGTATTAGAACAATCTCTTTTTTTTCTATTTACTTCGTTCTCTATTTCTATTTGATATATTAGGAAGAAGAATATAATGTAAATTTTCACGATTGCTTTAAAAGCCTTTTAATGAAGAATATTTTATGGCAGCTAGAATTAGACGATGAGGTTTGGTTTATAAAGGTGACTTCCAGCAGAAACGACCTTAGCAATGGACGTCACGTGGCAGCCCCCTGCTATATTTTTATGATCAATTGTTTAGCGTTTCCTTCAACGTGCTTATAATCAGAAATGATTAGCCTAAATTAAAAATTATTAATATCTTTTAAAATTATATAATAAATACTACCATAATTAATTTAATTCAAACATAAATATCAGTGCTAACAACCACACTTGTCAATTGAAATAATAAATACAATTAAAAATCATTATTAATAGCTGTTAAAACTCATCGTTGTCGTGCCGTCACAAGTAAGAAATGTATTTTATCTCTTGGGTGGGTGATTGGGCCCACCTGTATGCCCACTATAATTAATTATAGTCATTCTAAAATAAAAATAAATTATTAGTTGCACAAATTAATGAAAAACTAAAAAGACCTTTTATTTTTGTCCTTACTTGTTGTCAATTTTTTTGTTTCAAATAACTTAATGGTTAAATTTATACATTGTAAAAAAGCAGAGAATTATATATTATAATCTGAGTTTTTGTGTATCAAATTTTTTATAATTGAGTTGTATCTATAGAACTACATTGATTTCTTTTTATTTGTTCTTCTAGGAAAAAATTTAATGTATTTATATGTTTAAATATAAATCTTATATTAACTATAAATTTAATTTATACACATTATTAATTTAAAGAGTTTTTTCACTATTCGTCGTTCAACTATTATAAATATTTGACTTTTACTGTGACTTCTAAAGTGATACTCATAAATAGTTATGATATGCTGATAATTATTATAATTATTAACTATTTTTATAAATCATACTCTTATATCTTTAATTATTTTATTCTAGATGAATAGGTCAATTATATATATATAATTTTTAATTATAATTATCTATGTATAATTGTATGATCAAAATTTAATCTTCTGACTCTCTCGTTATAAAACTTATCTAATTGATAATATACTCCCAATATATATATATATATATATATATATATATATTGTGCGTACTCTATATGATGGGTGATTGCAAAAGATTTGATTTATTTTTAAATTTAATTTATATACATGATAAGTGTACAAATTTTTACATTGACACTTAATCCAATTAAAAAATATTTGACTTGTATGATAATCACTTTCAAAATAATGAACATGAGAAATTATGATGGACTAATGGTGTAAAATATTTTACTACATTAAAGTTAAACTCTCTATTTTTTACTATGTTAAAGATTAATATTTTTTACCATTATATGTAACTTTTTTTATTGCATTGTTTCATATATTTGTCCATAAAATGTATTAAATTTTGTCCTTAAGTTCTAATTCAATCGACAAAAATGTTAATATTATTAGGTTGAACATCATATCTTTGAACTGACTAAGACTTTACAATTATATGCGAATTTTTAGTAGTAATTATATTATCTTATTTATAGACAAAAAATTATTTAATTTTTCAATGAAAATTTTATAATTATTTGTGGAGAAAAAGATGTACATTCTTGGTTATCCACGATATAAGACAATGTACAATAATCATAAGACCATCTGTCAACAAAAATCACAAGACCAAAACAAATGTCACGCCACTTATGGTGCCATTAGCAACTTATTTATATTTGTGGGGCTAAAGTTGACATCTCATACAGACCAAAAAGAAAAACAAGATACTCCAATTACAACTATCAAATTCTTTGAACATAAGTGCGTTTAATTAGAATAGAAAGCCATTTAGTGAAAGCAAAGCACATGCTCTTTGAACATAAGTGTCTCGAGAGGCCAAATTTTTGGATTTGGGTGTAGTCAAATTACCTTGCACCCACGACCATAAGATATTTCAATAGTTAAATGAATATCCAAGTATCTGTATTTTGAATTGTTGAATCATGATTTAACAATTTATCTAATTTGTAAAAATAAATTCCTAAATAAATGTGTCTAATCTAAATCCATATTCTTCCATTTGAATCCTCTAAACCTTTGGTCGTTATTATAAAAAAATATTTAGAGATTTTTCAATTTTATTTATAAGATGTATTTATTGTTTAATTTTTTTTTACCTTCATTTAATATTTCATAATTTTCTTTGAGTGTAAATTTTGTAAAATATCTAAAAAGTTACTGCAATTAATTTTTTTGGTTTTGATATTTTTTATTTATTTTTCTTCTTATAAAAAAGACCAAAGAAAGTACTTATTAATCAAATGCATTAAATCAATCTCTACTCTTAAATCAAGTGAAATGTAGTTGAATATAATATCTAAGAACTAATAGTTTGAAGTCACACAAATTGTTTATAATTAAACTCTTTTAAGTAATTTAAATTTTAGATTAAGTTTTTCTTTATTATGAGTATAGATATCCCAACTTTTTCTCATTGGTAAAAAATTGCGTGGCCAAACATATTGGAACTATAAACTCCTAGTGCTACCCAAGACAGTGACCACCTTAACTGGAAGGCTAAGGACTAGCACTATGATATCTATACATTTGACTTACATTGGAAGGCACTATAAATATCTAATTCCTTTCTTTTGAAAAAATAAATAATAATATTTGGTTGTTCGTGCTTGCATATCTAATTCACAAAATGTTAATTGGACAAAACAATAAAAAAGTGAAAGGTGGAAGCATAATCAAAGTCTAATAGTAATATGCCATTATATATGCTGCGAGTCGATATTTTTTAATTCAACAACTACATAAACTACTACAAAATGATACATAATATATAAAGCATATAACAACAATAGAAACAAACTACAAATAGTGTAATATAATATATAGTATAATAAATCCAACCTTGGAGCTGAAAAACATAGCTCATATCGGATGGAACAAAGAAGGAAATCACAAAACCGTTTCCTTCTTCCCTAATCATGCTAATTAAGCTACCTAATACTTCATAATTAAAAAAAAAACCAACAACTAAATAATGCAAAAGAGTTAAGAAAAGGCTCAGAAATGCATTGAGCCTAATTGAGACAAGAAAATTTATCCAAAGGCTCAAAGGTTGTTTTGGTAAAAATATTTGCAACCATTGAGGACCATAGAAAGTTCAATCTTGATCTTTATTCCAAAAGAAAGGCCTAATGAAAGAACTTGATTCCATGTTGTTTTGTTCATGTCTTTGAGGATCATCATCAACATCAACATCATGATTATTGAAATCTTGTTGATTGAGATTAGAAAAAGGAATTTGTGATTGAAAATCCAAATCATCCCAAACAGGACTACCTGGACCCCAAGCAGCTGGAATAGCATTAAACCAAGCTGACATTTCACCCCAAACCAATTCCTGTGACTGCGAAACCTCGTCGCTAGCCGCAGCATCACTCGATCCAATTCCGGAGTCATTCTCATTAGACTCTTCCATTGGAACAAGTGTTTGAATGTTATGGCTTTCAAGAGGAGGTTCTGGCTGTTTTGTAGTGCTGTTACTTGATGGACAAGAAACACATGAAGTTGTTGTTGTTGTTGTTGTTGTTGATGATGATTGTTCTGTTTCTTTTTCTTTATCATCATTTCCCTTGTTGAGAAAAAGTTCAGGAAAATTGAGCCTTGCATTCTCTCCTCTCAACTTGAACGCCTCACGATCATAGGCTAAAGCAGCATCTTCAGCTGTATCAAATGTGCCTAACCATAGACGAGTTCGATTTCGAGGGAGACGAATTTCAGCTACCCATTTTCCCCAATGCCTTTGCCTCACTCCTCTATAGAGTTTTGTAGTGCTTATTGGTTGAACTTGAGGCCTAAACATTGGTCTATTACCATATTGCCCCAAATTGTTATTGTTGTTCATCATCATTAACATTCTTCCTCTTGGACTTAGATTCAATGCATCACTCCAATATTGAAGAACTTGTTGATGATTTTGTTGTTGGGATAACATTGGTGGATATGAAACAAGATTTTTTTGTTGTTGTGAATCAAAAGATATCATTTGTTGTTGTTGGTTTTGTGGTGTTTGAATAGGTGGTGGAGGGTATAAAGGTAAATTGTTGTTGGTTCCAAATTGGTGAGGGAATTGTTGTGAAGAATTGTCGAAAGCAAAAGGAAAAACAAGTCTTGAAGATGAAGGAGGAAAAGAGAAAGGTGAAGGTTGTTGTAGTGACATATTAGTATTATTATACATAGAAGAAAAGGGTTGGTTTTGATTTTGATTTTGATTTTGGTTTTCACGTTGAGGGCTTTTGATTTTCTTAAGAGGCCTATTACTATGTAAAATGAAAGCTTCATCAATACCTTTTCCTTTTTCAATCTCCCAATTACTTTCACCAATTTGTGTAGCTTTGTTGTGATTCTGACTTTCATCACCAAAATCCTTGTTGAATTTGCTACTTTTCTTAGCTGCAGCCATTGAAAACAAAAACCTTCCGCTCGCTCTCTCAAGAACCAAAAAAAGTGCTCTTTTTGAAATGGGTATATGTTAAAAAAAAGTGCTTTTTGGGAATCTAAGTGAACTAAATTCAAATACCCAGATTCAGATTCGGTCAGAGTGTAAAAGAAAGACCAAAATTTTGATTCTGGGTTTATTTATACAAAGCTTATTTATCCGATTAAATCAAAAAACAGAATCGGATTCAAAAGCTCTTAAATTTGGAATTATCTATTTTAAAAAAAAATGAAAAAAAAAAAATCAAAAGGGAGAGAGCGAGCGGGAATTAAAATCCAAAGGGTTTTCGATGATATAATCTTTGATGCTTGAACGTGGCCTTAGATTTTCTGTGAAAATTTATGAGCTTAGATACTCACTCTGTGGTGAAAGCTTGGGAGATTTTCTGTGAGAAACAAAAATGTGTTGAGAGAGAGATTTATATATGAAGAAGTTGAGGGGGATTTAAAATTAAAAAAAAAAAAAAACTTATTTTTTTATTTATAATTATTTTTGATTAATTAAAGGAGCAAAGACTTGTTGTGTAATATATGTAGAAGTTTCATTAATGGTTGGCTGAATGGGTCCCACACGGTTATGTCTTTGCTTCAAAACCAATCCTATTTCCTTCAATATCCTCAACCGCCTATGATAACATTTTCGGTCACTAACTTTGAGAGTGTTGTTTTTTTTTGTTTAGCTTTACACATGTTGTTTTCAGAAGGCACCAATATGAGTAGGTGGGAAGGAAAAACAGTGTATTTAACTGTTATGATGTTTGTACCATGATGTGTTGTGCAGGGATTGGTGGCATCATCATTGACTAGATATTTTTTTCATTGTCTTCTTCATAGTGACTGCAACAGGGGAACTCCTAATGGTCACATTAATCCTAAGGAAAAAAAGTAAAGGTAAAAATATTAAATGAATAAAATTGAGTAGAGAGTGAAGTGATATTTTGATTTAAAATGAAAAAGAAAGAAAAATGTCAATTTAATAAAATGATAAAAATATTGTTACATAAATTAAATATATATAAAAGTAATCTATATATATTAATTTATAATTTATTATTATTTTATTAATTAATACAAACAACAATGTTATTATTATATTAAAAAAATCACAATGTGTACTGAGAAAAAGTAATTGACACAATTTACAGAAAAAGTACTAAATAACACGTTTAAAAAAATGAACAACACATCAATTATACATAGGCAATCCAAGTAATGGAAGGGCAGATTTGGAACAAAGGCAAAAAATCCAGTTTTACATAACTTTATTTTTCTTCCACTTTTCTGCTACAACCAAACAATGAAAAATTTATTAAGATTAGAGTTTTCTCTTCTATTAGTTTCTTTCCTCTTACTTTCACCTCAACCAAACAATGTGTACTATCTTTCCTAATGAAAATTTAGTGGTTCATGGATTAGGTGGCCAAACCGTGGAATGAAAAGAAAAAAAAAATAACTAAAATAATTTTTTTTCTTCTTTTTCTAAATAAAAAGAGTGTAATATCAAATGCAAGAGATGTCATCTAACAGAGAAATGTTATTTAAACACACTTTTGGACATAAATACAAATACAAATACAAATACAAATACAATATTTACTTTTTATATATACTATGATGACATAAATGTGAGTCATACTCTCTCATTCTCTTTTGATCCTTTTATAAATGTAGACTATATTGTAATTGTGTCAAAAAATGTATTCAAATAACATTTGTCTTAAAAATAAAAAAAGAAGGATACAACTTAATATTGATGGAGCTTCAAAAGCAGAGACAAAAGCATGGTGGATGGCTAAGGGGCTTTCAAAATTCTTGGATACTTGCTGTGTGTATGTTGCTGAGTTATGGGTGTGGTAGAAGGTTTGTAGTTGGCTCGTTCTCATGGCTTTAGACGAGTTGAGCTTCATATTGATTAAACTTGACCAAAACTCAAACCACAATAATCAACAAAACTCAACATCAATCTCATTTAAATTTTGTCAGGAAAATTTAGAGGAATAAAATCTGAAATGTTTTACCCCTATACCCAACAGTTAAGTGAAAACTACATTTAAAAAAAGAAACAAAAATAAATTCATAATCGACAAACTTTAAAAACTTTCTTAAAGTTTGTTGGTACTTTAAAAATAAAATTTAAAAATCACATTTTTAAAAAGTATGTACTGGAAAATTTAATTTAAATTTTCTAAAATGCAATTGTTTTTCAAAAAATTTAAAATTCAATTTTTCCGAACAAAAATATATTTGTATTTCAGAAAATTTAAATTAAGTTTTTTGAAAAATTAAAATTTAGTATAAATTTTATGTTACATCGGAATAATTGATTTAGACCATCCAATCTAAAATAAACGGTAGGAATTTCATATAGCTGGGAAAAAATTATCAAGATTAATACTATATATTCAGAGTAGTTGGATCACATATTTATGATCGAGATTCATTAATGCATCAAATTGGATGAAATAAAAAAGACAATAAATATGGATCCTAATATTAACTACCAAAACACATTCTAAATAATCATCATTATCAAATACATTCCTTAGTATATAAATATGTTATAGTTAGTTGAAATTTTATACGTTGAAATAATCTCATATTGTTTGAAATTGTTAAAAAAAAAAAGTTCAAGACTATATATATATGGCTATAATTTTTCATTATAAATTTCACTAGTCATAAATATTTTAAGTTTGTATTTAATTATTTTCTTTTCTCTTATACTTTTGTGTTAAAATATTATGAGATTTAATTTAAATATTTAATTTGAAAAATATAAATATATTAGGGTTATTAAGAGTTTGAGATAAGACTATATATCATAAATTTTTTTACGTAATATTATTTTTTAGTTATGATTAGACACTCATCATAATTTTTTCTTCTAATTTTGAATTTTTACATTATTTTTCTAAGTTACGAGACTATATATTTTCCCATAAAACAAAAAAAAAAAGTGGGGTTTCCAATCCTACCACTCACATTACAATAGATATCAATCTCAAACCTAGATGAATTAGATTAAATTAGACAAAAGACATGATGGAACATTTAAAGAATCGAGTCTAAATTATTCACGAAAAACTCATCTCATTCGCATCATCCTATACTCATGTAAACCAAGCCAAATAGTGCAATTTGGTTTGTGTGAGGCAAAATATCCACGTTTTGGTTCCTCTCACTTTCACTTTCGGTGTAACAATGCCAAGGTTTTCAAACATTAAAACAACTCTCGATCGAATGTGCTTGAGCTTGACGTTGCATAGTCAACACCATAACATTGTTTTTTCACAACACGGTCGGTGGAAATCGGCACGTGTCGGTGGTCCACTTAAACTTTCATTATTATGTTCTAATTATTATATAATACTTATCTATGTATTTGTGTACTATCTACTTTGTCGTTTTTTGCAAAAGTCCTCTTACATAAATATCAAAGCTATATATAAGTCTGACTTTTATAGCTGAATTAATAAACAAAACGTGATTAGCCCACCCAAAAACACAGCTGAACCATGCAAGAATTACAAGCGCATAATTTTAGCTCATATAACACGGTTTTTATATAGTCTAGTTTAGATTTTTTTTACAGGGTCTAATTTAGATATTCAACTTTGTTAACATAAAATACAATAGTAAGATAAATTTTAATATAGATGCATCCACAATTGACATTTTTTGAAAATTATTACATATGTCATTTTTTTTATAAAAAAAATTTAGATGAGTTGAATTATGGTGACTCATACATCAGGATTAGAGCAGACTTTAAAATTTAAAGAGTGTTAATAAAGATACTTAGAATATGTTTGTTTTATAGTTAGAAAAATAATTTTTAGAAATGTGGAGGTTACAAATATAGATTTCTATATTTGTTACAAAGTTAGAATAAAATAAAGGTAAAAATATTACAAAGAAAAAAAATAACTTTTCACTTGCTCGTGAATTTGTTCCCAAAAAATGGGTGGGAAATAAAGGTTCCCATGAATATGGGAATAAACTTTTTGTAACTATCCATATTTCTATGTGAAACAAACGCCGCTTTACAAATCATCTATTAAAGATGTATCAACACCAAAAGTTGAACTCACAACCCTCTAGGGTATGAGTAAACTCCTAAGTATGATTAAAAGTGGTATTGAATTTCAAGTCACATTATTAAACTTCAGCATATTGCATTATTAATTAAATTTTAAAATGAAAAGTGTCACAGCAAAAAAAAAAAAAAGTATTGCTTTAATTTTCTCCTAAATGGTAAATTTGTAAGATATTTCAATTTGTAAATAAACTTAATTCTATTACAAATTATTTTAATTCTCGTGATTTAAATAATTGAATATATAATAAAAGGTATATATTCTTATTTTAAGTTATATTTTTATGGTACTCCATTTTGGAATTTGAATCTTATGCATGAAATCATATAGTTTTGTCTTTAGCGAAAAACGTTTCAATTGTATATAACGGAAAACGTTTCAATAAATAGAGAAGTGTAAACTATTGTTAACTTCGTTATATATATATATATATATATATATATATATATATATATATATATATATATATATATATTCCTTGTTTGTTCATTGACTTTCCTTACAATGTCTTTCATTTCCTTTTTGTCATTAAAAACAATTGACATTCCTTATAATTAGGGCAACTAAAGAAAAAAAAAAGTAGAATTTGAATCATATTTTGGAGGTCACATCTTAACTTTGTTCATGCTTTTCAATTCAATCTATAAGAAAATTCATCACAAAAGTGGGAGCAGAATAAAATATTATCAAGTCAACTCGTTTATGGATTGGAAGTTATCAAATTAAACATGGCGCATAATTAAAATAGAAACAAGAGTTTCCGTGTTTATCAAGAACTTGATATTATTATAATGTTATTGAAGTTATATTATAGTAGTAGTATTATGTTATTGTATCACAAATATTTAAAATTATCCAATATCCATATACTTCACATTTCGGCTCTTTCTTTCTGCTTTGTTATTGGGACATTATTGTGATTAGTAATATAAAAGTTAAGTGGCTGGCACTCGCAAACATAGAACTGGGCCATTTTGGAGCACTATTATTTTCTACCAAACATATAAATATTATCCCATTTTGTCAAGATATTATATTAGCATAATTATTTAATAATCAACTGCTCTCATTATTTATTAATCAAGTTCAGCTTAGCACATTAAGGGAGTGCCAAAAAACTTGGCTATATATGTGTCAAGCTGTCATTGGCATTGATAAGAAGCATAAGATAGTTATATTCGAAGAACAATTTTATAATGTTAATTAGTAAAATATTACATTAAGTATTCATTACGTACTACTCAAAGTATTAGTCCCTGTAATCATTACGTACTGGCCCATTAAGGTATAATGGTTCCAACATCAATTGTTTTATCCTCATGGTGTATATTGGCAGTCATAACATGAGATTTAATCTTGGTCTACGAATTAATTACCAGGACTTTAGTGTTGAGATTTGATTAATATATCTTGTGAAGTCTTAAAGCCTTTTTATTTGACATTGTTTAAAATGATAATGCATAGTTTATTCCATTGTCTCTACAAAGATTCTAAATAAATTAACTGTTGGTGTTAAGTTAGAGACCATCAGACGTCTCTATTTAATAAATCTACTCAATTTAATCAAAATATCAAGAGTAAAAAATTCTTTCGTACCTGAATCACGTATTATTGACTTGATTTGCACAAAATGATTACTCTTTCTTGTTCATCATGTGAATATTCAGATTGAAAACAATAATGAATCATGCTAACATGTGTCTTTATGTTAAGGATATAAAAAATAGAAAATTTCCATTAAAAAAATCAATGTTTAAACTTTCAAAGGGTAGAAAACACAAGTCTTAAGATGAAATTTTTATATTTGAAAGTCGCACAATAACAAACAAAATTAAAATCAGTTTATACTTGACAAAATTATGTGTTTAAAGATCTATGAGATACTAAAACTTATTAATATGAAAACTTATGAATTTAAGAAATTAAGAATCCTTCTTATAGCTAGGTTAAGTGACCGGATTATTATTAATAAATAGGATGCTAATTCCACTACCCAAAATTTTAAAAAATTATTATTTTTGAAATTTAGTCAATAACTAATTGATTAGCATTAGACCCCAATCAATTAGTAGAGTAAAAACATGATTGTCTATTATTCAACCTGTGTTTTAATCAATTACCTCACTTAGTTTAATAATCAGTCTAATCAATTAATCTATTTCCTAATTAACCTATTAATAATTTTTATTAATCGATTAATTGTCTTTTAATCGTCTTTAAAACGGTTACTAACTATTTGTGACTATACTATATTAATCTCTAAACATCTAACGATTAACATAATAAACTCATAGGAGTTAAAACTAGTAATTAATAAAAACTCAGAAATGTTACCCCACTATCTTCACTAAGCCCAACGGATACTTAGACACTATTAACAAGGCCTCAAGGCTGAATCCCTATAGTCTACTTTAGCCGAGAGGTTGAAGTAGTATACTAGTATGTATTATAGGAAATTAAAAAGTGTGTAAAATAAATTAAAGATTATCAATAGTATAAGTAGTATCAAATTTTTATGAGGTTGAAGTTAGAGTTATATACTTACTCAATAATTTAGTGTCAGATAAATAATTTTTAAAATCAACCGTTTGATTGAAAGTTTCTATTATATAGATCATATCTATAAATTTTGACATTAATCTATAATTATTTCTTATGTCATTATGTTGCGTTAAAATCAACGTAAACATTGTAATTATATATATCATTAATTTTGACGCATCTTGATGACATAATAAATGATAATAGATAAATATCAAAATTTATAGATATAATCTATATGATAGTAGTTTATTGAATGAATGTAACTCTTAATATAACATTTTAGATGTAATTTGATTCTCCTAAATTTTTATATAATACATGTACAATAATAGTATCAAATTTTAATTTATTTAAAACAGATTTCTTTATTTGTCATAATTTTTATTTATTCATTTATCAATAATTAATATTACTTCCTTAAAACTCTAAAAAAAAATACTCATTTTAAAGAAACTAAATTTCATTTTCAATATAGATTTGTCTTGATGACCAATATTGTTTTCTCATTACCCATCTTGTCTTTAACTTTACTCAAAGTCTCAAACCTTATATCTTATCTTACACTTCATAATTCAGATCAAAAGACTATTATGCCCTTTCACAATTAAGTAAAAGAACAATTTCAGGTATCTATTATATCTCACGAATTATATCGGCGACAACTCATCTATATATATGCCACATATTCCAAAATTTCCTAACTCACAAAATTTTTGATGTGGCACCTCCCGGATCATGCTACTTCTTTCATATTTTGCATCTATTATATTTTGTTTCACCAATATGTAAGGTAAATCAAACATTTTCACTTGCTCATTCAAATACAATTATTTCATATGTTTAACAACTTTAATTCTAATCAATACACTTAAAGACTTTGATTACTTATCAAACTTTTCATTTCAATAACTCATACAAAAAAGAAAAATTCACTCACTTCTTCAATGCATTGTTTATCACACATAAAGATTTATCCGTTGATTTTCCACCACCTTCTTGCATTTGGTTCAAGTCACTTACCAATGGATAAAGACATTATAAAATGCAACAACGTCATACCTATTTCAACGTGTGACACATTCTTAGTCCACTAATGTTTCTATAACATTGTTCCTTTGTTGTCATTATTATATAGGAGGTGAGTATTTTCCTAAGTTATTGAATGTGTCTTTCATAACATTTTTTTTTCTTTTTATAATTGAAATTTCCTATCTCTTAATCATTAACAAACTCTTCTCGCCTATAATTTTTTATAACTCACTTTTGATATTTCTTGACCATGGCAGATAATTATTTGAAAATTTCATTTCATATTATAATTATTTAGATGAAACAATATGTAATTGAAATTGCTCCGTGTCCAAAAGACTAGATATAAAATTAGTTTGCAGTTATAGTATTAACTTGAAATTTAAATACAAATGAAAAAAACACTTATCGTAATCAAAATAAAATAAAGATGAAGAATATGATTCTAACCATTTCACTACTTGAAATTTTCCATGTCTTAAACATCAACAAACTTTTCTTGCCTATAATTTTTTATAACCTACTCTTGATATTTCTTGACCATGGCAAATTTTGAAAATTTCATTTCATATACTAATTATTTAGATGAAACAATAGTTAATGTAATTGAAATTGCTCCATATACAAAAGACTAGATATAAAATTGGTTTGCAGTTATAGTATTAACTTGAAGTTTAAAATACAAATTTCACACAAACTATTCTTTTGTATCAAGTTTTCATTTGGCTTTGAGAGTTTTGTGTAAATAACATTTTTGCTATCTAAAAAATATTATTAATATTATTTAAGACTTTTGAGCTTCAAGAAATTTTTATTTTGAGTTGTAGTGTTTCTTCCATGTATATGTATCAGCTATATTTGCAAACGCGAAGAATTGTTGCAATGTTTTGAATACTATTATAAACATTGTTTTTAACAAACTACTCATGAATAAATGATATAGTACACACTAGGACACACATTATCATTTAATACATGTTTGGATTAATAATATTACATAGCTATATAGATTTTAACAAAAGCTACTTAAACAAAATTACCGTGAGTTTTCCATCGGTTCAAACATACACTTACACACAATATTAGTTTTTCAAAAGTTTCCATTTCATTTTTACAACTTAGAGTTTATCGGCAAAGTTTTCTTTACTAAAATTTCTCCATCTTTACATTAATTTTTTTTTAATTTTGAGTCATGATTTTTTAATTTTGTGTCATGATGACAAGCCGTTCTACTAATAAGTAATTCTTGTGTAGACACAAGAATTTAAACACACTATTTGGTCAAAAAAAATATATTTCTTTTAATTATTTTAAAACTATATATTATTTAATTAATATATTTTTACTTTTTTTCTTTTATGTGTGTTCAAATTCTCGTGTTCACACAAGAATTATTCACTACTAAGTTATTATGAACTCTTAGAGTATATAAAGAAAACTTTTAATATATGTTGCATGAATTATTAATTAACAAAGTTTTACATTTTCCTTCAAAATTACCCTCTATATAGTTATTCAAAAATATATTTACCTCTTAACACATAAATATTTTAGTATATTTTACTCTAAAACAAAAATATCATTACTTTTAATTTACATATTATGATTTTATACTCAATAATATATTAAATTTAACGTGTTATGAGTATCTTAACGTCTAGTTATATATTTAAATTCAAGAAATTAACATAACTCTACTGAATTGCCAATATTTGTTTATAGATGAGTCTTCAAAAATAATTTTGAGAGCTATGTAAACTTTTATTTTGTGGGATTAATTAACATTATATACCAAAATTGTTTAAGATTTTTGTACATAAATTAACATATCGTTTTAGTTAAAGTATGTATATTTATATCATAATACCTTTAATTTATTGGTACTTGTTTTACAAATTATTAATTCTAATTCTTTTTAATGTAAAAAACATAAATACTCTAAAGATATAATTGGAAAATAAAGGTTGATTATCTCTTGAATTACCGTAACACACAAGTTTTAAAACAAAAAAATAATAAAACTATCCAAGATTTGGAAAGAGTACTACTATGTACTAAGTCCAATATACTCTTGGTTGGTTGGTACACCAATACAAGTTTTTTCTTTTCATCAAAGCAAGTATTTTTTTTAAGATTCATATTGATACATCCAATATCACATTATCACATAGACACATACAGAGTAAAGTGGAGAAATGTATGGTTTAAAATACATTCATAATGTATTATACACGTCTATATAGTTTTAACTCTTGATTTATTCACTAATGGTTTGATATTACTCTTTACTCTAAAGTAAATTGTTCACATTAAAGAAGGAGAATCCTACATTTCCCTCTTTTAATTGCTAATCAATCATGTAATCTTACATAGATGAATGACAAATAATATTTAGTGGTGTCTAGAAGCAATACAATCTCAATGAAATCTATTTAATTAATAACTCAAAATTTAATATCTCTGTACTAGATACTAATTAATACTGTGTATAATATATGCCTCCTCTACTTTCTATTTAGATCCCCCCCTGCAGTCTTTGTTTTCTAGGTAGTCTCTCTTGAGAGCAGTAAACTTAGCAGCTATGTCATCATAGTCGGGCATCTTAGGATGAATATGATTAGGATGTTGAGAAGGACATGAATATGTCCTTAACATCTTGTCTTTGCCTTTTCTATGTCTCTCTTGTGGCATTGTCATGGCCCTTGAATAAGGAGCTTCTGTTCCAATTCTTCTTAAGGGAGAAACATTGATATCTTCTTTTGTGTCATTGTTTCCATTACTAGCCTCACACTCAACTACATCACTATAAATATTCTTCTTATATGGCTTCTGAGGGATTGTAACTAGTTCCATTCCTTGTTTCAATTCATGACTATATTCATCATGCATAAGCATAGTTCCTTGTTGAACATGTGTAGCTTCTAATTCTATCACTCTCTTTGGCTTCATTGATTGAAATTCCAAATAGTCTTTTTCATCATCATCATAGAGGACAAAATAACAAGGCTGGTCCAAACTGCAGCTTATAGTTTTTTGGTTGGAATATTTTCTCCTTGTGCTATTTTCACTTTGATCACATGATTGTAAATTTTTTTCCTTTTTTGAGAAACTTTGTAGCATTAGTTTCTTGTTGGAACAACTTGATGGTGGAGTTCCCTCTAGTGAAAGCTTCTGATCCTTTCTGCATGGCTTTTGATAATAAATCATGTATCCAATATCCACAATGCCTAGATTTTCCATGGAGGATGATCTTCTTTTTGATCTTTTCCTTGGTGCCCTTTTGTTCCTTCTTGAGATCCTCGTGCTCGAGGACTCACTCGGCGATTCATCGCAACCAAATCGAGTTTTTTCTCTCCTGAAAAGATCTGATGATTTTAACTTGAATAGCATTTCGTCCTGGCAGGCATCATCTTTTGGTAAAGAAAATTGACATTCCACAATTTCATTAACATAATAAGGGAAACTTATTCTTTCTTCTGAAGATGTTAATGCCAATCTTTCCCTCTTATTTTGCAAACTAGAAGTTACAGAAGAAAGTAGTGTAGGAAATTGTACCTCTACTATATTTTGCATAGGATAGCTCAAAACATATTGAGGAAATTGCTGAACAATAGACACAATAGCAGAAGAATCATCAAAGCATGATTTGGGAAGATTACAAGAGTCACATGGTTTGGAAATAGATGAATGAACACACATGATATCTCTATCTATCTCTTCAATTTCTGAAGGATGAACTTTAGACTCAGAAATTGAGGCATTTATTTGGACATCACTTTCCACTAGTTGACACTCTTTGTTTTCTTTAAGCTGCACAAATACATTGAACATAATTTGCTACTGCTAATTAATAAATAGATCATAAGTTCATGAATATTATTACATTTAGCACTGACCATGGTTTTCTTTAGGAAGAAAATCGAACCAAAGTGAACCGTTCAACAGTTAGGTAAAACCAAACCGAACTATTAATGGTTCGTCCGAAACCGAACCAAACTAGTATAAAGGTTCAGTGCACTAGTATTTTCGAACCGAACTGAAAATACATTTACAAAATATTGAACTATAGATTTTTGAACCAAACTGATTCTCTATGAACCGAACTGTACCAAATTGCAATTATTAACTTACATTACGACTGTTAAACAAAACCAAAAACTGAACCAAATCAAATGTTTAGATTGTTTAAAAAATTTAGAAAACTAAACCAAACTATTAAATAAAGCTGAACCGCATCGAAAAGAACTGAACTGTGATAGACAATTCATGGAATTCGGTTCGCTAACTGAGCCATCACAGTTCAGTTTGATTTAGCAGTTCAGGTCATATTTTGTATAGTCCTAATTACATTAACCATAATACAGAAGAATGACCTGCATTTTTTGCCAATCAGGGTAGTATTGTACGGCTAAAACCTGTTGTTGTTGGAGGCAGTTATCCCTAGCTATTTCATCCACCATTCTGTACTTCAAATCTTCAGGCACATATTTCCCTGACAAGTTCTCTTTTAACTGTAATTTTTAAATTTCATGAATATGTATACATCATTAACAAATGTTGAACTGCATCAAATGTTAAGTCATTGTTATACATTATAGTGAAATAAAGGAAAAAAGAAAAAGTACCTGTTTGTCTACAAGATTTCCATCAAATAGCTCCACAAATTTCTCACCATAACGTTTTCCAAAGAGCTTTCTGATGACACATAGCTCAGGAATATCCCCACATCTTGCAGATGCAAATATAAGACTAGAAATTGCTTCTTTTATGTCATTTGAACAGTCCCTGATTTTTGGAAAGTTGAATCATCATAAATTTTTGGTGAGTGTGAGGAATATTAGTATCATTGTAATTTTGAAAAAAACTACACTGTGGAGCTTTAACAAAATCACGGTGACACTGCCATTGTCATTCTGAATATGTACCTGTGCTTTTTGATATAGGACATTTGTGTTAGAATAAATTCACAGAAGTTGTCTAATAATTCATATGCAGCTGCCAAGCTTTCATCTTTCATTAGCTGTTCAACCTGAATTTTTTGACAAAAATTATTAGTATAATTTGTGAGTTAATTAAGATATTGAGTTTACAAAAAGTATATATATTAATTAACAAACCCGATTAAGTGCAGCTTGTTGATGACCACCTTGTATTAGCTCAACCAAATCATTTCGTAGTTGCTTTACTATTGCATGTCTCTTGTTTTTCAGAATCCTGATCCTGTACAGAGCTTTTTTGATAGACTTCTTACTGTATCAAAATCCCACATGCATGATGAGTAGTAATAATTGTTAATCAACATACATGATTATACCTCTAGTATATATTCAATTTATTACTATATAGTATAGTTACTTACCATTTTGATGCTTTGGACCAACCGAACAATGTATCAAACATATCTAAAACTCAAGGAAGAAAAGTTAAATTGTTGTGATGAGAAAAAGTTGGAGGAAGAAGATGGAATGGAGTTTTAATTTTAATCTAAGAATAGAATGATTTGAATAATTATAATAATAATAATAATAATAATAATAATAATAATAATAATAATAATAATAATAATAATAATAATAATAATAATAATAATAATAATAATAATAATAATAATAATAATAATAATAATAATAATAATAATAATAATAATAATAATAATAATAATAATAATAATAATAATAATAATAATAATAATAATAATAATAATAATAATAATAATAATAATAATAATAATAATAATAATAATAATAATAATAATAATAATAATAATAATAATAATAACTGCTCCACACACTCCTTAGTCGCAAGTTTTATGGACACAGTTGTCAATTTTGGTGGTTGCTTTTGTTACTCCGCCCCGTGGAAAAAGCAGATCATATTCTTCATGTTCGTGTCCACGATGCCCATATTACTAGTTCACCACAAATTAAATATTACTATTTTGCTATATCTATCCATTCCATCTCCACTATTTATAATCAACTCACAAGTTGGTGTGTTTGAGATTTATTTTAAAAAATTCGTCAAATAACACTTTTATTAAATAAATTTTATATCTTAGTAACATAAATGTAATGACTTAAATATCAAATCAAATATAATAATTGTATTTAGAAGTTTATTTAGATGTATGGATTATAGAGAATGAAATGAACAATAAAGTGTTAACATATATAAAATTTACAAGGCAACTAAAGAAATTAAAAAAAATGGTTGAATGATTTAAATTGATAGTAGTAATTACTTTTCTTTCTACGATAAGAGACTATCTTAAAGGAAAATGTTTGAACTAAAACAAATGTATAACATAAGTGCAGTTTAAAAAAGACATTAATTAAATTTGATTATGAAAATATGTGTATTTAGAATATAATAATTTTGGAATTCAGTAGTATTTCATCCGTCCCATTTTAAATATCTCATTGAGGTGTGTACAATTATTTAGAAAATGATTAGTTGATTTGACTTCAATGATAAAATATTTCATTTACTCAAATTTTTTTATTTCATTTAAAATATTAACTGTTTTTATTACTCAAATTTGATGAGTTGAAATATAATAAAAAAATATTATTAGTAGAAAAAAGTAATTAATATTGTATTGGTATTGTAAAATGACTAATAATTTGAGACAAAAAGTAATGGCAAATGAGACATTTAAAATGAGATGGAGGAATTAAACTTGACTTGTCAGAATAGAATAACAATTAACAAATTTGTGACAAATTTAAAATATTTTGTTAAAACCTAAATTGTAGTCTCCACCTGTTCATTTACAGCTCACATATCTCTTGTATATGGTCTTTTCTGTTGAGTTATATGAGACAAAAGCAACAATTATAATGTCACTCATGATACAAGTATCACACAAAAGGAAATATTGAAATTTGATTTGGATAATGTAAAGTTAAAAATATGAATTAGAGGTTTCAAATTGTCATGTAGATAAATGTGTTGTTATTATTGTTCCTTAATTAATGTGGGAACTTTAATTTTTCAAAAGTTGTGGAAATTTCAACCATTGTCCAATTGATTTATTGCGCTAAAAAAAAATATGCATTGTAACAATGGATCTACTTTGAATGATAAAAATTACTAAATGTCAAGACCTTGTGGTTTGAAAAAAGAAGAGCAAATGACCTAATAAAAAGTCACCGAACGAAGACAAAACGTACCATTTATTGAATGGAACATCAATAATTGACATCGATATAAATTAAATAAATTAAGTTTTTATTATTATTGATATTGTAAATAAAAGATAACATAAAAATTATGTAACTAAATATCAAACATAAAATAGAACACACATTTCCAGTAGCTAGCAATCTCCTGTGGAAGAAGAAGATGGTCGTAAAGGAGAAAAATATACTAAATTCAGTTACTCAAATAAATATAAACATTAGTTGTATTTCATCAAACACCACAAAAACAATTTTGTCATACTCAAATTGGAGAAGAAGTTAGAGTAAACAATAGTTCATGTCTTGATATTGTGGTATCGTGTCTTCTTGAATCTTGGTTCAGCAAATAAAAAAAGAATAGATATTTGGACTTACATTAGATATAATTACGGAATAAATTTACATTTAATAAATACAAAATAGATAATAGAGAAACATTTATTGCATTATGAGCTATTATTAATGTTTATTTATTGTTGAAATTTTTTGTTGATGAAATGAAATGTAATAGATGAAATGAAATTGTGTACTATATGAAGAATAGAAAGAGAAAAGATCTTAAAATGGCAACTAAGCAAATAAGTGTGGTGACACAAATAGAATTATGTGACATAAAATGTTATTAGGTGGTTTGAGAATCTATTTTAATATATTATAATAGATTGGACATATATAAATATATACGGTTTTGTCTTTTTTATTTATTTTTAAAATTTTTCAATCATTGTAATCTTATAGGGTGTCTTTTATGAGTGAAAATAAGTTCGATCATCCCATAGGGCCTATGATCTAGCCAACGATAAATCTAAGCTAGACAAGATTTTGTTAGTTTGTTAATCTATTTAAAAATATGTCTAATTACTTATTTAAA
Source organism: Cicer cuneatum (assembly GCA_037974295.1). Taxonomy (NCBI): domain Eukaryota; kingdom Viridiplantae; phylum Streptophyta; class Magnoliopsida; order Fabales; family Fabaceae; genus Cicer; species Cicer cuneatum. The sequence goes on along the minus strand of JBBPBO010001984.1, from coordinate 63,804,309 downwards.
AATATTAATATGAAATAGACTTTTAATTAACATAAAATATCCTATTAGACTTTCTTAAATGCTAAGAATTTCAATTTCTTTCTTTACTTTATAATTAGAATCATGAAAGAAATGGTCCTTATAATTTTTTTAAAATTTACATTTTTGACCTATATATTTTAAAATTTGCACATTAGTTCTTATATTTTTCATTTTTTTGCAAATTAATCTCTAAAATTTTGCAAAATAGTCCTCAACCCTTCCAAAATTTCAATTTATGCCCAAATTTCATTGTCATTTTTGCCGTAAATTTTTTAAAATTTATAATAATAGCCCAATTTTAAAATCTTTATACAAACAACAAAGTTTAGAAATAAAAAGAATTTAATTGAAGCTTTTGAATTGTCTAAAGTTCTAATTTCTCTAAAATTTCTAATTACCTCGTTAATACACACAAAGAATATTTTTATCAATTAAGATTATAAATTGAAATTGATGAGTGTGTTTGCGAGTTAATTGAAGAGTATGAAAGAGAAAAGTTTTTTGAAAGTTAAATTCATATTTTATATATATTTAATATTTAAATAAAAAATTAAAAAAACAGTATGATATTATAGAAAAAATCATGTATCACATTATTCTTTCAATTTAAAAAAATATTAAATATATACGCAATTCTCTAAAATCTTCCAAAATACACCTGGCAAACGCAAGTTACCTATTCAAGAAACTTATCTATTATATACATTGAACATGGTTGTTGGCGTTTATGTAAAGCAAAACCTGAAAACCGTTAACCAATTCGATCTACCTTTACTATATTCCCTGTTATAAGTAATTCTGAGTCGTTCACCAACTCATGCAATGCTGCACACCACCAAAGTGGGACCCTTTTGCATAGGCGTGGTAGTACTAGTGGATAAAGGCTTCGCATGCATGGCACAGGGATAAATAAACTAAACACTAGTGTCCAAAGGTATATCCCAATGATAAGGATCCTAATGTTGATGAGCAAGTTTTATGAATGGAGTTCAGAAATCAATTCCTTAAGTGAAAAATTGATTCAGAAACATATGGGACTTTTGAGGCCGTGTAGAGGGTTGAGGAGAATTTTTGCTGAATTTATTGCATTTTTAAAAAAACAATTGTTTTAATTTAAGTTGTTAATATATACTAAACAAATCTAATATAAATGTAAATATAAAATTATTTAGCGGATTATTAGTTATAATAACCACTATTTTATGAGGGTATAATTGAAATGTTAAAAAATCACAAAAATAGTTTAATTACAATTTTGGTCCTTATATTTTCATCAATTCGTGAAGTTGGTTCTTCTATTTTAAAATCTGAAATTTTTAGTTCATCCCTAAGATTTTTAACTAAAAAAATGACGATTTGACATATTTTAAATGACATGAATACATAACATACAATCTCATGATGTTGAATTATCTAGATGTATTAATTATTTATATGTTATTAATTAAATTACAAAAATGAATAATTTCATAAGTTGAAACTGAAATTTTTTAAAAAATTTATTACAATTTAATGGATATTAATCATTTAACTTCATTGTATCGTATGTCACCTCGTTTAAACATGTTTCATTTACTTTTTTTAGTTAAAAAATATGAAGAATTAAGAGACCAAAACTTTTGAATTTTAAAATAGATGAGTCAATTTTGCTAATGAATGAAAATAAAGATAAAAACTACAATCAAGCCAAAATAATTATTACCTTTAAATATTATTATACAATAGCTTCTTCTATCACTCCCTATGTTTTCAAAAACCTTCAAAATACTCATCCAAATCACCCAATCCAAAAATATTTTTTAACAAAATACACTTTATGTGAAAAAAATTGAGGGTGAGAGAAGAAACTTTGTTGTTATATTTGATTTGATGTGGATTTAAGCCCAACATATCCCCAAATCAAAACCCATAACTTTCCACAAGCATTTCGAACAAAAATAAAAATTTGGTTTATTTGTAGTTCTGGTCCTTTTATTTTCATTAACTCACGTAATTGGTTCCTCATTTCCCCTATTTTAAAAGTCGACCATTATAGTTCCTAGCTCCTTCATATTTTGAACTAAAAAATGACGATTTGACATATTTTAAATGATGTGACATATAATTTTATGGCATAGAACCATTAGATGCATTAATTATTCATATGATATTAATAAAATTATAAAAATAAAAAATTTATGAAGTTGAAAGTTAAGTATTTTTAGGATTTTATTGCAATTTCGTGGATGTTATTCATTTTATATCATCATATCATATGTTATGTTATTTAAAGTATGTCACATTACTATTTCTCTTTGTATATATACCTATAAGTTTTCCCTTTTTATTTTTCAATGAAGTATTATTCATTCTTTTCTATATTGCAATAGGATGAACGATTAGATAAGGAATAAACTACGTTCAAAATTTATTGGTGAAATATTATTGACCCATTTGAAAAACACAATGTAATGTTTGAATTAAAATGAATTTATAAGTTCTTGTGAGCTAATTATTGGCCATTTGTTTTTCTATGAAATATATCACTCTATCTTGTGATGAAATTGATCTTAAATCTTGCTTTGTTGAATTTTTTAAGCTAAATGACTGTGTAAATATCAAATATGAATGAATGAGTTTGTAAATATGATTTGTTTTTTTTAAGACATGCGCATAGCATAGGCACACATTAATATTTTGTATTATAGGTAAGTGACTTGTGTGAGATCATTTTGATGCCAATATTTTAAGTTTTAATTGTGTAGAATGTAGATTCAGCACTTCAAGACAAATTAAAACAGGCATGCCTAATTAAAAAAATACTCAACATTGTCCTTGCATGTACATATTTGTGTACGAAGAGCTTACATGCTATTATGAGCGCATACCATTTTTTTTTTTTAGGAAATAAGCACATACCAATGAAATTTGATAAGGTCATCCATATTCTAGTAGCAACTTTGTGTTATGTATTTTATTTTATAAGTTAAGACATGTAATATATTATTAAGTAGCTAACATTTAGCACAAGAGATGCCAAATATTAAAGTTTGTATTATGTATTAACTTTGTGCATGCTTCTGGACACCATCTTTAATTCATTAGTAGTATGCTGATAAAAAGATAGAATAAAGTTAATTAAAAATTGAGTAATGGTATTGAAATACAAAATTTGAAACAAAATGAAATACAAAGACAATACTAAAATACAGTGGAGTTATATTTTGTTTTTCATAAAATATTAAAGTATTGTATTTATGTCTGATTTTGTATCAAAAAATTTGTTCCAATAATATTCCTAAAGATTACTTAGAGAAGTTCCACTTTGTGATGCTATGAAGGTAAGAAACATGATAGCACTGATCCAAGAGCTTCCTCAGGCTCAATGTTGGTGCTTCTTCACTGACTTTACCATCCATTTCCATCATGCATGCTTTATTTATACAGTAAGGATTTCGTAGTTACCGTCATTTTTGTTCATTTTATACATATTAAGAAGATATTACACATAAGATTAATAAATTAAAAATAATTATTATTATTTTATCAAATTATTCTTTTTAACTATTGGTATTTTTTTAATATCATAAATACAAAATCAAATTGATACTTTAAAAGTAATGTAAATAATAATAATAATTGAATGATACAATTAAATATATATATATATATATATATATATATATAATGAATTTGACATTCATTATGAGACATAGTATTAAAGGAAAGGTAGAGTTGCATATTTTAATCATAGATGCTCCTTCAAAATGATCCAAAAAAGGTTATAAATATATTTTTTAATTTTCAATTTTCAATTTAGATTTTGTTATAAGTAATAATAAAATACATGTGTACTAATGGTGGTATCATGTTTTTACATTAATTGTGTCGTGTTAGATGTCTATCTCAAAGTTTGTAGTGTTTTAGGAGTGGAGTTTGATATGGCTGGTATATAACATGTTATGAGATATAATAATGCCAAAATTATCCAATAGAAAGAAAATATATACAAAATTTAGAAAAGGGAAACAACTCCTCAGAAATGTACATCATAAGTGAACTCTTTCTTCAAAATTTTAGGCCTTTTGTTGGGATGCAGCTGATCTATAACCAATGAACAATTCACATTAACAACAAATTCCCTAAGATGAAAAATATCATCAATCATAATCCTTATAGGAGCCTTCACTACAACTAACAAAGGAATATGTCCAAGCTTTTGTTCAATCATAAGTCGATTTTGCATTTCAGGACCAAAATCACTATCTCCCTTCAATTTCACATTAAAATTGGTTATGTTCATCACTGGTTGCAAGAAAATAGGAAATTTCCCCTTGCAAATTATAGACCCTGAATAAATTATGCTAACTTCATTTTGTAAATAATCCAAACCAATTTTCTCATTTGGATTCTCTGCTTCCACAAAAACATCAATGTCGGTGTGTAGCTTATTGCCTTTTTGGAGGTCGAAATCCTTTACATCAAGATTTTCAACATTGTAGATAGGAGTTTTTGGTTCAAGAAAGAAATATAAAGCTATAACAATTGATACTAAGATGCAGATGATTAGAAAGATGGTGCAAACACAACAACTTAAGCAATAACAACAACATCTTAGGAATCCACAACTTTTAGTCCCATGTTTGGAATGGTACCTTCCATGACTATTTATTGAGGCATATCTTTTGGGAATAAAATAATCAGATGCCATGGTAAATATTGTGATGGTGATTGAACCAATTCAATACCTTACTTACATGTAGTGATCAATTAACCCTTTGAGATTGTTTATACATTCTAGGAGAGAAATTAAAATTGTCACTTTTTTCTTGTTTGAGAATTTTTTGGACACCATGATTTACTTTTATGTTTGTTGGTTTAAAGAACCTTCCATTGGTTAAGGATTTTGTTATGTATGTATGGACAAGATTTCCCTATAACCATGTTTTGTGGGGCTCAAATTGGTTTTAACAGTTTTTTCTTGCCTCCCTAAATTTAGGTACCCGTTTATTATGGTTGAGTTTGCTTTGTGATGATTTTAAACTATGATCAGCTGAGTTAAATTTCATAGAAATGATATTTTGACACTAAGGTGACAATAATAATTTAGATGGTTAATTTCGTTTTAATATGTAGTAAATTATGTTCGGTGAATGGTTAAATATCTTTATGGTTACTAAATATATAATAAAGAGATGTAACTCATGAACTATCTATTGGATGTAATTAACCAAATAATAAATGTCATTAACCAAAATTGTTAGGTGTTTAAATATACATAATATTCATTAATATTCAAAGTTGTGTTCAAATATACATATTTTTAGGTCTTCCTATATACTTGAAATCAATTATTGTGTTCAAATTTATACATGAAAACGCAGTTAATAATGTTGAAAGTTATGGTTAATTATACTAAGTGGATGAATAATTAATGGAATTGCAATACTTGTTATATTTATTAATTATCTATTGAGCATAATGAATCAAAATTTAAGCTACATATTAATTGGTGGCAAAATTTTGTTGTGAAATTTATGTCAAAATAACACAACCGATCAAATACCATGTATTTCTCTTTTAACTAATTTACCCGTGTAAAATATTTATCTTGGATATTGTTTATGATTAAAACTATAATTATTGTATTATAAGTTTGATTAAATTTTTATTTAAAAAATATTGAGAAAATATAGTACTAATGAAATAGATATTTATCTTTTAATTACTTGTTTCGTAAAACACTATCTTCTAGCTAATTGAACAGTGAAAATATTTATCTCATATAAAATTTATATAATAAATTATAACTAGTGTATTATAAATTTATTCAAATTTTGATTCATAAGACATTGAGAAAAATCAATACCACTGAAATATACATATTTGTCTTGTAATTATAATTAATTGACAAGTGAAAAATATTTGTCTTTGTTTACACAATAAATTATAATTAGTTATTATGATTTTGTTCCAATTTTTATGCAGAACATATTGAAAATACATAGTACTAATATTCATATTTCTTTTTTAATTGATTTATTCATTAAAAATCATTTTGTAACTAATTAATCAATTAAAAATAGTTATTCGGTGTATGATTTATTTTGTAAATTATAATTAGTATATTATAATTTTCTTCAAATTTTTAGTTAGAAACTAATTTTTCGAAAGACACAATTTCAATGAAATATATATTTTTTAATTAATTAATTTATGAAAGATTGTCTTTTAAATAATTGATTAATAAAATATATTTATCTTGAGAGTGGCTTATACAGTAAATTATAATTAGGCTAAATAGCACTTGTGGTGACTTAACTTAATTTCAGTTAAGTTAAATCACTCAATTCAAAAAGTTCATCAAAATTTTCAATCAAAACCCATAAAATTAATTAAATTCTTCAATATAATACAGATTTCATCAAATTCGAAACTCAAATCTTCAAATAAACTCATATTTCCATCTCTAACAACATCAAATAAAGAATGAAATTTGATGAAATTTTTTGTATGAGTTTATTTGAAGATTTGAGTTACGAATTTGATGAAAATTGTATTATATTAAAGAATATAATTAATTTTATGGATTTTTGTTGAAAATTTTGATGAGTTTTTTGAATTTTTGTAAAAAAAAAAAAGGATAATATTGTTGACATCTTAAAACATAAAAGATCAAATTGTCACTTAAAATTAAATAAAGGACCAAATCGGAAAGAAAAAAAAAGATAAAGGACTAAAACGTTAACTGAAATTAAGTTAAAGGACCACGGGTGCTATTTAGCCTTATAATTAACATATTCTAATTTTGTTCAAATTTTTATTTAAAATATATTTAAAAAAATACAATATTAATGAAATATATATTTTTATTTTAATAAATTGGGATAGAGAGTGTTTTTTTTATTGATGGGAAAGAGTTATAAGTAAATTTAATAGTAATATATAGTCAGAAATAATAAGAAGATATAAAAAATATAAATATGTATATTGGGTGAGAGAGTAATTAAGTTGTTGAATTTTCTCAGTATGCATTTGGATATTTATCTCTTGAAATTTAGAAATAGATAAATAATACTCTGAAATTGAAGGTCGTTAGGCAATATAGTCTCTATGTTAGTTTTGTTTCATTAATAAAGTTGACGTAGACGTTAACTGCTTACGTGACGAGCTCTGCTTTTAGTCAACTCATTGACACGTAAGAGAATGACTAATTTGCCTAATTTTGGGAATATGTGAGGTTAATTTACTCAATTTTAAAAACAAAATTGAAACTCAATTTTTTATAAATAAATAAAATAATTGAAAATATGTCATTATTGCAATTGTAACATCTCCATCTATATAATTTATTCTTGTTCTTCTACCATGATTTCACATCAACTTTTTCCAAGAACCTCATTTATATAAAAAATCAAAAACCACTTATTCTACTTCCTCTATGGGTGAAAGCTTGAATCTGGTGATTCTCAAATGTCATTGTGAAAGAAATGTTATTGTTAGAGTTGTTGCAACTAAAAAGAATTTAGGAAGATAATTTTTTCATCCCCATTCTTCAATTTCTCTAATTTTTCGGATGATATATATAACGGTAACTTCTTTATATGGGTTGATGAGGCTAAGGAACTAAGTTTGCTTAACGGAGAAATAGACCAAGATGTGTGAAAGACAAAGCTGTTGGGCAAAGTCAACGGTTTGGTAAAAAAATCTTCTATTAAGGACAATGAAGTTGATGATGTTTGAAAAACAAGAATGATGGATACACTAGTCTCATTATCTAAGGACCATGGAAGTGAAGATGTGTGAGTGACAAGGTTGATGGACAAAATTGAGTCGTTAAGGAATGAAGTCAAAATATTAAAGTATATTTTGTATTTTGAACCATTGTTATGGAAGACATTGATTTGAATGTATTTATGTAATATTGTTGTTGGGAAATATAAAATGTTCAATTGGTATATGAAATTTATAACTTATAAGCAAATAGGTCTCCAAAAAAATTACAATTACAAACAAATTAGCCCTTGAGACATTCTTTTTCAAAATAAACTAAATAGCAAAATGCATTAATGAAGTTCATTTAACTCTAAATAAGTGTGAATTATATCATAAAAAATATATCATAATATCATATAAATGCGTGTCAAGTACATTATCTAAATGATTCCAAAAGAGAGATTAATAAGTAATAAGTGTCAACAAGACAAAAAAACATGATTCAAAATATTTCATTTTTCAATTACTTCATATAGTTTGTCTTATCATGAGTGGTGGTGCTCTAATTATGGGTGGAGGTGGTGGTGCATTCATGAGTGGTGGTGTAGATTCTCCTGATGGGTGGTGGTGCATTCATGAATGGTGGTGTGAGTTCCCTAATGGGTGGAGGGCTTATACAAAATTCATTAGGGTATAGAATTAGTCCTCTAAATCTATATCTTTTAACCTGCAAAAATCAGAATCAATATACTCAAATCAGTTCCTAAAATTGTCACTTATTTCCATTTTGGTCTCTACTGTCGTATTAAAAATGGCAACATAGCCCTTGAGTTATCATTCCTTTTTTTGTAGTTCCTAATACATCTCCTTGGACAGGTACCTCTTGGGACAATGTTTGATCTTCATGAGTGGGTCCATATTGTGAAAATGGTATTTCAGTTTGACTTTTGTCTATCTTATGTCTTAGTTTGGAGGAGAAAATTATAGAAATTGGAGAAATCAGTTATCAAGCTTTGAGATATCTTATACCTCATAGTTGTTTGAATTTTTGGTGATAATTATATTATTTATTTATAGACAAAAAAACATTAATGAAATATGAAGTTACTTTTATATCCTTCATGTTTTTTCTAATAGAGTTTCGTATTGAGACAAATGTGTAATTTTTTAGTAGTTAAAATAATTATATATATATATATATAATTTTAAATTTTTTTGAATAAATTTTATTTCATAAATTCATTAAACTTTAAAAAATATTACACAAATCTTAATTATAAACTAAAATGCATTAAAAAAGTTTGTTAACCTATTTCTATCTTTATTTATATATGAGATGGTGGATTACATTTAACGTAGGTATAGGATGGGAAGGCCTCTATATAAATTTTTTAATTAAGCCTATAAAATATAAAGAAAGAAAATACAAGGTATTGATGGCAGTCACATCAAAGCCTCCCGCCAAATTTATTATGCGAACTCGGTATAGCACATGAACATTAATTAATTAAATTGTTAAATGTGATAGCACACAAATATAAGTGCAAACCGAGGCTTGCATTTATGCTACCTATCAAATACTTGTGCTGACGAAGCAAGCAAATCACGTAAAAGAAGCACTTTTAACTCTTGCGTTTTAAATTCATACTTTTTTCTCTTCTAACATGAAACAACAAAAGCTCAAGCAATCTTGTGATCTAAGTATGAGTAATCCTCATGCGCACACTCTTTCATGTGACGATCTCCTCTTGCCTGTGAACCGCTTCAATTCCACACTTTCTCTTCTTTACACCCCCCCTTTATTTTCTACCTATATATATACTCAAGAAGAACATCTCATAACAATACTTTTGAAATTGTAAGAGAAATTAACCATGATGAAGAAGAGCGTTGTCTATGCTGCCGCATTTGTCCTTCTTTCACTTTATTTTCCAATGATGATCACTTCTTCAAGGCACATAAGCCACTCAAATTCGAGTAAGTCTCATATTTTTATATTTAAGATCCTAAATTTGTGTAACTCAATTATCACACCTTTTAAGAAAAATAGATAACCTCATTTAATTTAATCTGTTCAAAATTATATAAAAACTGTATTTTCTAAATTGTCTTTCATCAAAACTTGATCCCTAAGAAAAAAGAATTACTGAAAAATAAGATCTAAATCAATAAAAGGGCTATTGTAGCAATAATATAGCATTACATGTAGTAGAACTAGAACTAGTTAATTTTTGCTTATATCATTTGTCAAAAAAAAAAAAAAAGACTTTTACTTATATTTAAGATTTAAAGTAGATATTTTGTAGCTTATATTTGATAGAGAAGAAGGAGTATATAATTAAAACCTATAAATTAGAATTATTAGATAGTTGAAATTAATCACAAATTTTTACGGACATAACTTAAATGTAATTATGTTGGTACTATTTTACTACTAAAAATTATTAAATTAGAAAAGTTTTCTTCCAAATTCACATTAAATTTAGTGATAAATGAATTAGAGAGGGTTTTTTTTTCACTAATTTCTAATTTTTTTTATTTTATTTTATTTTATTTTCAAGTAGTATTTTCTTATTAGATTGAAATTACGTGTATTATTCATTAACAACATTCAAACACTAATACCATAGCAAACTCTCTCACTCATGTCTTATTTTAATAGGTTAACATCACCAACAATATTTATAGAACTGTTTCTAAAGTTCATAAAAAAAATTACGTATATATACTTAATAATTTATATATGAAATTTATTATATGTTCATTTTATCTTTTTAGATAGATACTCATAGAAAAAAAATAACATCCCAGAAAACAAATATATATATATATATATACACACGTCTCTAATTCTGTTATTAATTATCGTAGTTAATTAAATTTTTTAGTATAGTTAATTATTATTAAATTGGTTTAGTGTATTAATTTAATGTGGTTTTGTTAATTTTCATGTTTTTTAAATAAGTGTTAATTTACATGTTAATTAGTAGGACATGGACACTCAGATCTTGAAGTGGGAAATAAAATAGATGGAAGTAAAGGGACAAGACAAAGGTTATTACATTGGGAGGGAAGAACAAAACAACATATGCGTAGACCCGACACAATGCAAGTAGCCGGGTCGAGGTTACCGGATTGTTCTCACGCATGCGGGTCATGCACGCCATGCAGATTGGTGATGGTGAGCTTAGTTTGTGCATCCCTTGCAGAAGCTGAATCATGTCCAATGGCTTACAAATGCATGTGCCATAACAAGTCTTATCCTGTTCCATAATTTTAATTACAGGATTTCAATTTGCTAACCATGTGTAACATATACCGTGCCCATTTTCCTTGTGGTTTTTTTAAAGTAATTTATTTGCTTTCTTAATCCCTATTTTGTTCAACAATGTAGACATGGTTTCATAGCAATGAAAATGGTTTTTGGCACGATGAGGAGTGTCTGGGTTTTGTTGAAAAAATATTTCCTCCGTTACCTTTTGGCTGGCGTTTCAAAATTATTTACATATATTAAGAAAATTAATAAATTTATCCTTTTTTGTTAATATCTTTTAAGCTAAATAGCACTTGTGATCCCTTAACTTAATTTCAGTTAACGTTTTAGTCTTTTATTTTCTTTTTTTTTTCCGATTTGGTCCTTTATTTTAATTTTAAGAGACAATTTGATTTTTTATGTTTTAAAATGTCAACAATGTTATCCTTTTTTTTTTACAAAAATTCAAAAAATTCATTAAAATTTTCAACCAAAATCCATAAAATTATTTATATTTTTTAATATAATACAAATTTCATCAAATTCGAAACTCAAATCTTCAAATAAACTCATATTTTCATTTTTAACAACATCAAATAAAGAATGAAATTTGATGAAATTTTTGTATGAGGGACCACGGGTGCTATTTAGCTTATCTTTTAGTAAAATAAATAGTTTATTTTGCTATCTCATTTCACATATTTTATACTTGCAATAAATAGTTAAGAATATTATCAATAAAATAATAATTAATATTGCACACAACTTTGAAAAGATAAGTTCAAAAGAATATATATTGGTATTATCAAATAATTTTCTCTAATTTATCCACCTGGGTATTATTATAGTGTCTATTAAAAATAATTAAATTAAGAGTTTTGATACATTTATCTATTCAATTTTGACCTTAGTAATTAAATAAATAGTTTTCATAATAGAAAATTAAATTTTAATTTAAATTTAAATTATAACAAAAAACGTCGTTTCAAAATAGAGCCAAAAGATAAAATTTAAAAATTTAATAGTGTTAAATTTAAAATATGGTCAAATCTCATTTATAGATGACATATCACTCAACTATTAGTAATTTAATTTAATAGTACTAAAATATGTTAATTTTCAAATGTATTGAAGTCCCCCTTTAAAAATTACAATTAAACACAAATAATTTTTTCCTAAAATGCAGCAAAATAAAAATAATGGAGGGAGTAACTTTTAATGTTTATTTTTGGTACACAGTTAACTTTTAATGTTTTTGAGATTATGAATAACCATAACTTTTTTTATTTGAAGGGAAATATTTGCCGAGTGTTGTGAATCCAGTGCATATATAATAGAGTAGGACTCTTAGGCCATAAAACTTGTACGGGATTAATGAAAGTTTTATTCTTTACTATACTCAACTCCTACATTTTATACAAACTATCCATTTAACTTTCTTTTTTTAAATAATTTTTTTATTCCACTAAATTTTATTAAGGTTCCGGAAAATTTTAAAAAAAATTTGCGAAACACCTATTTTTTAAAAAAATTTGAATTTTGTACAAAAAATATAGAAAAAAATTTCATGACACAAACGTGTTTTATGTGTACTATTGAAAAAAAATTTCCAGTACACAAATATTAGAGTTTAGCCCTAAACCTTATTAAAACACACTCTGTACCGAAAACTTGAAGAAAAAAAATTTACTACACAAAAAACAATTGTGTAGCAAAAAATAAAGAAAAAGTTTTACAGTACACAAAACTTAAAAAATATTTTTTGGTACACAAAGGTTAGAGTTTAGAGTTTAAACCTTAAACCTTACCGAAACACACTTGTATATTGAAAAATTTGAAAAAAAAAATCCGATACACAAAGAATAAATTTTTTAAAACTCATAAATTCCAGAAAACTTTTTCTTTTTTAAGTTTTTCGAAACAAATTTAAATTTAATAGATGTAAAAAAAATTTAAAAAGTAAAGAAAGAGATAAAAAAAATACTTCGTATAAAATGTGGGGTAAAAGGACAAGTGTGGGGCTAGATGGTAAAATTTTCGGATTAATTTGTCTCATATCTAAAGCTGTCACAAAAAAGTTAGATAAAACTTATAGTTTGGGTTGCATAATTTGAGCCCATATTGTAATTAAATTTTGAAAGTTGTACCCCATACCCCCCTTTTATACCTATACCCCCATACATTTTTTAAAATACTAATAATACTCTGTCTATTTTTTACTATTTATGTAAATTTAAAGTTTTTTTTTTTACCCCTCAAAGATTTCCGAAGTTGGAAAAACAAAAATTTCCGACCGGAAAACTTGAAAAAAGTTTTCCGAAAAAAATGTATTTTTATAACTACCGGAAAACTTGTAGGAAAGTTTTCCGGGAAAACTTCCCTACAAGTTTTCTGGTAGTTTTTTTTTTTTGCAATTTTTTTTTTTAATTTTTTTTTAAAATTTTTTTTTATTAATTTTTTTTTATAGATATGGATAATCTGCTGGTATTATCTAATAAAACATGCGTTGATACTACCAACATTTTTAACACAGAACAGATATGAATAATTATAATTTGTATCATAAAAATCTATTATTGTCGAACAATTATGCCGTCTCTACCTGATAAACCAGTGCCCACTAAAATGAAAAAATAACAAGAAAAAAAACAGTTAAAAAAATTTTTAAAAAAATTAAAAGAAAAAAATAAAAAAAAAAATTTCCGAAAAACTTCAATTTCAAGTTTTCCGGTAGTTGAAATTTATCAAAAACTTCCGGAAAACTTACTGTGAAGTTTCCCGGTAGTGCAACTTTTTCCGGAAAACTTTTTTTCAAATTTTCCGAAGTTACCGGGAAACTCTTGAACTCTCAATTAAAGTGTCTCTCTTCTCTTGAACTCTTCCTCTCAGTTGCAATGGCCATGGTAGCGTTACTTTTTGTTCTTGATTCTCAGACTATTTTAATCTGTTTCTTATATTTTTCAAATTCTTATTATTTTCTTCTTCTTCTTACTTAAGTAAATTTTCTCTATAAATAAAGTAAAAAACAAATGTCAATGGTTTTTATCAGCAATAATTTTTTTCTTTACCACAACGTATAGGAGATTATTCAATGGTTCTTAAATCACAATTAAGTAGCTGATATCATATTAAAATTTACACGATTGAAGAGATAAACGAAAAAGGAGGTAGACATTTATTAGAATTTATACTAATAAAATTAATACAACGAGCTCTATATACAGATAAACTACCTAATATCGAATGATAAATTGACTAATATCGATCAGACAAACTTTAACACTCCAATTAGCAACTCAACTACTACCTATTAACAAACTTTTACATGTAACGTTAACAATTGATATATGATATGGTGTGATATTATTTGTTAATTGTGAATTGTTTTAGTTAATTTGTGAACTGTATAACAAATCTCTTTTCACATATTATATTGTTTTAGTTAATTTATAAATGTCTCTTTTCACGTATTATATTTTTATTTTGTAGTGATATTATGTTGAATCTTTGATAAAACACTTTTATGAATTTCAACTATAATATTTTAGTTAATATTTATCGCTCCCCCAATATTTTGTGTAAAATCTACCGCTGGTTCCTATTTGTGCTCATTATTTTTAGTTTTGTTCTCAAATTGGCAAATACGAATTTTGATGCCATGATTGGGTATGTTTGTCATGTGTATATTTTGATACAATTTTGTTATTTTAAATTAGATGGGTTGCTTTTGAAAAACAAAATCACCAAATTGCTTCTTAAAATTATAATTTTCGGACATTCATCTTTGAAATTTGAAAATAGATAAATAATACCTTAAAATTAAAAGATTTGAGAGGCATCAAACTATGACTATATAAGCTAATTTGCCTGATTTTGAAATTGAAATTGAAACTCAATTATTTTTGGAAATTGAAACTCATCATTATTGTAGCGGTAACATCTCAATCTATATAATGCATTCTTGTTTTTCTTTCATGATTTCATATCTTTTTCCAATATTTTTAGAGTTGCTACAACTAAGAATAACTTTGAAAGAGAATTCTTTTCATGCCCCCTTCCAAAGGTGATTCCTCAAATTTTCTTTCCCCTTTTTCTCAATTTTCTCTCCAATTCTTTTCTACTAATATCTCAAAGCTTGCTCACTAATTTCTTCAATTTCTTTGATTTTCTCCTCCAAACTAAGACACGAGAGGGACAAACCCAAACTGAGCCACAAAAGGGAACAAGCCAAACTAAAATATCATTGTCACAATCATGAAGATTAAGTGTTGTCTCAAGAGGTACTTGTTCAAGGAGATGTATCGGGAACTAGAAAAAATGTGTGATAACTTAGGGACTGTATTGCAATTTATAATATGATTGTAAGAACCAAATTGCTAGTAAGTGAGCAATTTTGGCGACTTGATTTGTGTATTTTGAAAAACTATGTCTCATGAGCTAATTTACTTGTAATTGTAATAATTTGGGGACCTATTTGCTTATAAGCTATAAATTTCATCTACCAAATTGAATACTTTAAATTTCTCAACAATAATGTTACATAAACACATTCAAATTACTATCTCGCATAACAATGGTTCAAAATACAAAATATAAACATTATTGTCAAAGTATACTTCAATATTTTGACTTCATTCCCTAGTGATTCAACTTTGTCGATCAACATTACCTTCCACATCTCTTCACTTCAATGATCCTCAGATAATGAGACTAGTTTGTCAATCATTCTTGTTTTTCAAACATTATCAATTTCATTGTTCTTAGTTGAGGATTTTTTTACCAAACTGTCAAATGGTCCAACAACTTTGCCTTCCAAGTATCTTGATATGTTTCCCTTTAAGCAAACTTAGTTCTTCAGCCTTGTCAACCCATATAAAGAAGTTGTAATTATATGCATCATCCTAAATAAAATAGATATATTGGAGAAGTGACGTAAAGAGAATTTTCTTTCAAAGTTATTTTTAGTTGTAATAATTATAGCATTTTTTTTATTTACTTTTAATCCCTATAAAATAAAAATATAGAGTAAAAATAAAAAATAAAAATTTAAAAATTAAATTTAAAATATCACAATTTTGTATAGATTAAAAACGTATTAAAAAAAACACCAAACAATTAACTACCGAAAGATCATTTATTGGACGGATTAATTCACTTCTTTTTTGTTTCGGCTTAACAAAAAGTCCACCAAACAACTGAACTATCAAAAGAAAACCCGACTACATCATGTTATAAGATTATTTTTTTGTCTGTCATCTTTCAATATTTAATTAAAATATATAAAAGAATATTATCGAATTAGAAATTTGCTAATGTTTACTTAATCTCATTTTTTCACCTTGAGAATTTTCGGGACCTGAAGAGAATCTTCCAGATTTTTTTGGAACAGATGATGATATACATCGCTTTCAAATTAGTGGCTTATAAAACCCACTACCAAAAAACTACTTAAAAGACTTTTTTTGAAAAAATAAATAAATATCCTGATTGAACAGGCATCGTTGTTTATCACCATGTTTACCGCGCTGAATTTTAGCTGCATCTTATCCAACAACCAAATTCCAAGGCTTGTGCGCAACCGTGATAATCAATTAAATTTAAAACGAGAAGTTGATAA
This sequence comes from Cicer cuneatum, assembly GCA_037974295.1. Lineage (NCBI taxonomy): Eukaryota > Viridiplantae > Streptophyta > Magnoliopsida > Fabales > Fabaceae > Cicer > Cicer cuneatum. The sequence continues at coordinate 63,787,723 of JBBPBO010001984.1, read as the reverse complement.
AATGATAAAGTGAGTGAACCAATTAATATTATAATTATATATGAGCGTTGGGGTAAATAATATCAATGATTTATTTAATTATTATTAATTGTTGATATTATTTATTTTACTTTTTAAAATATAAATTAAATTTCATGTTGATATATAGTTGCCGCAAACTTTCACTCAATTTTACCCACCAGAGATATCCAAAATAGCACAGTTCTCTTCCTTTAACCAATTTATTATTTTGTTTTTTAATGCTAAATAAACAATTGCGCATTTATCATAAGCCATATTAAAATTATAGGAGAGATGTTAATATTGTGTTACTCAACTAACACGTATATTATGATATTAAGGTAAACTTTTTACGTTATTGAACAATACCACAAATCACCATTTATATGAATTTTAATGTACATATTATTAAAGTAAAATATTTATATAAATGTAATGATTATAATTAACAAAAAATATAAAAAAATACAATTAAGTTAATATTTTTAGTCATGAATTAAATAAATCATATTATATATAGTTATGTTTTGCTTAATTTATCGGTTACTCTCTCTGTTTCATTTTCTCTATGTAGTCATTCTATTACTAACACCTGCTTCACTAATAAAATGATTACTTTAAGACGTGTGTATTAATTAACTTAAAATGATAAATAAAAAGTATCTTTAGTTGAATATTCATCCGTGGGAGTGTGGCCTAGTGATTTTGTTGTATTTTAATAAAGAAAGTTAATGTGGAGATTAGTGTAATATATATATACATTGATTTGAACGCTCAGGTCAATTTAAATATTTAACGCATAAAAAATATCTCAAATTTGGCGTTGTCAAGATCTTTCTTCTTGGCCTTTCTATGATTAGAATAGGTAAAATGAAAGTGAATTTGTCAATTGTTCAAGAGGTAAAATGAAGGAAAATGAAGAAATTCATATACAGCGACGTACAGTGGGTCCCTCTTTTCCTTTTGACTTTAAGAAAGCTCTTATTAAAATCAACCGTCTTGATAGATTTTGTACACAAACTTGTATAACAAATGAAGTTATATTTCAATAAATTCTACAAGAATTGTTTAGTTTTTTAAAATTACTATAAACTTTTAAATAAAATATATTTTTATATAAATTGAAATTAAATTTTTGGTCAAATTTTACTTCAAACCATGAATATTTAGTATTATAGTCTCTAGATGTCGGATGATTAAAACCAAAAGTATTTAATTAATTTGTATAATCATATTTAAAAATTATTTTTTAACTTTTTCATAGACATCGAAAGTTTATAAATTCTTGTCATAAATAAATTTATTAATTTATTTTTGTTGACAAATTTCATCAATAAATTAAAAGTTAATTTAAACAATTCTTTAAATAGGGTCACAATTTTTGAAACTACGTGGACATGAATATTCAAGTTTGTATATTTAAAAGTACTCTCTTACATCTTTATTGGTCTTAACTACATGTTTTATAAGGGAAAGAGGTTAGATAATCACAGGTGTGAATAAGTGTGATGGATCAAAAATTAAGTAAAATATGATTAAAAATTATTTTAATTAAAGATTAAATTTGTGTATTTATTTGATCTAAATGAAAACTCTTTAATCATATGAAATTGGCTACTTTATTGCAAGTAATGTCATATTTTAAAAAATATCACGGTATTGTATGTTATGTTAATTAGAGTTTTAAATAAACGCCAGTGATTTCTTAATAATATAAGACAAAAAAGTAGTATTAAAAGTTAAACAGAAATAAACTATCCATATATAATGCTAATATTTTATATAACTAAAAATATTTTTACGATTACTTGAGTCAATTTCAAGTAATTTTTTTTAATTTTTTATTTGGTTTTGTATGTTTTAAAATGTTAACATTATTATATTTTTTATAAAATTTGTTACCCTTTTGTTAAAAAATCTAGAAATCCAAAAAATCTATCTACATCTTCAAAGAAAATCATGTCTTTATTAAATTCAAAACATAAATCTCTAAAGAAATTCAGATTTTCATCTCAAACAACAAAATCAAATCCCCAACAAATAACAACAACAAAGAAATTATATACATTGAGGTGGGTTAAGGGAGAAAAGTAAAAGAAAATTGATAGGTTTTTTTTTTATCAAAGGGTTGATTTTTTTAAGATACAAAATCACTTGCAACAGAGGTTCAAAGAATTAACTTAGTAGTATAAAAGATTAAAATAAAAGAAGGAAATAAGTTTCACCTCTAGATCTTAGACTGAGATGTAAAAAGTTTAAGTCCTTGTAAAATGTTTTACCATTGAAATTTCCAAATTTCACACAAATCTTCTTAATATTGGAGATCAAGATTTGAGTTTTTTTAAGATCTATATCCTGAATTTAACGAAAGTTTGGATTTTTTTAAAAATGATGATAAATTTTATAGATTTTTTATTTTTTTTAACAAAAGTGTTACGAATTCTATAAAAAATTGTATGTTTTAAGATTTTTAAATATAAAGAACTAAATTGAAAACAAAAAAAAAAATTGAAAAGTATATCTTTATTTAAAATTAAGTTAAGGACCTCCGAAGTAATTTTGTCTACTATATCATCAAATAAAAACTTCCTTTAGACGTAATGATATACATTTATTATTTTTTAGAAACATTGCTAAATGCTAACTGAAAATTAAACAATCACTTACCTTTTAGCAATGGCAAACAATACTCAAAGTATCGAGTATCAAATGTAAATTAGTCTCAATTGAATGAAAAAGTGGACATTGAACATTACATAAGTGGAGGAATCTATATATTTAATGTCTTAAGTTTTTTTTTGAAGATATAGTATCTAACCTAGTGTGGTTACTCTAGTCCAATGTAATATCTCTCAAACTCCTTCATGACCAAACAGAAATATATTATAGTCAATGATTGACTAAGGTGACCGATTTCTTTCATCAAAAGTCTTCTTGACAACAGTGTTTAAGTGGTGTGTCTTGTTAATATTGAGTGTCATAAACGGTGAAATGTGTGTAAATGAAAAAAACTTTTGCTTAAATACTTAGACAAATAGATATGATCACACTTGAGGAAAAGATCATTAATGCAACAATGCACGTTAGAGTCTCACATCAGATAAAAGAATAAACATTTGACATTATATACGTGAAAGGAGTCGTGCTTAATTTCTTAAAATTTAAAATAAAGATGTAGTCTGATGTTCAAAATAAAGATGTGCACGGTTGCTCGTAACACCTCATATTATAGCAACACACTTTTTATTAACATATTTTTCAACATAATTTTATGATATATCTATTCTTTTAAAATTTGAGATACTCTTAATCATATTTTACTTAAATTATTAATAAGATCTCAAAAAAATCAAAATTTGCATTAGGATTTTTTGTTATTACTTGTTGCCTATTTTCATAACTATATCTATATATATATATATATATATATATATATATATATATATATATATATATGGGTATTTAAGCCCATCCATCGACCATATGCATGCATGACACAGCAACAGCCGTATTCAATATGGATGAACATTGAAAGAACCCAAGATCAAGACAATCCAACTGTCTATTCCCTACTTACAATTTTTTCTTCTTCTTTTCTTTGTCTTTGTTTAATGAGTGCGCACCAAAACAAAAATACAACAAAAAATGCATTAGTCACGAGGGAAATGGGAACATGACACATAAACAAAATTGAGAAAAACTTCACATCATTCATCAAATCCATTAACCATTATTGTCAATAGCAAGTGATCATACACAATCAAATCATAAATTAAGTTCTATAGTCTCTCACCTCTGTCCCACTCATGACCCCTCCCTCCCTCCCTCTCTCCAATTCCCTCTTAATCAATATATAGACTATTGAAAAGAGTCAATTCATCAATAACCCTTTTGCTTTGAAGGTTCAAAGTTGGTCCTAAAATACTCTCAAGGGTTAATTAAAGTATCAACTACTACTATTACTACTTCTATACATATCCTCAATATATTCTCCTCACACACTCTCAATAAAAGACAAAAGAAGAAATTAATGGTCCAAGAAAGTGCATAAAAAAAACTAAAGATCCAAGAAAAGGATTCTAGCTTTGTAGAGTAGTGGATTAATCATATCCCTTTTTTTTTTTAAATATATATTTTTTTTAGCCATGCCTAATGCCCATGAAGTAATTAAAGTCATGATGCTGAACCCTTAGTTGCTTCAACCATGAGTCTGCCACACTCAATAGTGACACAAGTCTCTCTTGGTCCCGACCACGATTCCCTGCCACCCACACATTTCCACCTTGCATCTTGTACGTTGCTAATCCAAATGCTGGCAATGAGATGCTTTCCCCTTCCTTTTTCTTCTCTTGACCACCCTCAATATCATCATCTAGGTCCATCCCTATACAACAATAACATGCCTTTCATTAATTAGTATGTGAAAATTAAATAAATCATATGAGTCATAATAATTAATTAAAAGCCTCAATAGCTCATTAATGTCATGCACTAGCTTAATTTTAGTCCTTGGAATTCATGTGTTCGGATCGTCTATAATCAATTTTTTGGTGCACTCGACTATAAAAAATTAAATTAAGAGAAATAAATTTTTTATTTCTTAATTTAAAATCTACACTCAAATGCATCATAAAGTTGGTTATATATGTGGCATAAGTCTAGATTTAATTTAACGACAATAAAATTAATATTCTCAGACATTAGATAAATCTAAGTACGAATAAAACTTACCTACTAACCTACATGAGTAATTAATGACACTTTTAGTGAAAAAGAACATCTAAAGCACCTATGATACTATAGCTAAGATTTACCCTTCAATTTAACACACCCCACAAAAAAACATAAACATGAAATAAATACCTTGAAATGAAGATGAAAGTGTGTGGTAAGTGAGGAAGCATGTGGAAAGATCTTTGATTGTTCTTCCCATTGGGATGTGATATATTGGGTACCTAAAAAAAACAAAAAGTAAATTAGTCAATATTCATAAATGCTTACTCAAGACCTTAAAAAATCTCAAGGTATTTAACCATTGACACTATTTTTTTTTTTTATTTTTTTTTATTTAACAAATGTTCTATATAAAAAAAACTATTTACATTTTATTTGGGAGGAGAAAATTGATTACCAAGCAACGGCCATCCAAGTTGCTGGCGAAAGATCCACACTTCTTAATGACATCAACCCTGGGTATCTTTGAGCTAATCCAGATATCTGAAATTTAGAAACATTGCCACCAACTCAAAAATAGAATCTCTATACTTTTACACCTTACCGTTTATTTATGATTGATGTATTTTAAGTTCTTTTTGTAACAAACTAACAATCACTATAATCCATCCAAATAATGAAAACTACTTACATTATTTTATAACCGGTAGCACAACAAAAGTTGTGGATGAAGAACATATGCTATGCTAGAAACGCATGATAAGTACATTGAAAAGAAATAAAGAATTAAAGAATATGCTTTAATTTCCATTTACACTTGATTAGTTCACATGAAAATGAGTCTCTACTTATTCAATTTCAATGGTCAAAAGTTCGAATTTATCTTTTAGGGTTATTCATAAAATTATTGTTAGTGTTCCAATTTCTATATTTTATTTTATGTTATAAGGAAATGTATTTTGGTAATTTAAAATTCAGTTAAAAAGTAAGTAAACTTTAGTTAATAAATTTTACAGTCAACATTTAAACTTGATTAGTATAACCAAATCACATGGTTTGTTTTGATGTCATTTAAGAAAACCAAAAGCAGAACATAGATATTTATGAACTTCTAATCAAGGTAATAAATTAACAGCATGAAGTTAGAAAGAAAGAAAAAAGCTAAATTAAACACACACCTTATCCATTAGAGGAACTCTTCCATATGGATTTGATCTTTCAAAATATTGACAATAGAGGTGACCCAACCTATCATTCAAGTGCCAGAGACAATCTTGCTCATATCCTCCCTCTTCTGATGAAGTTCCATCCCATCTCCATAACTTATCACACTCACTCTCATCACTATAAGAATCACTATATGAATCCCTTGTTTCACAATCACCTGACTCTGCCTCTTCCCTGAAAAATGCACATTTCAAATTTATTCATTAATAACTTCTTTTCATAACATCTATGTGAATTATACTATTAAATATGTTCTGTTTGAATAAACAACTTAGAGAATAAATATCTATTACATAAGTGTTGATTAATAAATTATAAATTGTTTTTATAAACTATTCTTAAGAATTAATATAAATAAACCAAAAACAATATAGAAATTCTTTGAAACAGTCTTACAATTTTTTATAGATAAGTAAGCTCAAATAAACCATAATTTCAAAAGCATCTTTATGCAAACCGTGTGAAAGTTTGACATTAATTGATAAACATAATCCTTCATTTCCATAGTGGGGTTTCAATCACAAAAACGTCTTATGGTTTGTTAGACATATTGGGAACACCAATTAAAGCAACAAACAAGTTTTGAAGCAGGATTATGATGGAACACAATAAGATCAACTCAAATTTAGTCAAAACAACAATGATCCAATCCAATATCCAACCACACTTAAATAGATATTGATATTAAATTAATTATTACCTGAAACTATTGCTAGTGAAAATCTGAATTGCAGAAAGATAAGGCACATAGTACTGTACAAGTGTTTCTCCACTAGTTAAGGTGATTGGAACTCCAGCTCCATAGGCACTCCATTCATCATAACAATTCCAAAGATCACCTAAGGTGAAATATTCAACTGTTTCTCTCTCCCATGGATGCCATAAACGGTTCAAATTTGTAATCTCTGACTGCAACAAACAAAAAAGACATTATTAAAAACATAAAAATTTAGGACAACAACATATTTAATTAATTAATTAATTAATTTATAAAATAAAAAAATGAAATAAGAGAATAAATTAAAAACCTTTGGTAGAAACTGAGATTGAACAAAGGGTGTTGTACACCGAAGGAAGCAATCAAGGTTAGAATGCATTGACCCTTTATTAAAAATCATGAATTTTAGAGAGAGAAAGGGAGGGAAGAGGCTAAGAGGGTTTTTTTCAGCTTCTCTCCCAACCCTGAAAACAGAGATAACCCAGATGGACAAAAACAGAGAGAGAGAGAGACTAATTTGGGATTGCAATTTTGTGTTTGAAACAAAGAAAGAAATAAAGAAAGAGAATTGAAATGCAAAAAGTAAAAAACACTTTCTATTTTTCGACGTTTATACACCGCAAAATCTTAGTGTCATTCTCTCTAATAATATCTTTTTTTCTTTTTAATGTCTCTATGTTTTCTCAGTCTTCGCCGGCAATGTTGTGAATTCAACGCTATGTCTTCTGGTAAGAGAGGTTCTAATCTTATGCAAACAATCCAATATTTTTTATTTTTTATTTTGAATTAAACTAAGTCTTGAAGGAAAATTTGGGATTGTTTAATGTCTAAGAAACGCGTTGAAGGTGAAATAAATGAAACGAAGACAGATAGATATTGACGTTAAAAGTGGAGGGTGTTTAACGGAAAAGAAGAATGAGTTTATTTTTCCTGAGAAAGTGGACACGAAAACTGAAAAGAAGAAAAATATCTAAAATTAGAGAGAAGAGAAGTGTAGTGATTGTAAGTGATGATTATGAGAGGAAGAAGAGGAGATGGAGGTTATGGTTTTAATGAATGCACGGCAATTATTTATGGCATCCTATTACATTATTTATACTCACATTTATTACTTTCATCTGTCTTTCCCTATTATTCAATTCTTTATTTATTTATTAATAATATTTTATTGGAGGAAATACCACAATAAAGATAATCAAATATACTAAATCGATAAATATTTTCTTAAAAAATAACATAATTATATAAATAATATAATTATATAAATAATAATTTGTTGAGACAACAAGGTTTGTTTCTTATACCACAAACCCGTAGCTTTCATCTTTTAAATTTTGTTGGTTTCGTTCATAGATTTCAATTTAACAGCGGATTTTTATTTTTCATAAAAAATTGAAAATTTAGCAGATTTTTATTTTTAATTAAAAAAAGGAACAGTGTATATGCAGAAAAGAAAACGAGAAAAATTGACCACTCTTTGTCAATTTTGTACATATACGTATGCCATATATACACTTCAAGTGGTTTTGTTTGGAAGTACCAACTCTTTCATAAAAATAGAACTTTGAAAACTACCAAAGCTTAAGATTCTCTCTCTCGTTTTTCTATTTTCCTCTTTTTACTATTGCCTCATATTATGTGTCTTATTAGAAAATTATTTATATTTAAATTATTTATTAGTATTTTGTAATATATTAATATAATATTTATTATTTTTTCTAATATTAATAATTATCTTGATTATTAAAGTACTTACAAGTATATGATACACAATTAATAAATGAAGTATAAAGATATATAAACAAATTATTTTTGTATTATCAAACACGTAAAATAAAAAATAAATAATTTTGCATTGGATATTAATATATATATATATATAGTCATTTTAAAAAAAAATTATGTTCATTTCAAATAAGACATATAATATAACACAAACATATAATATGAGACAATGATATAAATGTTTACGAGTAAAACTTGTTTGTATTTATATAGGTGTTTTCATATGTTTCTTAACATAAATACACATTTTGTAGTTATAATAAATTTTGAGAAAATAATAAATGTGATAAAATCATATTTAGTTAAGATAAAAACCGTATGAAATATCTAAGAAAAAGTACTTAAATTTTGTTCTAAAATTAATTGGTGTCTAGGTTGTAAGTTTAAAAATTTGTCTGATGAATACGAATAAATTATTATATCATGTCTAATAAGTCAATACAAAATTCTATCTTATATTGACACTTTATTTGAAATTTCTATCATAAATAAATAGGTCTTTTCATATTCTTCTTTCTCTTTGATTATTTATGACTTATTCCTCGTTTGGTTTATTTTTATAAAAAAATGGGATTTTGGTTTTTTGTGATATGTACAATGTTTTTCTCTTGTTGATGTTGGATTGAAGTGTTAATGATTAAGTTCCATATCGACTATAAATGAGTCAAATATTGGATATATTAATAGAAGTGACTCGTATACCCATTGTATACGAGTATATAGTGGTCTCAAAGTTTCTTGTGATCCTAAAACATTTGACTATATTGACTATGACTAAGTTCTATATAACTATTGCTTTAAGATTTTGGATAAAAATATAACATAAAAGTCTCTTGTACCCATAGAACTTCTCAACATGGTTAGAGTTGTGGCGTCAAGGTTAACGTCTCAATTCTAAGAAAATATTTCTTTAAGAGGAACACTAAAAAGAAAAGAAAAAATCTTTTTTTTTTTAATTTTTTGGCTTATTTTTGAATAAGAGAATAAATGTTTTTTGTGTTAATTTATTGTAAATTTGTAATGATATTGTTTTAATCTCCTATGTACTAGATTTTTGTTTCTATTAAATGTCTAAAATTTTGGATTTTTCAGATTTTAATTTGTTTAGGTCAATGAAAGTGATAAAAATGAAGAATTTCTTTTTGGGTTTCAATTTGTTAGCAATTTGTTTAGATGGGTTTCAAATTTTATTTTTTTGTCAGAATCTATTAAAAAGACTTACATTATAAACAAAATGAAATTTAAATAACTTAATAAAAAAAAAAAAACTTAGCATATCTTAAATTTGAGGCAAACTTAAGCGGTGTAATATTGCCTATTTTGTATTACTCTACCTGGCCCCATTAATTAGTGATGCGAAGAGAGATCAATGGAAGTTGGTTGAAACCGCGTGAACGTAAGTGCAAGGATACTTATACCATTGTTTTGTGTTGTACCCATAAAACTAATTGTAAACTTAAACACGACGTACGTAGAATTATAATTACAAAAAGAGAGATTAAAAAACAGATAGAAACACTAATGCACGGTACAACGTAAACAAGCAAAGCCACAATTTTGACATGTTCTAAATACGCAATCGAAACTGAATTCCTTCAGCCTCTATATCAGCCAACACGGCATTGCATTGTTAGATGTCAGATAGCATATAATTAACCTTATACACAAACACCAATATTATTCATACCAAATTACCAATATTCATATAAATGTTTTTTCAAATTTAATAAGAAGAAATCTGTTGAATAGTAAATCAATAGCGTCTATGTTTCAATTATTTGAATCGTTGAATTGTAATTTCACAATATTTAAATTTATGATTTATAATCGTCGAGAAATAGGTTAATATTATTGATCGTTACAAGTAGATTAGTATTATTGATTGGGAGTTTAAATTAAAATTTATTCTCTTAATTAATTTTTTTTGTTCTACCATATTTTATTAACAATTTAATTGTATTTGTAATTTTGTACATGCAATTCAAATTCTAATTTCAAAGGTATATTAAAGAACAAAAGTTAGGAAACGGAAAGAAAATGTCATAACCAAACAAAGTAGATGAAATTATGATATTGCAGAATTTGTGTGGGCCCTCTTGTTTGAACAGTCGGTCGTTTCTTATGTGTGACGGTCTTTTGATGGCGTGATGTCATATATGCTAAGCTTAGAGACCATCAAATACTCTTAAATATAAGATTGGTTGATGCAAAAAAATTAGTTTTAGTTTTGTAAAATAATTTGGCTTTAATACTTAACACTTTTGGTTTTTAACGACCGAGTAATTAATAATTTTAAATTTAATCTTTATAAAAATATTTTAATTTTTAATATTTAATATCCGTTAGTTTTTATTGATTGATAATTAATGATTATAAACTTAATTCTTGCAAAATTTAAGAAATTTAATTTTAGTCATAACAAAATAATATATTACATTTTAGTCTATGCAAAATGCAATAAAATTTGACTTTAGTGTCTACCAAATAAAAAAAATTGTTTTACTCTCGTGTACTACTTTTATAATAAACTATAATTAATGTATTATAATTATTATTATTTATATTTAAAAAATATAAAATATTAATTTTAACTAATTAATGATTAAAAATGGAAGCTACTTATAAATATATAATAAATGCATTTCGATTCCAAATCACAAGGAAGAATATTTTTTTTTTGTTTATAGATGAAATAATAAAAAAAATTTCATATAATTTTGAGGTCTTGAGTCTGAATCTCAAATATAATATTCAATATAACGATATCAACATTTTTATCCGAAAGTATTTACAATCGGAGCATTATGCATACTAAAGATCCATTTTTATCACAAACTAACTAGCTAAGGAACAGGAGTCGTGTCTTTCAACCCAAACTTTAGGTTATTTTCTTGTTCCTCAATTAAAGAGGGATAATTTAGAATTACTTTTTGGTCTATAATTACTCCTTCAAATGGTTTTTTTCTTTATTTTATTTAAATATATAGTTTTCATAAAAATTTCATTTTTCTATAGTATTTTTTGTTGTGATTTAATCGTCTCAGTGTGATGTTTTTGTATTTTTTTCGTTTTAGTGCAACGTTTTTTTTTGTATTAATATGATGTTCGTTTTGGTTGAGATTAACAAAATAGTTTTGATAAATTACAATTTCAATTAATAACTTTGACGTCATCAATGTTACATATACAGATAAACATGTATTTCAAATACTTTAATTTTATTTATAAATATATTATTGTTTTGTGATATGTTGCAGTTTTATGTTATAAAGTTGTGTATTTAAGTTTATTCATATATTCACATTTATGTTTTTGACAAATTTAAAATTATATCACATCTATATATTTTAGGATTTGAATTAATAAAAAATGACTAACTAACTAAGGGGAGATACCGCACACCATACCATACCATCATTATACGTCATACATCTATTCACATAACAATCAAACATTAAAATTTTAAACTGTGGAAGAGGCATGGCCAATTGATCAACCTAGGTTCAGAAGCAAAACCATGCAATTCATAACCAACATAAGGACAAGTTGGAATCCATTGTTATTTCTTCCTCAACATATCATCATCCAAACCTTTATTATCACTCCTCCCTTTTAATCATAATCACAAAAATCTTACCCATATTAATTTTGACTAATTTCACTGCTTTTGTTTAATTTTTGTTTTAAAAATTATATATAAGATAAATTTGTCACAAAAAAATTAATTAAAATTAATATTTTATTAACGCCATCAACATAAAAAATGAGAAAATTACAATACAATAACTATAATTTTTCTCACTCCAACTTTTTCATGTTTTTTTCTTCTTCTGAAAATGAGTCACAAAAGAATCTATTGAAATGTACAATTCATATATGGAACAAGTGTTTGTCTGTACTCAATTAGTTAAATTTAGTAATTTTTTGTCTTCTAAATAAAAATAAGAATAATTATAATATATTAATAACAAATGTATTATAAAAACCATGCATGGATAAATGTTTGTCAACAAAAAATTAGTTAAAATTATTGCTTTTTAATATCGTCATTATAAAAATAAGAACAATTATAATACATCAAACTATAATTTATCACACTGTTTATTTAGAAATGAGTCGTTAAAGAAACTAGTGGAACATATAATCATACACGGGATGAATGTTTGTTATTAATCAATTTGTCAAAATTTATATTTTTTATATCTTCTAAATAAAAATAATAATAATTATGATGTTAAAGTTATTAATTACTTAACAGATAAAAAACTAACAATGTTAAATATTATGGACTAAAACGAAAATGTTTGCAGGGACTAAACTATAAAATTTTATTTTGAAATGACTAAAATCAAATTTCTTGTATTTTGCATTAACTAATTGTATATTTAAATCTTTTATTTATTTATTTTTTGCAAATGTTAGTGATCAATTTGTTTATAGACGGAGAAAATATTAATAATAGAGATCAAAGTTTTGACCTCATTCTTAATACCCATTTGGTGTCCTTAGTTCAACAATCGAGTTATTTATGAATCGAGTTATTTATAAAGGACAATCACCATATTATTGATTCCTAATTCCCAAAGAAATAATATAGTAGCAAAGAGTTGATGCATCAAAAGAATTATATGTAGGAGGAATAAGTTCCATTCCGGTTAGTTCTAACATTTTTCTTTCACCTAACAAATTAAAGACTAATATTTGTTTATAAAAAATATTAAACACGATTATTTAGACACTTAAGAGTTAAGCTATACCAATATTTTATTAATATTAAACAAAAAAATTCTTATGTCAGTAAGTGATGCATATAATAAATATTAATTCGATTGATGGTAGAATTAAAATAAAATTTCAATGTTCAATTAAAAACATAAAATGATACTCATTTTAGATTTATTTTGCTAATATCGACACATAATATGAGATGAAAAAAATACTTTCTAATACATTTTTTCGAATGTACATTTTTGAATTGATTAAAATTCACACGGTGTTAGATTGAGAAGAAGAGTGATGAAAACCTAAATGAAGTTAATTATGAAGAAAACAAAGGAAATTTTAAGTCAAAATTTTACAATAATTTTTAGTTTTATTTATGTTTAAGTTAAATTGTAATGGTTTATATTTTGTTTTGAAGTGAATTAAAGTTTTTTCTCAATGAGAATGTTGAATGAGTTTTGTATCTTCTCAATCTTTGATTTGCAATTTTATTTCATAAAAGCCCTTGATTAAATCTGCAATCTCACATAAGAAGAACTGAAGTCCTCGTCAAAGAGTTTGTTAAATAGCTAGAGCTTTGAGTGTTGAAATTGGGTGATAAGGGATGAAATTAGCACTACCCATATGACATATTGCATCAGATGATCCATTTAAGAAAATGAAAATGAATTTGGTTATAATTTAAAGCCAAGTATCAAAGGTTGGAACCAATTTATATCCAACAAGTGGAGATGGAGGCAAAACATAAAGAAATATAATTGCTAAGTGGTAAGTGATGCTTAGCAAATACTAGAGTTAAATGTCAGCATTATACTAGCTAGTATTCATTAAATTACTGATCAACTAATGTGGGGAACAAACAGTAGTTGGATACCCGGATAATCAACATAATCATCGATCCCACTTTTAAGAATGTGATGTGAAGTGTATCTGCAATTGTTGCTGTTTTATTATTATTATTATTATTATTATTATTATTATTATTATTAAATTTAAGCATATTGAATTTCAAAAATTCACTATAATCATTACGGTTAAATAAAATATCAAAATTTAGAAAATACTGACAAAAGTATATGATGATTAAATGTCAGACAAATCTTTATTATATTTTAACTGAGTTCTTACCAAAACAATTTATATTAATTTTATCTAGAGATAGATAATTAGGGATATATATGGATGCAACTCGATTCACCAACTCGCTCATTTAATTCAATTTGTTTTTGATTGGTTTGAGTTCGTTCGGATTAAATGAAAAAATATAAGTTTAAAATTTAACTTAACTTAAAGATAATTGATCGAGTCGGATATCGAATTTTGCCAAAACTCATTCAATTTAACCCGCATACACCCCTAATAGTGATCTAGCTCCATCTCCTCTTACACCTTAGTATGTAATAACTATATATATATATATATAAAATTAATGTATTATTTAATATTATTATTTTTAAAAATAAATTAATTAGTTATACTTTAACGAATTTGTAGTTAAAATTGATTAATTTACACCAACTAAAAAAATTGACGCAACTACAAAATTTAAAGACATAAAAAGAAAATTCATCTATAATTTTTTTGCTGAGTGTTAGCCAGACACACAAAATTTGATGGTCGAACTTATATTTTTTATACCTAATTTGTATTGCTATTTTGAATTTTTTTTAATAAGATAATTTATTATTAATCATTTTGACCCTCGTATGATATATTTCTGGATGTGTTTCTGATTGCTATTGTTCCAAACAATTCATTGAGAGTTTTATATCTACTATTTCTTTTTGTACACTGTTTTTATTTATTTTCGAGTTTAAAAGTTGTAAATAATTTAATCAATAGATAAATACTAAGGAAAATCAAGCATTTCAAAATGGACGCAATCAAGGAATGGTCCATATCATATATAAAGAAAATTTAGCATTTGATTGAAGAAAATATAAAAATATAAGCCGGCTGTTCCGTTAATTTAGTCAAACATTCACTTTTAGTTTTTTTTATTTTTTATGAAAAGCATTAAAAAAACTTTTAGTAGTTAGATTTGCTTTAGATGTGTTAGGTAAATTTTGAAGTGATTGACTTATTATCACAAACGTCTTGCTTTACTCCAATTTCCCCTAACTCCTCAATCAAAATTTAAAGCTATAATCTCACTTTTAGATAATGTTCTGACTAGTTAAGTGCTTGTGTAATTATGTATAGTTTGTAGAGTACAGGTATATTCCTAGCTAGCTAGTTTGAATGTTTCAGTCCATATCAATCCAAGTTTTTGTTGAGCAGTACAAGTTCAAGTGTTTGATGATGTCGGTCCATTAAACGGTATGGTTGACAAATTAATGACATATTTATAATATAATTGGCCCATATATTGAAATGTTAGATCATTGTTAAATATTAATTGTATTTTTTCAACTATAAATTATGTATCTCGCACGTATTTGCATAAATTAATTCATCAAATAGAGTAATTAATATCATCATATAAATAGTAAACTTTCCTTTAATATTTAGATTTGAATTGAGACCAATTAAACTACAAAATTTATATATCATTTCATCTAAACATTGTTGATATAATTATTAATTGTATAGCTTTATTTATAATTTTATTGAAGGCCACTGAAATAATATTTGTTTAGATTTTATTTATCTTATAGTTGAAATTTGAATTATCAAGATTTTTCTCTTAAAAATGGAAGGGTTAAAAAAACTTTACTTTATCTCAAAAATAAAATATATCCATAATGGCCACGATGGCAATAACTAGCATATAGATATATTTATAAAATTGAAGATTAGTGTTGATGACAAGGCCACGATGGGAATAGCTATCTTCAAAAATTTCCAAGTGCCCATAGTGTTGGACTCGGGAGGGCAATGTAACTTGTAAAAAAGATTCAATCAAATAAATTAACAGCAGAAAAAGACATTTTGAACGTACTCAATATTCATACTAATATGTTGGATCTTAATTATAAGATATTTTTTGAAGAGTTTTTTTTTTATTTATAAAAAAATTGTGATTTGTAAGATATATTTATTATTTAAATAAATTTTCTATTTTCATTTAATATTTTTTACACTTTTCTATAAAGATATTACTCTAAAATAAAATATAACTAAAAAATATAATTGAAAAATTTAATATATTTAATCTTAATTTTTAATCAAATATATTAATTTTTCAATTAATATTTTTGTTTATATTTTATTTTAGATGAAGTATATTTATAAAAATATTCAAATAATAATAATAATGATTTTTTTTAATACTTATGTTTTTTATTTCTTCTTATAATTGATATAAGAAGAAGTATACAAGAGCAGCCTATATTATATTTCTATAGAGTTTGGTCCTACTTGTCCATGTTTTTCGGCGGTGATTATCTTCTTTGTTAACAACAACACGTACGCAGCCTCAACATGACACAAAAAGAACTAATCTAACCCATCGAAATGGACAAGATAATAGGTAGCATGGTTTTATATTCTTTGTCAACAACAACACGTACGCAGCCTCGACATGACACAAAAAGAATTAATCTAACCCTTTGAAATGGACAAAAGTAACTCTAACACCGGTTCGTCACCTCAAATTCAGTTTTTAGTAATTTTAATATTGGAGTTGGGTAAATCGATAAAAATGTACTTTTACAATTTAATAATAATAAATTTATGACTATTAATTTTTTTTATTAATTCATGACATTTAACTTCTTTTTTTTTTTTACGGTTAATTTGTATATGAAATCATTTTCTTATTAATTGTAACAATTTGTTTAATTTTTCTTTCGCAATTTTTATTTCACAATTTTTCTCTATAAGCTTCTATTAACAATATTATTTATTTATTTATTTTTTCATCTTATTATTTAAAAAAAAAGTTATTTGTGGGAAATAGATCCAAATCAATATAATCTTCAACTTGCATTTTATGCAAAATTATCAGCATCCTAATTTTCAAAATTCACAATTACCATCACCACCAACCAATTCCAATATGTTTTATAGATCTGAAATGAATACTCAAGGTGGAGATCAAAATCCTAATTTTCAAAATTCTCAATTACCATCACCACCAACCAATACCAATATGTTTTATAGATCTCAAATGAATGCTCAAGGTGGAGAGTTTACTTGTTATGAACCTAAAATACCGATTGAGTCTATGTCAGAGCGTCAAGTTCCAGAGTTTTATACTCAAATTGGTCTTAAAAACACTATACTCGTAGAGGGAGAAGAACATCATGGTCGGAAAAAATCTCGAGAGCTATTCACAATGGATGAAGATACACTTCTTATTCAATCATGACTCAACTTTCAAAGATTCAATTGTAGGAGTTGACCAAAAAGCAGATGGTTTTTAGTTAAGAATTGCAACAAATTATAATCAGTATCATGGGCAGTTGCGAGAGAAGATACCAAGTCAACTAAAATCTCGATGACATCGAATAACTGGTTGCATTAAAAAATTTGTTGGGTGTTACAAACAACTTTTTAGTCGAAAGAAACGTGGAAGCTCATATAAGGACATCATGATCGTTGCACATGATTTTTATTCTCAAGATACAGGTGAACCATTTAATGATGAATATGCATGGCAATTGCTAAAATGTGAGCCTAAATTGATGGGAGCGTCAACTGAATGTTCTTAAAAAAGAACAAAGAATTTTGATAGTGAGATGTACTCATCATCTTCTAATACAAAGACAACGACAAGTTATGAATTTGACTCAACATCACCAATGAAACGTCCAATCAACAATGTCGTGCAAGATACAATGAATAAAAAAGTAGCAAACTTAGAAAAATTGGCACAACTAAAGGAGGACGAGATAGAATTCAAGGCAATGGAGGTCATCATGAAAGATACATCCGGAATGAGTAAGAGCCAACTCCGAGTTCATGAAATTTATTGTAATAAACTTAAAAAAAATGGATTTTAATTAAAATATTGTTGTAATTTTTTAAAAAATAAAATTGGACATGTAAAATGACTATTAAGAGTTAACATTTAATTTTTATTATTGTTATAAAAATTTAAGTTCAATTATATTTTAAATTAAAATTAAAATAATGTACAATAATATTAATTAAAATATTTAAATTAATATTTTAAGTTGTAATAAAATTAAATATAAATGAAGTATTAATATATGAATTAAATTTGTGGGACCTAATATGGTTTTTAAGAATTAAACCATTGAAGTGAAAAATGAGTGAATTGCTTCAAGATCATGTGGTGCCCATTTGAAGAACTCATCTTGAGTTCACCATTTGAGGTTAAATTAAGGAGTATGCTTGACCTTTACTCGTGCTCAACACCAATAAGTAATGATGAATAAATATCGTAAAAATTAAATGTTAAAAGTCATTTATTTATTATATTTGATATTTGTTAATAGTATAAGTATTCAATTAAATACAAAACAAAATAAAAAAATGACGTTTTAATATAATTTATAATCACGTAATTCTTTGAAATACATCTTTAGAAAATACATTAGAAGTGATGTTTGAGTCTTCTCCTTTGTAATGAACAATTAAAATCTTCAAACTCTCTCATGATGTCACCCTTGAAACTGCAACGTATAGTTGTCCATTTGAGAATACATATTGTGGTAGATAAACTCCAATATGCTTCAAACATTGACCTTGACTTTTATTTATAGTCATTGCAAATGAAATCACTAAAGGAAATTGTATTCGTTGAAATTTGAAGAAAAATCTTGGATCGGACAGTATCAACGATAATCTTAAACATCTTATTTCCAGTGTTACTTCCAGATATAGACGATCCTTCAAATACACATTTGTCCATTTTTGTAATGGTCAATCAAGTACTAGTCTACAACCCTAAAGTTTGATCAATGTTTCTCAACAACATCACTAACACTCCAACTTTTAGTTTCAACATGTGATTTGGAAGACCAGAAGCAATAAGGGTGTTAAAAAATTATGGTGTGTGCACATCATTAGGGTCATCCACGTCCAAATTTGTTGTTCGAATTATGTTTCAACTGAAGTATCAAAACTCATATATTTTGTCTTTGCTTGGAATTATCGACAACATATAATCATTAATAAGATCAATGATAGTATTATTTGGGGGCTAATATAACCTTGTCTTGAAAAAATTGATGAGTCAGTCATGTTTTTCAAGAATGATGGGCAGATAGCATAAATAGATTATATGGAATCACCTGAATTTATTATGAGAAAATCATATAAAATTTCAAGATTGATGTCCTCATCATTGTCTTTACCAATTCTACTGTCATCAATACCTATCATTCATTCTGAGAAAGTCTTTCTTTGAAGTACATCAATATCTCCACATGTGATAAGTAGCTTCATATTTGTATATAATGTCATGACTTTATAATAATTCCAAAAGCACGAGAAATTAGTAGTATTGGTAACATGAATCTCTCCTATCAATAAAAAAAATGGGTTTGATTTATAGAGCCACCAATTGAAAAAGGCAACTTACGCACTCAACTCTGTTTAGTATCTATGTCCGAATGTGCTTTGATTTTGACAAGAAAAACTCAACTTGAATAGGTTCAAGATTTCTCTAATATTTAATGTTATGGATGGGTGCAGAATATTGATACTGATTATAATAATTATGATTTAATTATGTTAGTTATAATAATTTAAGAATTATAATAAATATAATTTTCAAATTTATATATATATACACGTGGATGAGAGGTGGATAAACTTAACTCCATTAGAGACCGGAATGAAGATTGGAGGTGGATTCTTGACAAGGAAAGGGCATCGAGAAAGAGAGTCCGAACTCACCAACCCCATTACGATACCAATGAAATGAGCCTTAATCGATGGATCACATAAATTTGTTGAAAAAGTTTTAGGGTGTGGTTCTTGTTGAAAAACTAATTGTATGCTATAATTTTAGAATAACATGTATTCTTTTAAGGAGTAAATGTATTGTTACTCTATGTAATTGGCAGACATCATAATGGATAAGTGTTCAAATAAATAAATCAAATTATTTTGTCATAATTTTTTGTAATTTTTGTAATTTTATTTATGTTTAAAACGAATTGTATCACTAG
The DNA here is from genome assembly GCA_037974295.1 of Cicer cuneatum. Classification (NCBI taxonomy): domain Eukaryota; kingdom Viridiplantae; phylum Streptophyta; class Magnoliopsida; order Fabales; family Fabaceae; genus Cicer; species Cicer cuneatum. The sequence goes on along the minus strand of JBBPBO010001984.1, from coordinate 63,767,512 downwards.
AGTCTTATTTCTATGTAAATCAGATAATTCAAACAAAAAATAATTTATTTCGTCACTATTTTATTCTTCCAAACAATTGACATTTCTTACAAGATATTGTGGTGAATTTAAACAAATAGTGAGAAATTTTTCCATAAAAAAATACCAACGAGAATTTTATATTAAAAATTCCAAGAAAATATGATTCTATTTTTCTTGGAGGAAAATAATGTGATTGTAAGATGGCTCTTTCATTATGTGAATTGGTATAAGGGTTTGATCCAACATGCATGTTACACCGTGGGCTTCATTATCTAATGACTCGTGAAAACATTATGCCCATGATTTGCGGATGCAACTACGGGCTGAGTTGTGTAGCCGTACAAGTAACATTGTCTTGTTAAGTTTTTTTTGTTTTTTTTTTTGACAGAGTCTTCTTATTCTTATTCAACGTACGCAAGAGAACTTACCAAACTCCCTTTGACTTTAATTGATCTTTTTGAATTAATTTGCTTAACAGTATAAAGTAGTGTGTATATTTAACTCCTAGATGAAAATCTTGCATTGGAAGTCAATTTTCAATAAGAGTATTCATCAATTAATTTGTATAGTGGAAGTGTTAAGATCAATATCATTTTATCATATTTTCTTAATAACAAAATACAATCAAAATCAATAAACCAGAAAATGGGAATTATTGTTTACTCTAGCCAAGTATTATTATAGTGTTGTGAATTTATGTTTTTAGTTCTTTCATTGAAGACTATTAAGCAACAATTAAAATTAAACTTGAGATCATTCGCCAAACAACTTCTATACCTATAGACCACCGAATAGTGAGTTTTAATAGCTATTCAATTTTAAATATTAAAACTTTTATATATATATATATATATATATATATATATATTATATTATTGAAGTGCTGTTTTGTATTAGAGTTTTTTGTTTATTATTTTTTTAGTTAGACACTTGTTAGTCTTTCTCTACTAATAATTATATTAGTTATTTATCAATAGTTAATAGTTTTAATTGACTAGTGATCAAATTAAATAATAAAACTAAATAAATATTAAAAAAAATGAGATATATCAAATCTGTGTAAAATAATTTTACACCAATATTCAATAACAACCATGTATTTTACTAAATCATCTCAATTCTACTACTTTAATAATATGTCACGAAAAGATAGACAATTTGTGAATGTAAAATTCTTTTAAACTCACATTGTATATATGTCTATTGCACTTAATAGATATCTTGATTCAAAGGTAATAATAATAACTGAAAAAAGAATTGAGAATATATTATAATACTTCTATACCATATTACCTATTTCTGGTGCAATATTATAATAAAATTGTGAATTGTAAAAATGAATGGTATTGATTAGAAATTAAGATAAACAACAATCCCATATGTAAAGCTAATATGACAGCCGTAAAGATAGAAATATTTAATATGTTTGGGTGTAAATTCAATCGAAATCTTTCACTTTTTGACAATTAGAGTGTAAATTTTTCTAATAATATACCTGTAGGGTGGTCAGGTATGGGTCGGGACCCCTCCTTCCTCAAAACTTAGTATGTGTGTATTTATATAACTACTAAGTACTTAATATTAATAAATAAATAAATCATCAAAATATATATATATATATATTATTTAAAAGTTCACAAAAATATTATTTAAAATTGAAAAATACATTAATACATCTCTTAAATATTATTTAGATAATTATGATTAATCTCACTTTAGGAAAAAGATGATTAACCTCTAAAGTTACATATGAAGATATATAAATAAAATTTATATATTAATCTCTAAATATAAGATTATCTTTAAAAAAATCTTGTCACTTTATATAGAACTTTTAAAAAAAATTAAATTGCATTATGTATTTCTTTATATTATACCTCTAACTATTTTATATATTTTTTTACAACTAAATAATAAATAAATATTACAATGAAAACATACACTTATTATATTAAAATTGCAATTTTAATCCTTCAAGTTTAGTTCAATTTTCTCTAAGATTCTGTAATTTTTTTTTTCAATTCAATCATTTAAGTTACATTTGTTTGCACTATTAGTTTATAAGATATATTAAATTGTGCATGCATTTCTTTAAATTTAAAAATTTTCTTGAATTACTATCATGAAATATTAAGATTTAATCGAAATATTAGAACATGTTAACTGTTCAAGCTACTTTGCATGTAAAGAAATTTAAATATATTAATTATGTAAATAAACATTTATTATCTTATTTTTAAGCCTATACATATATTTAAATTGTTGTAGAAAAAATAAAAAAATATAGATCATTTATAAACTTTAATAAATGTTTTCTAAATAATTAATATAAAAAACATATTGTTATAATATTTGATAAAATTTTAAATTATAAAAAAAATTTTATTAAACTAATTATTATCAAAATTAAGATAAAAAAACTAATTGTACAAAATAAACGTAACTTAAATAAAATAACTTTAGAGAAATGCATAATGTCTTAAAACATAAATCAGTTAACTTCAACTCAATTTTAAAAAAACAATTCATTCAAGATCAGTACCATGTTCAATCTTTCACCTGAAACAATGTGAAACATAGAACTTTTAAAATACCACTCAAAATCAATATTTTGAAAAACTAAACAGATATTGGCAAAACTTCTGGTCATGGTTCAAATGTTTTTAATAAAACCACTCAAATAACCATACCATAGACAATAACACAATGCTCAAACTACTACACACAATTAGTTAATTTCCACATTAAAAAAAAAGCCGCATTTTTAATGTATGCAACTATATGCATAATCTTCTCCTTTTATATTATTAACATAAAAAAGTAAGCCTCATATTGTAATTTAAGTTTTCGATACATACAACAATACAAAAACACCCAATTAAAAAAACAAGAATCTAAAAATAGAAACAGAGGAATGAAAACAAAAATTCCTTTCCTCCAAATACAGTAGCTGAGACCATAAGTGCTTATTTTTTTCTCTCCTTATCTTCCCCTTTTAAGTGATTTCTCAGCAACTTCAACTTCCTCCAAAATTCTTGCCCTTCTCTTTGCAGGAATAGGAGCCGTTGGTCCAAAACTAATATAATGACCTGAAACAGCATTTAGTGCAGAATACATATCTCTAAAAGAAGCTCTTGCAAGAAGTGCTTTTTCTCTTCTATACTTAGCAACCCAAGAGTTTGAACTATCTCTTAAATCAGCAACAGCAGAAGCCACGTTTGGGTCAGTTTTATCCATTGTTATGGTTGTTCTCACCTTGCTTATTACTTCCTCTGTTTCTTTCACGTACTCTTCATCTGTAGCAGCAAATGCAGGGGTTACGTGTACGAGAAATGTGGTGGCGATGATGGAGGAGGTGGTGGATAGGAATTCACGGCGGCGTTGATGTACGGTGGTGGTGGTTGGTGTTAAGGTGGCGGAGATGGTGGTTGGTTTGGTTTTGATGGGTGGGAGAGATTTGGGTGTGGATGTGGGAGTTATGAGTGTTGGAGAGGCCATGGTGGTGTTGAGAGAGAGAGAGAGAGAGAGTGGGAGAGATTTTGTGATGTGTTTGTAAGAATTGGAAGAAGTATTGGGTTATTGCCACGTGGGCTTATCGTCTTATCTTTGGTTTTGGTTTTTGGATGAGAAAGCAACCAATAGTTTGTAAGGTATAGATCCATGTTCTAACGTGTCATCATACACTTCTTGTGATGGAACTTAAACAAATTAAACAATTCCAAATGTAGTTCAAAATTCAAAATAACATTAAACTATGTGTAGATTAATACTTCAAATCTTGTCCAACTGTAAAAAATCTTGAATAATTTTAAGTTGATATTTATATTTTTAGATGATTAATTTCGACAAGGAAAATTAAATTCGGCAAAGTCATATTAAAAAGTCATATGTTCATTAGATATTTTTTAAATAAATAAATAATATATTAAAAATAATAATATTAAATAATGTTAACTTTTTTTTTCTTCTTATAATAGATTCAAAATAAAGTATTTTAAGGAGTTCTTTGTTTTTTTTACTGAAGTATTTGAGTAGTTTTGAGATTGTAAGGGATGGTAGGAAAAACTCTCAAACAAAATATTTTAGAGTTTTCTATCATAAACCATTTCACCTATACTTGCAACCTCCAACCTAAATGAAAATATAATTTTGCTCTTTTAATCATTTATAAAAACCTCAAATTTTTTTACAAGCTTTGTCAAACATTTAGATAAATCACCGTAACTTTCGAACCTTTTTAAATTTTTGAAATAAAAAAGTAAGTGATATTCGAATATTTAAAACTTTCGAAACACAAAATTTTCAGAATTTTGAAATGAAAAATTTTCAGATTTATCGAAAGTTTTAAAGTTTCTAAATGAAATTTTTTAAAACTTTCCAAATTTTCGAAATGTTCCTTATTTCAAAAATTTAAAACTTCCAAAAATATTAGTTTCAAAAATTTTAAACTTCTGAAACTATCAATTTCAAAACTTATTTTAAATAGTTAAAAAAACAAAATTATATTTTTATGTGATAAGTGGGAGGTGTGGGGTAAAAATGAGTTTTTTAGACATAAGGCCCAATTGTTGCTTCCCTCGGACATTTATTTATTGGGTCCATTTAAAAATATAGCTTAAAACATTAAGACCTATTAGTCTCATATTTTTGAAAATTTTATCTCATACCTCCTACTTCAGATTTTACTTAAATTATTTCATTTACTTTTTTTAAAAAAAAATTGTTTTTTTACTACACCAAATTCAACTTTGTGTTTCAAAGAATTTTTCTTAAAAACATTTTTGGAACACAAATTTATATTTAAAAAAATTCAAATTTTATATTTAAAATAAGTTTTTCGTAATACTTTGAATTCCGAATAACTTAGATAAAAAATTTATAATACAAACGCATTTTCAAAAAGTTTAAAATTTGAGTTTTTTTAAATAAAAAATGTTAAAATTGAATTTTTTTTTAATTAAGTGCAAGTAGGGGTATAATTTGATGGATATGAAGTAAAAATTTTCATTTTTTTAGATGTCCTTTTTAAAAAATCCAAACTACTTTACCTCAAATTTGTCGCTTAAGTATTTACACGTCATTAAACCTCTATCGAGTGAAAAGTGGTTTGTAGGTTGTGTTATAACCTATGTTAGTTACAAAATTAAGTATTTGTAGGTTGTGTTATAACCTTTGTTGGTGGTACATCAGTCTATCCCAACCGAGTGTTTTGCCGTGAAGTGCACTTTCAATGAGATTATAATTAACATGGTGATGCATAGTTAATATTGGTTTGTCTCTATATTGGATACAACCATCTATGAGTCGTATGAAATATAATATTGACGCGTTTTCTCTTGTCATAGAAATTGTGTTGGTATGGTCAATTTGTGACAACTATGATAGTTTTGTTTTGGCTAAAATATATTGAATATCTCTAACATGTCATGCGGATAAAAGTGAAGTGTGTGGTTTGTTAGTTACCATTAAATTGGTCTATTAGCTTCAATTGAAAAATATTGAGTTTGAATTAGACTTCAAATGTATAGTTGATTTCTTTGATAATGTTTAAGATGTTCGGTCTAACTTTGAGTTTATTATCAAAGATATTAAACATTATTTCTCTTTGTTTTTTGTTAACTCTAAAATTGAATTCATTAGAAAACAAGTAAATGAAGTGGCTCATGCCTAAGTGGCGGTAGCCACATATTTACGTGACATTCTTGTTTTTATTGATATTCTTAATTGTATTGAGAATATTATCATTAATGAAATGATATGAGTTTTTGTTATAAAAAACACAAGATAACATTGCACAATCAGTACAATACTGTGACTGAAAATGTATAGACCAGCAAATCTTGGGTCTATCACATCTATTCTATTTTATTTTTTTCTCTTCGAAAATGTATAGACCAGCAAGAGTGTATGAGATAATAGAGAGATAAGGAGTATTTATTAGTTTTTCTACTTTTATTATCACTCACTCCTGTCTTTCTCACTCTCTGCTTTTGCAATTAATAACTTCACACAATTTTCTTACTCTTCTTCTTCTTCCACACAATAACACCCATGACCCACCACACACCTTCTTAGTTCTTACTAATACTAACTCTGTCTTCTTGCTCCCATTCCCTTACTCTCGTCCTCTTCCTTACTTTTTCTAACTAAGGTGATCAATGTACTTCTACTTCTCCATCTTCACCTTAATCTTTCCATTTTTGAACCATCATTCAAATCATTGTTTTCTTCTACACTATAATATGTCTCCTTTGCTATTGTTGGTATGTTCTGTAAAAAGTTGTTATCAAGACAAAATCCTAAATGTAACCATATGTGTCAATCTCATGTTATGTCAAATTCTGAGACACACCAAGTGTTTTGTACTAAGATTCTTATTCTAAGTCATTCTCTTCTCAATGTATATTAAAAGGTTCAGTTATTGGAGAGTTTCTTAAATTTTTGCATTCATTTGACATCAGACTTAACAGTTTTCTTAACTATTTTTTACTTGATTTTATCTGATACAATATGTTATTATTATTTTTGTTTTTGGTTGATTTGATCCTCATCCTTTTTTTTTATCACTCATTCATTGGTGTACTATTGCGACTTTTGTTGTTTTGTTTTGTTTTGGTGGTTAGTTAATATGATGATTACGTAACACACTTACTTGATTGATCTACCAATGTTGTTTGCCTTGTCGGGTACCTCTTTGATTCTCGGTTGACATTATCATAATCACACATTTTCTTTCGTCTTTTTCTGTTTTTGCATTTTTCACTTTGTATTCCTCTGCTACACGGAACTAGAGTTTGTATTGTACTTGTACTGATAAATAGTGATAAGTGATAAATGATGATTATTTTGTGCTAACTTGTTGCAGAGATTAAGCCAGGAAACAAGGGTTACTCAAGTTTCAAGTTTGTTTGTAATTAAATAAATAAGTGCTTTTTTCATAGCTATTATTTATTCCATTTCAGATTTCAATCTCATTTGGGTTAGTTACTTTATTCAAGTGTGTTAATTAATACTAGTTTTGTAACTTTTGTTCTTGTATGTTTTCTATTTTCTAGATGTTGTTTCTATGCAAGTGTTGAATGGTAGATAGAAGAAACACTTTAGATACTTCTGTGAGGAAACTTGAATATTTCAAATGTGTGTTCTTGTTTTGCATTTAGAGATTCAATGACCTTGATATTAATTTGATCTTGGATTCCATAAAGATCTATATTTGTGTTTTCTTTCTTTGTCTTTGTTTTCTTCAAAGTTTTATTGCACACTTCAATGATTTAATTTATCTCAAATTCTTCATTTCGATGAGGTCAATGTCAATTCTAGGGAAGGACAAATAATCAGACAGATTTTTAGTATATTCTATTGCATGTTCACATGAATAAGACTTTTATATTCATATAATTGACCATTTTCTTGTCCTGTAATTTGTTTATTACATTTAGAAAAAAGCTTTGATCCTTTCATATACCTTATATATTAAATATTAAATTCACGTGTCTTTTTCTTTCAGCCGGTTTTCTTATCCATTCATGCAAATTGTGTATTTGACCAAGCAAGAAAGATTCTAGTTTTCAACAGCAACAAGATGAAAATTGTTTAATACTTTCTATTGTGAAAGAATCTTTGGAATAAAGATTGCTTACTCAATTGACTATACTTGGAAATTGGAATCTCATAGTTTCAAGTTAGATCTATAGTGAAAAAGCAAAGAACATGGCATGATTATTTTCATCTAATGTGTTATTCAATTTGGAACTGATAAAATGGGGTGTTGTGTCTCAAAAAGCAATGAAGACACCATTTTTGATGATGTTGTCTCTTTGCAAAAGTTACAATCTTTACCAAACAGAATATGCAGTAATGGAAAAAGCCGGTCATCTTGTATATTTACGCAGCAGGGTCGTAAGGGTATTAATCAAGATGCCATGATTGTATGGGAAGTAAGTATTTTCATTTTATGGTTGATTTGATGATGTTTGATTCTCATTGAATGAAATTAACATCCTAGTTTTGATCTTTGTTTACTTTAGGATTTCATGTCAGAAGATGTTGTTTTTTGTGGTGTATTTGATGGTCATGGTCCACATGGTCACCTTGTCGCGTGCAAAGTTAGGGATGCCTTGCCGATAAAATTGCTTTCGTTTTTGGATTCGTCTGAATCGAGGCGAAATGGCTCTGGTAAAGCTTGTTTTAAGAGGGAAATAAAGGATGAAAGTGTAGAAGTTGAGAAGGATTTCTCTGCTGAGGATGAGGTGAATTCTATGTGGAGAGAAGCTTTCATGAAGTCATACAAGGCTATGGACAAAGAGCTGAAGTCTCATGCAAATTTGGATTGCTTTTGTAGTGGGAGTACAGCTGTGTCTGTAGTGAAGCAGGTAGTTCAAAGAGAAGCAATTGGTGACATAACTCTATGATCAAATCTTGTGTATTCTTTTGAACCAGGATTTCTGTTTTAACAAATTCTTATTTTCTTCACTTTTCAGGGTTCAAATTTGTTCATGGGAAATATTGGTGATTCGAGAGCAATCATGGGATCCAAGGATAACAATGACTTGATGGTGGCGATTCAGCTAACCGTTGATTTGAAACCTGATTTGCCAAGTTTGTTATACAACATCATCATTCATCCTATTTATGTTGTTAATTTTTTCAGATTTTGATGTAAAAATGTTCTTACAGGAGAAGCAGAAAGAATCAAAAGGTGTAAGGGTAGGGTATTTGCATTGCAAGATGAGCCAGAAGTTCCTAGAGTATGGTTACCTTTTGATGATGCACCTGGATTAGCAATGGCTAGAGCATTTGGAGATTTTTGCTTGAAGGAGTATGGTGTGATTTCTATACCTGAATTTTCTCACCGGCTTCTCACAGATAGAGATCAGTTCATCGTTCTCGCCTCGGATGGAGTAAGAACTTTCAATTTCAATTTTAAATCTATTAATTATTCGGTTTTTCAATTTGTTTTTTGTTATTTTGGAAACAAATGACTAACCTGACACGAAAAAAGATATATGATCCGTTACAAACTTTAAGTTAAATTAAAGGACACAACTTTCAGAAGTTTAATGTTGGTGTTGTTCTTTTGGTGTTTGTGCAGGTTTGGGATGTTTTGAGCAATGAAGAGGTGGTGGAGATAGTATCATCAGCGCCGAGTCGATCATCAGCAGCAAGAGTTCTGGTGGAATCTGCGGCGCGAGAGTGGAAACTTAAATATCCAACTTCAAAAATGGATGATTGTGCTGTTGTGTGCTTATTTTTGGATGGTAAAATGGACTTTGAATCTGATTATGATGAACAGTGCTATTCTTCCGCAACCATCCAAAGCAACAGCCATTCGGGTAATCCAGTTGAGTCGGACGATGGTCAAAAGTCCGAGCCGTCACTGCGAAGGAACTTCACTGTCAGAACCTCAGAAGAAAATGAAACATGTGTAGGAGGAGGAGGAGAATCTGTTGATGTTGAAGATGGAACGTCATCAGCTGAAGATCAAAACTGGTTAGGTCTAGAGGGTGTCACCCGAGTAAACTCATTGGTACAACTTCCTAGATTTTCTGAAGAAAGGCCAAACTCTTGAATTTTGTTTATTTATGTTGGAACTCTTTGGTGTAATGCCTATAGCAACACAGTGAATTCAAGAAGGATTTTTTTTGGTTAATTACGTTTAGTAAATGATGATCAATTAACATCAAGAATGATATAATTTAAGATATTCTTTTATAGACATATTAGTGATTAGTTTGTTAAAGACCGAACATTGGACTTCCGTCTTAATTTTCAGCGTCTCACCGTGTACTCAAAATGAGACAACATTAAGAATGAAGTAGAAGCAATTCATAGTTTTCTTCATATAGTTTTACCATGTGAAGGCTTCATTTAGTAGCCGTTATAACATTGGTGAGTGGTGACATGTTAGTTTTACAAATAGCATGTAATAAAAGTTAGGCCAAAATAACACTTACCATTTTAAAGAAAGAACTGTACTGCATTTCACTGAGCCACAAAATATCAACCACCATATGAGGCTGCATGCATACAAGTCATTTTGCCAATGCAATGCTATTGGCATTTGTACAAAACACACTTAACTCACCGCAAAATTTCACATCAAACTCAACAGAACATTTTGGAACTATATAAAATGCAGCCACTATCTTCTAGTTTCAAACACAAAAACTCATCTCAATATTCACAAGTCTTGTAAAAAAAATGGCTTACAAACCTTCCTCTTTCCTTACACTAATTCTCATCACCAATATCTTGCTTGCCATTACTTGCCAAGCACGCAATATTATTCCAAATAACTCAAATACCAATGACAAGAAAGAGCCTCAATGGTTTTTCCATTTTGATGGTGTTCCAAACTTCAGGGGAGTAGGGTTGCCACCTTTGTTTGATTCTACACCTCAAAATCCAGACAATGGTGGTGGCAATGGAGGAAGAGAAGGATCATCACCGCCTAGTAGCAGTTATGTTCCAGGTGGTGATGACACCTTTGTCCCAAATCCTGGTTTTGAGGTTCCAATTCCTAGCAGTGGTGGTGTGGTTCTGATTCCAGTTCCAGCAGCAGTTCATCCTTGAATTTGCTCAGTTATGAGCCATCATGCATTGCTGTACTAATTAGGCCTAGTTTCTAAGCATCGTTATGTTTTTGACAAAGTTAGCTTATTTTTATTGAGACCGAGTTTGACAGAATCATAGTAGCAAATTGTGATTTTGGCAATAGTTACGCTTTACAGTTTTAATAAAATCACGATATTACTGTGAAACACACCATTAATCCAAATATGCACTGAATACCCATCAATTTTCTTTGCACCCATGAATAAGTACTCGCAGTACACTATTTGTTACATGGTATGCAAAGCCATTGTGTTATTTCCTTTTTTAAGATTAACTATGTATGCTGCAAGTTCAATTGTGTGTAGCCCCCATTTTTTTCTTTCTAAGTAGTTGCTGCTATTGTTTATGTGGGGCTTCCATCATAATTAAATATTCTTACAATCTCAATTGATAGTGTTACCTGTGTAGAAAATATTTATATTTAAAATTATGAAAATTGGCTCATCGTGAATTTTTTCAAGTTGCATTTATGTTACTAAAAAATTGCAAGGTAATATGCTCGTCACTGTCCCACAAGTCAATGTAGGGATAAGGTTTCAAATGGCATAAATGTTATGTATACTTGTAAAATCTAAATTAAATACTAGAGTATTGTTGGTGCAACAATTAATGGAGTTGCTAGCTACTACCATGTGAACAATATTATGAATTTTATTTTTGGAAATGAGAAATATGACCTGCAATGGTCCTTATCTTGTAGAAGGAGAGTCTTGGTATAGCAGCTGTAGTTGCTGCCTTGTGATTAAGAGGTCACATGTTTTTAGGTGCATCTGCAATAGTCAATACACCTAATATGGATCTGACTCTTTCATAGACTTTGCTATGTGGATGGGTTTTGTAGCACAAATTTGTCCTTATAGGAAATAATCAATGAACACATTTTTGACACTCTTGAATACATTTTTCATAACTGGTTTGTTTTAAAGAATTAATTTAATTGTTTCCTAAATTAATCACATTTTAAGTAATGTGATGACATTTTGGGAAACATGGTTATCCAATGAAAATTCATATGGTGAATTGTAAGAACTATTTTCAAAATTGTGAGTAGAATCTTACTATGAACTGCAAGATACATAACTAGTAAAATATTCTATTTTTAAGTAAAAATAAGTGACATAGCTAAATTATAAATTGATATTTCATATTCAATCTCAAAACAGTTTAAACTTCAAATCATACAGCAAATGACAAAAAAAGTGTCTACTATACAAAGTTTAACAAAATAGTAATTGGCTACATTAGTTTAGATAGTGATCATTAGGATTCAATATGATATTTATGTCCAAAATAGATACACAAGAATTTGTATCTATTGAATTCAATTTTGTATCAATTCATATGAACAAATCCAAACACTTCCCTCTCCTTTACATATCATAATGAACAATAGAAGTACTTCACATAAATGCAAAGTTGGTGAGCAATCAATATGCCAGCAACCACACCAAACTACTACAAGTCTCACATGAAACATAGTTGTTTGTGGTCTTCATCTCCTATACACCACCCCAAACCACCAACCAGAAAACAATTAGTAATTAAAAACACGTACAATCTTTATCTCCAAAGTCCACTCCAAGAAAGAAAGAAAAAATACATTTTTGTGTTGAGTAACGAAATAGATAACAAAAAACAAAGGAAATTTGCTCTGCTATCACTATCAATTTTTAGTTTCAGCAATGTATTTTTATCTTGATTTTAACCAACATCCTTTTTTTTTATCATTGTCAAGCAAAAAGGTAATGAAATTATGAAAGCAAAAAAGAGTATGGTAACAAAAGATCAAATGTAACAAATAAGAAAAAATGAAATCAATGTAGTGAAAGTTTTGTAATTCCAGAACAAAAGATCCTCCAACACATAAAGTTGATAAACTCAAGCATTACTTTTAAATATACATCACTTTTTCAATTACCATTTTTGTTTATACTTCATTTCAGATAAGAAGAGAAGGTATGTCATAGAAGTATCCTGTCAAAAATTAGAAGCGTGCAATTGAGAAAAAACATCAAAGTGGATGGGCACGATACCTAGTTCAGAAAAAAATTGAAGAATCATAATCAAACACCAAGAATCTCGAAAATGATGAAGCAGAGGAATCAGAGGAAGATGAGGATGAAAAGGTTATCAAGGAAGAGAAAGAAATTGGGGGAGCAGTGATTCCTGTTTCTATTGATTTTGGCCACAGATTCGTCGAGCTCTTCAATCTTCACCATCGTAAAAGCTACGCCTACGGGCGCCAAAACAAATCCAGAACAACCAACCAAACTCTAGAACGTTGTTTTCGAATTCTTTTATAAAATTATTTCCATCACAGGGTGATGATTCATTATAATTATAGTTAGTGTTCTATAACTTTTTATTTGTAAAAAAAAAAAAAAGGTACTGTAATTTTTTAGTTGTAATTTTATTGCTGTAACTAACTTTTAATTTTGGTTTAGTTCATTTAATTAATAACTTTCTTTTTTGTAAATTTAGTTCCTTTATTTTTTAAATGGTTAAAAAAACTTTTAATTTTTATAAAATTTTAATTTAGTTCTAACAAAATTATCGGGCAAATAATTTTTTACAACGTTTTAAAAAGTTTCTCTATACAAAATAAGTTGAAAATTTAATTTGTAGATTCATATTTTCGTATTTAATTTATTTTAAGTTAAAAAATCATAAATTTTTTTAGAGAAACTTTTTATCATATTTTAACCAACTTGCAAAAATTCATTCAAAATTTAAAAATTAAAAGACAATTAAGTATATTTCAATCCAATAAAATCAGAAATTGTTTGCAAGATAATATTTTTAGCTAAAATGAGATGTGCACGGTCAAAATAAAAAAAATTACACTAACGTTTAATATGATTCATTTTTTCCGCCATTTTACGCCGTTGCAGTCCATTTTTATGGTAAGACAAGACAAAATGAATAATTCACATTGAATGTCACTAAAATTTTTACATCCACGACTCATATCCATTAAACTCAACTTTTTATAAGAATAAAAATTTATTTAACTATTTTCTAAAAATAATGTCATTTTTTGTTAAATAAATAATCACATATTTTGTCCATCTTATAATAAGTGTCACTTTAATAAAAACAAAATCTTAAATTAAATGTCATTATCAAATTTTAATGCAAACTTAATTATTTTTTCATATACTACCCTACAATAATTACTATATACACAACTTGCAAAACATTATTATACTTTAGATTAATAACAGTGAAAAATTCATTAATAATTAAGATGAGTAATTTACTAAAATAAGTTATCTCTTTCTTCTTATTATTACATTTTTTCAATACGTATACAAAAATCTTAAACAATATTCCCTGTGATGATGAAATATCAATACTATCATATTACCCTAATACAAAATGCAAAAACTGAAGCCTACTCAACTTGCTGACAAATTATACTGTTTCACATTCTAAATACAGCTGTTCCATATAGTACATGAGCAGAATATTATCTTTGTGCTTAGATTGATTACTTTCTGGTAATAATATGTGCAGAAGATTAAAAATTGTTTAGAGAATGAAATTGTAAAATGTAATGTTTAAGTTTATATTAATTACATGAGCTTTTTTCACATTTTACAGCATAGTATGTTCTTTACAAAGAATTACAGATAATAAACGAATTGTATTACGTATAAAGATCACAACCTAGACTATTATAATTTTATTCTGTATAAGGAGCCAAAGGATGCACAACCAGTATAACTGTATTCTGTATCAGATCACCACCAAGACTTTCAACCCTACTTTACTAAGCTTGTTCAATATTTTGGACCATCAACTCAGATTCTTCGAATTTTAAGCCAAGGCATCAAATGCTTTTGCAAGGTTGATGATTCTCGTGACTTCCATGAACTTATATAGTTTTCTCCCATATGTTTACACGTTTTATTCCTGGAAGTACACCAAATATAGTAGACAGAAATAAAAAATAAAGAATTAGCTCAATAAAAGAGACAAACTTCATGGTTTGGATGAATGATTTACCAGATCTTGTCAAGCACTAGCAACTAAGTATGTTTGAATCGGTGGAATGAAATGGAATAACATCCATCTTTTTAAACCTAACTACTCTCCAATCTATTTCACTTCATTCCCCAATATACCACCAATTCAAACATAACTTAAAAATCATATTTGTAGGTATGCAGACACTGAGACACAACTATGAACTACTATTACTGCTCAAATGTGCTGAGTAGTGCTTTCTCTTTACTTAATGATATAAGTATCATAAGGACCCTCTGAAACCTTAAAATATTCGTGAAGAATAATACAAGAGTCTGCTTAGTTCTTACCTCAGAGTTCTGGCCTGAAGTAGATGACATTGTTTCTGACACTTCCTCAGATTTTCGGGCTTGTGAATTCTCATTTGAATATCTAATAACAAAACAAGATGGTGTCATGTTGCAAGGATTAGAATTAGAATCTTATTTCCAACTTTTTAATTATGATGATATGTAACACAAATATTATGCTATTTATAAAGTGTGCATCCATGTTAAATTGTCATGGTCATGGTCATGTTAGATAATAGGACTTCTATGTCTTTATTTACTCTACTTAAGGATAGTTTACTCTTTTGTTTATTGTGTATTTATTTACTATATTGTTCTGTACTCATTATTCTAGTCAACTGCAATCTTTTTGAACCCTAGCAAACTCCTTCCCCTTTGTTTTGCCCTTTCTCCTCTTCTCTGTGCATTATTACTTCTAACAAGTCAAACATCCATTCTGAAATGAGAATTAGTCACATGCAAGTATAGATATTTGCCATCCAAAAGGGCATGAAAACACTTATACTGACTGGAAGAAAAAAAAAAGTTGTGTAATAATTCAATGATATGATAAATAATCCTAGAGAACTTACGTTGAAAGTATTGTGACCCAGATGAGCTCCACACAATCCACCCAAAGAAGCCTTTGTTCCACAGGAACCACACCATAAGTAATCAGATGAGCAAAAGGCCAAAGCTTCCAACCTGCCTGTGAAGCAATATTAGTGTGAAATTGCTAGGTACTAGGTTTGTGCCTTAGACCAACAAATGGGCCTTGGTTACAAATTACAA
Organism: Cicer cuneatum; assembly: GCA_037974295.1. Lineage (NCBI taxonomy): Eukaryota > Viridiplantae > Streptophyta > Magnoliopsida > Fabales > Fabaceae > Cicer > Cicer cuneatum. Next base: position 63,751,787 of record JBBPBO010001984.1, on the reverse strand, counting down.
TTTGTTTATGTGGAAAATATGTTAGTGAGGAAACATAAAGATATTAAGGACAGGGTAGCAAGGGTTGAGACATTCAGTATATTTTCAGTTAGAACCAAATAGGTTGGACAGAGAGATTATCATCTCTTCTCTGAGGAGCAAAAGCTCTGGGGTTACATGGGTTTTCTCTTCTGTAATACATCTTGTTTTCCATTAACATTACAGTTTCTATTTCACTTAATTTTCAGGTTCCTAACAATTGGTAACCTAATACCTAGCAGAAATTGTAGTCATCCGATCAAACAGAACAAAAATTGTTACTCAAACAATTGTCTTGAGGGGGGCAAAAGTATTATGTAGTTAATTCATCCTTGAATTGTAGAACTTTTCTGTGTTCAATCCTATCAGATCTTTATAGCACCAACAAGTTGCCCTTACTATTCTTAACATGATTTTGATGTATCTCCAAGACAGTACAATGAAATTAAGCGATGTGAACAAAGAGGCACAATCAATTACAGATAACATCTGAAAATAGCATAAAGAAACAAAAATAAAATAGCTTCTTACCGTAAGCATGGGCCAAAATGTTGATTTTAGTTCACCATATATGTTAGTGAAAGAGTCTAAACGCAACAAGCCCAACACTACAAAGTAGATGCTGTTCCAAATAGCTGACCACACAGTTTGATCAAAAGCAACTTTAGCAGGGACAACCCACCATTGTTGGAAAGGAAAAAGAGCCTGTGAAAACAATGCAAACAATTTTAACCCTTCATATAATAATAACCTAACAGTTCCAAACCAAAGATGTACAATAATCACCTCACACAGTTGGTAGTAATAGTGAGAAAGAGATCCATGAAGAGTAAACCCAACAAGACCTGATCTGAATAACCGTGCTCGATCAAACTCGAAAATAGGCTTTCCTTCATAGCACTGTAAATTTTGGTTAGTAGGAGTTATAAAAACCCTGAAAAACATGAACATAGGCAAGTAAAAAACATACCTGAGCAATCCAATCTCCAATTGAGTAAACAACTCCACTTATTGCCATTTTAGCTAAAACTGGATTTGCTTTTAGAGATTGTTCATAGGCAATCCAATTGTGTTCAGGCACATACCTCAGTATCTCATAAAGTGTCCAACCCTGAATAATAAGACCCTAATTAGTTTTCAACTTCTTCCATATACAATACCAAAAATACACTAGATTCAACCATCTTCTCCATCTGTCTTTACTATTATCAATTGTAAAAAGTGACTACTTTTGCAACCAACAAATTGAAAAGCTTAGAAGTATCCTGTTTAATTATAAAGATCATGTCAAATTATAGCAATGACCAAATCAAAAAAACACACAAGCAAAGCAACAAGTTAAGAAGAAATATTTTTGTATAGATAGGATAGGATATGATTATGATTATCTCATTCAATATCATTTGGTACAACCTATGAACTACTAACACATTCACGAATATTAGACATGACAATAAATTAATAAATATTATCTCCATCACAACATATAAATAAAAATTGGTGAATAAAGTTGATGTATTTAAAAACTGCAATAGTGAATGTTTATCAATAAATAGATAGATATTTTTAATTTGTAGGATATAAAATAGAATGATTGATGATACTAACATGCCAGTAATCATGGTCAATAGTGAGCAATTTGGTGACAGCAAAAGCCCCAAATCCCAAAACGATGGTAGCATTGATGGCACGGCCGGTGAAGATATCATCAGAATCACGAGCAACCTCTATGTCAGCCTCGGAAGAGGAAGAACCCTCTTCAAGGACTCGTCTTTTTACTGACACCGAAACTGCTTCCCGATCCTCAGCAACGGAACGGATGATACGACATCGTTTTTTGGTTTGGGAGGAGAAGGGAGGTACGGAGCTGTGGGGCTTCGAGAAGGTTAAGGTTTTTGGATAGGGAAGGAGAGTTGGAGGGGAAAGAGAAGCAAGTGCCATGAGATGAGAGAAATTAAAGAAAGAGGTTCCGTACAGAATCAATTGAATTTGGATGATGTGTTATTTTTCTTTTATTTTGACTTGATTGTATAGAGAAAGAAGGTTCGAGTAGAGAATAATCAATATTTATTTGTGTTGTGTGGTTATTACTACATTACATGGTTCGCGAAATCAATATTTATCTTGTGAGTGTGAAAGTGGGAATGGGAGGTGCAAAACTGCAAATACAAATACATGTTAGGTGGGAACTCTGTCTCAACTGGAAGTGGCGTGCCGACCGTGGGGTTCATACATTTTTCCGGTCAACTTCAATTAGTATATCTCTCCCACGAGGAAAACAAAGACAAAGTTTTATCCCATACCCCTCATTTTATATTTATACCTCCACTCCTCTTTTTATATTTATACCTCCACAAACATAAGGAAAGAATGTATTTGTCTTTCTATAAAGTATAAAATTTTCAAATTTTACTATTTAGTCATTTAAAGTTTTTCAGAAAAAGTAAGTTTTTTTTGTTAAATTTCCGGAAAACTTCATTTTCAGGTTTTTCGATAGTTCAATTTTACAGAAAACTTTCGGAAAACTTCATTTAAAGTTTTCTGGTAGTTCAATTTTTTCCGAAAAACTTTTTTTCAAGTTTTTCGGTAATTTCCGGAAAACTTGAAAATGAAGTTTTTCGGAAGTTACCGAAAAACTTGCAGGGAAGTTTTTCAGAAGAAAAAAAAATTGGCAAAAAAAAACTATCGAAAAACTTGTATAAAAGTTTTTTCCGGTAACTACACGAAAACTTCTCTATAAATTTTCCAGTAGTGTTAAAATACGTTTTTTTTTCAGAAAATCTTTTCCGGTAATTACCGAAAAACTTTTTACATACCAGAAATCTTTTTTTTTTTAGTTTCGGAAATTTTTGGAAGATAAAAAAAAAGTAATTTAAATTTACATAAATAATAAAAAGTATGCAGAGCATTATTAACATTTTAAAAAATATGTGAAGGTATAAGTATAAAAGAGGTACGGAGTAAAGCTTTCAAACAAAGACGTAAAGTTAATAAATTTTTGGATCACTCTATCATGGCCCAGCCCACATCAACTTAAGGAACTTTTGGACTTTAACCTATTTACTCCATCAAAATAAATTCAAAAGTTATTCTTCACTCATTGTTTATCCACCCTTATTATTTATTCAAAATTGGATTTGGTACTCCCACAATTTTACATGTACTCTCTTTTATTTATAATTTTTCTCTTTGAAATTATTAAAATATTTTTAAGTGAATAGTAAAATTAAAAATAAGTTCAGATATATGATTATACCTACATTCCCAAATTTTGCATGCCATCAACTCATATATTGGACTAAATTGGAGTAAAGATAGATCATCCGTTGGCATTAAACTAGACTTATTGAGACACCTCAGAATTAAGCACACTACATAGTTACAAATGTGGTTGGATCCCCTGTATAGTAGTTGCAGATGTGGGACCATTAAATATAGATATAAAATTTATCTCTCTAAATTTAAATATCAACACAGCTATTGTACTGTCTAACTGTCTTAGAGGATTTAAGTTTCGCATATATAATGATACGTGTAAAATCTTTGCTTATACAATACAAACGGCTACAAACCCAACTTTTTCTTTTTTACATCCAAAGTCAATTTCTAATGACCATGCCATTTGTGGAACAAGGCACCATCAGTGAACATGTTATCATTACATTATTCGAGTTACATCTTTACCAAAATAGATTTTTATATTGAAGTAGATTAATACTCTCACAACTATGATAGACAAATTCTAAGGTGATTTCCGCACTTTAAAAAAATACAAAAAATCACAACTATGATAGACAAATTCTAAGGTGATTTCTGCACTTTAAAAAAATACAAAAAATCAACAGTACTGCTCAAAAATATAAGTTAATAGTTTTTTTTTTTTTTTTACGTTTGAATTTTCATTTTACAAATTAAGTTTTGAGATACGTATTTATTTATTTTTTATCTAATTTAATTTTGATTAAATCATTGTCTTAATAGTAAAGATCAAGAAAATTATTCTAAAGAATATCATCGACTTTTATTAAAATTTTAAGTAATTTTTAAATACTAATTTAAAATAAACCATCAATTAAGGTGGTCCGTCGCAGCATTCACCCCGTAAATTATACTAAATTAAAATAGAATATTTTTATAATAAAATATTGAAATAGACCATTAATTAACTCAACTTACAAAATAATTAATATCGCTAGTCCTTTGGGGTCCATAAGTCACATCATAATGAAAAACCTAGCTGCCTTGCACTGAATTAATCAATTCATTCTTGTGTCCACAAGAGAAAACCCATAATGAAATAATGAATACAAGAAAACAAATCAATATGATGCATCATGGTTGGGTTGAATCATAAGCATTACTAGAAAACGTTTTAATGGTGCATGCATTAAGAATTTCAAGTAGCATGGGGTTATTGGTGCACCTAGGAGTTTTGAACTGGCCCAATGCTCCCCCATTTGCAATAAAATGATCTAAAATCTTCTTAAATGTTCCTTTCTCTACAACGCAAAGCTTCAATGGCCCTATTGAGTTGGTTTTCCTCGAAACGACGTAGCCGTGATCGACAAAAGCCGCGTCGATTTCGCTACAACACGCTTCAAGTACTTTGTCCTCTGCTTGTCCTTTGATTTCCCAAAAAATAACATAGAATCCTGGTTGATTTGAGTTTGACATGTTTGCATAACTTGTGAAATCAATAAGCTCAGTTTTGGCCTTGTTAAGAAGTTGTGAACCTTTCTCTACCACTATTTGAAGGTCCTTCTCTGTATTCTTGTCTATATTTATTGTTAGAATAAGTTTTCTTCTACATATAAAATTCAACTTTGGTGTCCCATTGTGGAAACCAGCCACTTCCACCACATCTCCTAATCTGTATCTATATAGCCCTGCAAAAAAAAAAATTCTTTTTCGATAAAAAATTTAAAATAAATTTTTCAAAAGCTTGAAATTTTTAAATTGTTAGGAATAAATAAGAGAAAATAAAGTTTTAGCCCTATTAATTATTTTAGTTATTTTGAAATTTTAGAAAATATAAAAACATGTATTTTGGGTCTCTAATGAAAGACTAAAAGCACATTAGTTTTGTTAAACGTACCAATAAAAAGGAATAGTTGTCAATTTTACAAGATTAAAAAATATTTAATAAAAAAAATAGAACACTGTAAAAATAGGATAAGTCCTATCTATATGGTCATTGGAGCCTCCTAAAAAGATCTACTAAATTCATCAGAGTTGTTCTAAAGAATCAAAACGGCTATCATGAGAAATATCTTTCTTTTATATATATATATGTGTGTGTGTGGGGTGTGGTTTTAATCGGTTTTAAGAGAAAAATTCATCCCCAAATATTAAAATATTTGCAGTTTGATTTAGTTTGGATGACAATTCAAAAAAAACATTGATCCGATTCAAATTAATGTGGTTTAAATTGGAGGTTTTGGATTGATCCAAATTATAATATATTATTTTAACGATAATATTATAAAGTTACATTAATTTAACAAGTTTGAAGTAGAATATTATATATAATATACTAAAAACTAATATTACGGAATAACATATATCGATTATGTTTAAATTATATAAAATATTAATAAAAATATATCAACTTAAATAAATAAGTATTATTACAAATTAATTGAAACTAACAAATAATAGTTTAATGCAATATTTCATATTAATAAATAAAAAGTATTAAAAATTATAAATGTGATTTGATTTGGTTTTTGAAAATGAATTTAAAATTCGATTCGATTTGATCCAAGCAGTTTTTACAAAAAAATATAAACCCGTCCAATAATATTTAATTTTGTGCAATTTTTAATTTTTTTGAATTGATTTGAATTGATTATATATATATATATATATATATATATATATATATATATATTGTTAAGATAAAAAAAGTTGTACACGTACACATTTAAAATATATTATTACATTATCTAATGTGTGTGTTGAAATACCACGAGGAATATAGAAAAAAATCGAGTAATATAATATATATGATATATTAGTGATGTAATAAGAAAAAATATAAAAAAAAAAAGATCTTAAATAGGTATAAGAAAACTTTGATCGATCAAATATACAATTCTTATTATTAAATATGAAGAACCGTGCATGTGTAAAATATTATACAAAATATTCTTATGTGCGTGAATAACTTATATCAATATCAAAATTATACTAAGAAATATATTAAATATATACGTATTACTACACAATATAAAAGCATAAGGATATGGTAGTACACATTTGGACGCCAGTATAACTTAAAGCTATATTTAAATTGGTTGTATATAAGGACATTTTTATAATTTTCAAAAACTATAAATTGCAATTTTTATAAAATTACGATGTGATTCTGACATTTACCGTAATACCAATTTCACTGTATGAAATATATGCTAAATCTTTTATGCCAAATGTGGACTATATAGAATTTTGAAAATAACCATAATAACAAGAAGTTTCAGGAAAGACTGAAATTGACGTACATAACATGAATGAAATTAACAAAACGAAGCAAAGGCCACAACCCATACCATAGGCCAAGGCATAAGAATAACCGCTGGATTGGGACCATAAAACGTCAAATTATTTATTTAACCAATGCCAGAATGCAGTTCCATCACGTGGCTATTATATTGTCAATCTCTGTACTACACTATACACAAATGCTTTTCTTTTTTTACTTACAATTTTCACTGTACCGTTAGCCATTTGATACCCAACTTAATTAAAGCCTTTCAATTATGTCTCCAAATTCTCTAAACCAACTTTTAAGATAAGTCTAATTATTTTTTCAATGGTATTATCTCTTGACGAAAAATTATTTATATGAATAAATTTAAACTCAAAACCTCTTATTTAAATTAAATCAAAAGAAACTTTTATTATCTCATTTAAGTATTCTTGAGTTACGTGTCTAAATTTTGAATTAAAATAATTGAGATATAAAAATCAGACTTAGCAGGATATTATTGGCCCCTCACCGAGACAGTGAGACTGTAGACAGTACATTTAAAGACATAAGATCCGTCATTGTTGACATATTTGCTACTCATTTATGAACCAATTAATTAATGTCTTCCCGCTCGGTGTTATTTTATGTCGAGGTGATCATATAAAATACAGACGGGTGACTGAAAGTTTTCAGATAAACATGACAGACACCAACTTTAATATATCAACTTAGCACAACCTAACCTATTAATTTCCTAGTAGCATCTACTTAGCACAATGTTAAAATTTATTATAAATCATGGTGGGTTCAAGAGAAAAATGAGGATCATATTACACTAAAATTTCATATATGTTATTTATAAACTTAATTTAAAATTATTTTCTATATAAATAAAAATTTGTAAATATAATTTATATAATAATAACTTTAAATTCACCAATTAATTTTAAAAAGTATTTTATTCAATGGTATATTATGCGGTATAATTTGATCATTTATATATATATATATATATATATATATATATATATATATAACACGATCATATATGAGAAGAAGAATGAGAAGTTACCCGTGAAAGTTGTGAGAACTATTTCGTACTCTTGTCCAATTTGAACCTTGGATAGTGAAATTGGTTTGTCTTCCATGAAATCATCGTCAAGAAAGGAGAAATCTTGTTTGTTTCTATAAAGTGGTATGAACTCAAAGTAAGAGAAAGTGGGTACAACAGCAAATGTAACATTTTCTGGAGGCAAAATAGGATCCATATTAACACCAATCCAGCTCTCAGTTGAACCATAGTCACCACTTACTAATGGCACCCCCTTTGCATAATGCCTAAGTTTATTCAAATATGGTAACATAGAACCCGTCATTATGGAATATATGTACTTTGCATTTGGCCAAAGTTTTGGAATCAAACCAAACCAATCCACCAATTCTAGCTCCTTACAAGTAGTTTCTAATTTGGAAGCCAAAGATGGGTTCAAATTCGATGAGATAATACTCAAAACAGCTTCACGCATTTTGGGTAATTTTATTTTTGAACTTAGAGTACCATATCTAATGTCATTGCATATTTCCCTCCAAAGCTCTTCTAAAGTGCAAAAAGCTTGTACTATCCCATACACAAAAGCTGAGGAAATAAATTCAACTTGATTAGAGTATAAGAGACCTAGAAGAAGGTGACAATATGTTGTTTGTTTATAGTCACCACTTGAAATAACTTGGTAAGGGCTACAGTTAAATGACTTTGTTTTCTCTTGTTTGATTTTGAACTCTTCACTTGCATAATAGTGTGTTGTGGCTGTTCCTACTGTTAATTCTCCTTTTGTTTTGAATTGATTGCTACTATATATGAATTCAAGAATCCTTCCTCCTTCTTTTGTGGGATAAATCCTATTGATCGTAAACAATTAAATGAATAAAAAAATAATCAATTCGTCACATCATACTACTAATACAAAAAAATGAGATCCATAGTAAAAAAATTTCCTCCTTCTATAGCTCATGTATCAAATTCATTCTAAAAAATTTCTCATTAAGTAGAGTTTGATATCAAATCTCAACTACTTTAATATAAAAATCATATTGTATTTCACTACAATAATTGTTGTTTGGCAGCACTCTTTTTCCATAGATGTGTAAAGTGTCGTTTAAAATTAGGTTAACCAACAATTTATGAGTGCTAGTAAAGCTCTTTTCACAACACGAAATAAATATTTCCTAAAATTAAAATGGAAACAGTTTTGAATGATCACTATGAAATTTTTGCACAGTTATTGATTATTGTCCCTTTAAAAAAAATGTTGTAATGATTAACTGTATCATACGCGTATTTTTAAGATTATTTAAACATAAAAAAAATATTAATAAGTTGAGAAATGTTATTTGAACACATCACAAATACAATATAATTCACATTGATGGAAGAAGAGAGAGGGAGAGAGTATGATCTACATTTATGTCATCATAGTACGTATAAAAAGTAAGTATTGTATTTGTATTTGTGTCTAAAAGTGTGTTCAAATAACATTTCTCTAATAAGTTTTGTTGCTTTTGATGAAATAATTTATTTTTCTTATTTATGATATATCATTTTATTTATTTATCTCTTTGTAATAATTAATTAATGACATTTTTTTATAAAATATTAATATTTAAGGAGACAAGTAGAGGCACACCTTGATCTATTGGCTGCTGCTAAAGTGAAAATTTGAAGGGTAGTTTGTGCGCTGTGGCGGGTAAAGGGCACAAACTTTTGTCTTCCTTCTGTGGTTCCAGAGCTACACAAATATCAAAAATATCATCGACGGATCAGATAAAAAAATCAAACATACTAAACAATTATTAAATTAAAAATCACCCCACATGTTTAGGTTTTTTTGGCTTTAATTAGAATTTATAAATAAATAAATAAAAACAGCTTTAATTTATTCATCTTAAATATTTTCATACTTAATGTACATGAAAATGTCACCTTAGTGTTACTTAGTTAATTAATTAGTTGTTTCACTTGCGTTATTACTATCTATGAATCACGTATTTCGACCCAGACGGTTAATGTCTATACATAGAATACTAAAAAATATCATTTACAATGTAATCCTTAGATAAATAATTCCAAAGATAAGAAGCATATATATTTTCTAAGAACTAGTTAATCTTATATGATAATGAACCTAAAAAAATGATAAGAACTATGATTTTGTTATTTGTCAAAAAAATAAAAGATCTAATTTAGGGTTACGAGTGTTTGAGAGTGTTCGACCAAGAACAAGTGTGAGCTCAATCTCTTAATTAGACATCTCTTATGTTGAAAGGTGTCTAAAACAAATCAAAGTTGTGTCTCAAAACTAATTGCCACCAACAGTCAAAAACAAGCATGAATAGTGAGGGAGAACAAAAGGAGAAAGCCATATAAGGACTATTTATAATTTAATACTATAATTTATCTTGACTATTAATATCATTGTGAGCATAATCATCATAAAAAGTGAGAAATTTCAATAGTGAAATGAGTCCCATTTATCTCCAAAAGTGGAAAGCTAGATAGGAATAAAAGAATTCTAGCATAACACATAAAGGTAAAAACAAAAAATACAAAATAAAGGTGTACCTTAAAGAAAGAGTGGTTATGGGTTGTTTAGTGAGTATAGGACCTATTTCACCATTTGCAATTCTTTGGATAAATGGCTCAAAATCAGCATGAGAAGCTATGGGAACCACACTAGTGAATAGAGATTCCAATGCACATGCATCCATATCTTGAACATTGTAGCTCCCCAACCATTTTTTCAAATATTCAACCTCATTGTTCTGTTTCAAAATCTTGCATAGTATTTGAGTTTGGACTGAACTAGCATTCTTTGATACATCTTCAAACCAAGTAAGGATATCATCACATTCAATATTGAGATTGCTGGTTTCCATGTTGATGTTAATGAAGTTGTTTGTTATGAGTGTTTTTTTCTATAAGGCAAGTTGATATAAGAAAGACAGAGTAGGCAGTGAGCCCCCACCATTGAAGTATTACATCCCTAATTTATTTTTGTTTTTATATATATGAATATGATGTATCTATCATACAAAATATAATTGATTGGTGACAAGATTTGGAAACGCACGAATCAAAATACTTATCATTTAATTATTTCAAAAGTTTTTCATCTGATCATTGTTATAAAAAAAATTACTTTTACAAATATTAAAAAATTTAGTTAAGTGAAATTTATTTTTATATTTTATGTAAAATACAAGACAAATTTACTAAATTATATATTTTTTTAATGTCAAATGTTGAACTATCTATATTAAATTTTTTTTTTAAATAACTCATCCTAGAGTTTCTCGTATTATACAATTAACAATTAAGAGTGCTATGTTTCATTTTCAAATTTGGCTCAACGAACCTAATGTTGCACACATGGTACGATCAGCTATAGACCACAAGAAATGGTGTTATCTGATTTAATGAGAGACAGAAAATGACAATTCTTCGATGTCATGACACGAGGACTACAACAACCCGAATTTAAGATCGATTGATCTCGATGATTTATTGAGATGTAATGTGAGCTACGATAGTCAAAATAAATTAATTTGTGTAAATATATAATTTTTTAAATGATTAAATAAATTTTTAGTTTATAAAATTTTAAAATTTTATTTCTAGTATCAGTAAAAAAAACTATATTTTTATTTTCTACAAATTTATTTTGTAAGCAATTTTATCTTTGTTTGAACGAAATATTTTTAATTGTCTTTTAATTTTTAAATTTTTAAATAACTTTTTACAAATATATTTAGAACATTATAAAAAATTAATCCACAAAAATTTATTGTTCTTTAACATGAATTAAATATAATATTTGTGTTCTTATACTGTACTTTTTTTTCCTTCATCTTAGTTTTATTTATTTAGGTTTTTCAATAAGGTTTTTAATGAAGTAGTATTTGTTGGAACCAAGTTGGTTCTAAGTCTTAGGATTTTGATGTTTACAAAAGGACTCAATGTAATCTTATTTTGTACCTTGAATTATTACATTAAATACAACTAGAAAATGAAGTTTGCAAAGGCAGAAGATGCATCCAGAATGCATCCTGGAATTACTATAAGATACTCCAGGATCACCAGAAGATATCTTTGCTTGCCTAGATCAGAAGGAAGCAATGTCAGAAGAAGACCTGGACCATACCAGAGGAAAGCCTGCCAGAGGGAGAGTTTGTCCAGACCAAGATAAATCAAATATCAGATTTATTCCAGAAGTTATTCTGACCAGAAGATGACCTAGAAATGAGAAATTAAAACAGCCCAGACTTGTTCCAGACTCAACCAAAAGATAAGTTAATGAGTCTAGAACAAGAGAATCAATCCAGATTTGACCCAGATCAGAAGATAGCATGGTTTAGGGTATGAAACTAAGTCCAAACCAGAAGAAATGATTTCCAGAATTGATCCAGACCTGATCCAAAATCAAAAGTAAAATGTCCAGACTGAAATATTATTTGTCCAGATTTAATTTCAGTTTAATCCAAACCAAGTCCAGAATTGGTCCAGATCAGAGGGAAGATTTTCATATCAATGGTTTAGATTTAATTATTTGGCCCAGTGTTGGCCGAGATCAGAAGATCAGACCATGGCCTAATGTTGGCCGAAATCAGAGGTTCAGGATGTGTGGTCTAGCAATGGCTGAGATCAGAGGATTATAGCACATCAGGTGCAAGTCAAGGATGGCCGAGATCAGAAGATCAAAGGGTTAGGAAGTGTGGTCCAGGGATGGCCGAAATCAGAGGATCACAGCATATCAATTAATATGGTCCAGATGTGGACTAGCGTAGAAGATCAAATGGTTCACATTTAATCAGGAGGATTAACGGTGGAGATTTTAATTTATTTTAATCAAAGTATTAAAAAGATTTGTTACAAAAATAAAAGTGAGGTATAGTGGAATTCAGGAGCTGTGGCGGGAAGCAACTAAATACTTGATTGGCCAGTTATTTTTGAAAGAAATCTGAAGCTTAAAAAAGATATGTTTTTTATTTAAATGAAGCCCAATTGGTCAAGTTATTTTTACAGAGAATCCAGCAAGATTCAGCTCGAATTTAAGCATTGGAAGAGGCCCTAATCTGCATCTATAAAAGGAGGCTCAAGGCAGAATACTCATCATCGAAAATCACAAAAGAGTCATACACTTCCAAAGCAAACACTCAAATTTTCAGAGAGGTCAATTGTGAGTTCCAGCTTTCAAGAAGCAAGTACTCGTGTTATTTTCCTTCCATTATGTCAAATCTAAGTTGTTGAAGTAGAGTCTACAATCTGAGGGAGTCAGAAGGGGTAGCAGGTTACTTGGCAATTAGATTCATAGTGTTGTAATTCCGTCTACAATCTGGGATTGTCAGATTGGTAGGAGAAGATAGGTGTTGTATTCCTCAAGAGTCTAGGATTGTTAGACTGTTTGAGAAGACTGACTTGGAAGGTCAGTATAACGGTTGTAATTCAAGGTTTGAATTAGTGAAATCCTTCAAGGTGAAGGGACTGAACGTAGCCTCGTTAACGGTGAACCAGTATAAAAATTCTGAGTTTTATTTTTACTTTATATCCGCTGCTAGCTCTGTTTTTAATCATACATCAAGTTTTGTTTTAAAAGTATAAAAACAGAAAAAGTATTCAAGTTAAGTCAAACACAATTCAACCCCCTTTTCATGTTTGCACCTTCAGTATTGTCTATACATTTTAATTACTTGGATTTTGGCCTAATTCCCTCAAGCTTTTTTTTTTAATTAAATTAACTTACTATGGTACTGTAGATGATAGGTGATATTTTACTATTTCAATTCTATTATGTGATATTTTTGTACTTTAATTTCTTTCTTAAAAAATATTATTTTTTAAATGTCATAAATTATTAAAAAATATATGTTGACAATCAAGCTAAAATTGTTTGCAGAATAATTTTATAGAAACTATATATTTTTATTTATATAGACTAAAAATAAAATTTAAAATATTTATAAAAATTGAAAACTTATCTTTAGATTTACCAATGTTAAATATAAATAAGCAGTTGCCTATCAGCTACTTCCTTTTTTTTCATAATTACTATTTGTAATGGGATGGGTCTAAAAGACCCAACTCAAATATAATACATACCAATCACAGGGGATGTATCACGGAAACTACCCAGGTGTCATCTTTAGAGACACACATTATTAAGGGCAAACGATTCTAGAAGCACTATTGTACTTATAGAGACTCGCATATTTCGGACCACACTACCAATTAGATAAAAGTCTATCACTTATCTCAGTATGTTGTAACCTCACAGCTAAAAAAATTTCTACTATTATCCCAATTAGGGATGTGTAAAAAATATAGTTAATTAAACTCATTCATAAATTGGGATTGCACTGCACTATAAAAGTTTAAATCAATTAAATGGTTTGAATTGCACTATAAATTTTAAAAAGTTCAGTTAATTAAACTTTAAAAAAAAATAGTTTGCACCACTTTTAAATATTTTTATATTCAATATCATAAAATTAAAATTAATATTATTATGTTAAAAATAACATTTTTCTTACTGTAAAAACAGTTTTATATAAGTTATATACATATGAGTAAAAAAAATACAACTAATATATATAATATTCTTAATTAATTTAATATATAATATTTCATCCGTCTTATAATGATTGATCTATTTGTCAAAAATAATTATCTTAAAATGACAACTGCTTTTATTTTTGAGGAAATATTAAAAAAAATTATATCTACGCTATAGAAATATTTAAATATATTTTTTAAAATTGAATGCTCTAATTAATACTACATGTACTAATATTTTCAATTCAATATTTTCTATTTTATTTTTGAAAAATCAAAAGATAGATATTAAAAGATTATACTTAACAAAAAGATGTGTCAATGAACATTCTAAAAAAAAGTATAATTTTATGTTAAAAAAAATGAGAAAAGTATACAAAATTTAATAAAAAACCGATTTTAAACAATTCAATAAAAATCGGTTCGAATTGGTTTTAAATCAGTTCAAACATACTAAACTGGTTTATAATTATAAATCAGTCTTAAACCGACTTAATTAGAACTGAACTGTAACTGGTTCAAAAAATAACCAATTTTTTTTAAAGTAATTTTTAAAAACTGAATTGCACTATTAATATAGTACAATTCAGTTAGGTTTTTGAACCATGCACACCCCTAATCTCAACAATCATCTCAGTGATATTTGACTACAACAAATGTATATCCAACTACTCTATAAATAGGTTGAGGTTCATCGGACGGTATCACACCTCATTCATTACTCACTTTACTTAATATTGGTTACACTCAATTTGTCTTACTTTAGCATCTTTGCAGATACACTTCTCATTTGGAGTCCGAGCATAGAAGAATAATAAATTTAAATTGGAGCATCACAACAACACCAAGCTTAAAGTTCACGCCACCGCTAGTGGTTCACCTTGTGAGTTCATACAAGAACGCTGTTCCTCTGATTCTTTTCTTAATTTTCGTTTTTATAAAAGAATTTTATTCATATTTATTTGTCAGTTTTAAAATTGAATGCTACATTAAACTTTTAGATTGTCGATAGTAATTTTAACTATTTATTACACGGAGCAAGAGCAAGTGATATACCAATTGGAAGAATCTAAATTTCAACATACATCGCTGAGCAGTGTCTAGTCTATTATAGGAGCCTTTAGGAATCTCTCATTTTCATCCCAAACAAAATCACCAAGTTGATATACTTGTTGATTTCCTATGATAACCATCAATATTAATTTTAAAGTTTCCAAGAAACTTCGATATTTGTCCTATGATGAAATGAATTACATTAGGTGTAATGCAATTAGAGTAAATGTACTTAAATTTAGTTATATTTGAAGCCATGTATCAAATATAAATACATGATTTTTGGAAACGGTCAATATTAATACGTTAATAGTTAAATTATTAGTAAATGTGAAAGGTGATAATTTATAATTCTTCATTATATATATATTTTTTATTGTTTTTAGTCTTATTTATCTTTAATTATTAGTTAATTTAAGGAATTATTTGATAAATTTTGTTAATTTTAGTTCTTTGATTTAATAAAATGTTTATGATCTTATTTCCTTGATTAAGTAATGTCGTGTCCGATTTGTTCGCAAAAAAAGAGTCGCTACCAATTTTATTTTTATTAAACGAAAACTTGGATAAAACCCTAAAATATTTATCTTGAACCAAAAATTCAGATTCGGAAGTCAATTACGAGTGGGAAAAGTATTATCATCTTACACCGTCCGTTAAAATGGTTATCCTATACTTAATTATATAAAAAATATTTATTTATTTATATTACCCCAAAAAGAATAACAAAAAAGTAAAATATATTAGTTACAATAATAAAAGAATGAAAAATATTTTTTTATTAATTTAGTTTGATAAGGGAAAGACCTTGCTTTTGTGTATTCTCAAATTACAATATAGAAATCAAAACACATGTAACTCTAGGTATGTGTATTCTCAAATTACAATATAGAAATCAAAACACATGTAACTCTAGGTATAAAATATTTGTGTGTTAGTCAATTTTAATTTTTATTAATTTTAATTTTTTATTTGTGCGACGGTCATGAGACTAATATCAAACGGTGCATTGAAAAACAACTAGACGGTCCAACAATGAGCGAGTTTGATATGGAGAAAGAGATAACAATATGTTGTTTTTATTTTTATCCTTTTTATTTATCTTATTTTTTTTAAGTATTTTTAAGTTTACATAAATGAGTAGAATCATAAATGAGTATTTGTGTGAGGTTTGTGATTTTTTCCACATAATTCTGATTGTTGAAGAATGCGTTTTTCTCAATTCAATATTTTATTTTATATTTAGAATACGAAAATGCATTTTGTTTAAATTATAACATCAAATATACAAAACGACAAACATATTATAAAAAATAGGCTAAATAGCACTCGTGGTCCCTTAACTTAATTTCAGTTAACGTTTTAGTCCTTTATCTTTTTTTTTCCCAATTTAGTCCTTTATTTTAATTTTAAGTGACAATTTAATCTTTTATGTTTTAAAATGTTAACAATATTATCCTTTTTTTTTACAAAAATTCAAAAAATTCATCAAAATTTTCAACCAAAACCCATAAAATTAATTATATTCTTTAATATAATACAAATTTCATCAAATTCGTAACTCAAATATTCAAATAAACTCATATTTTTATTCTTTATTTGATTTTTAAAATTCCATATCTAACAACATCAAATAAAAAAATGAAAATATGAGTTTATTTGAAGATTTGAGTTACGAATTTGATAAAATTTGTATTATATTAAAGAATATAATTAATTTTGTGGGTTTTGGTTGAAAATTTTGATGAATTTTTTAATTTATTGTAAAAAAAATGATAATATTGTTGACATTTTAAAACATAAAAGATCAAATTGTCACTTAAAATTAAAATAAAAGACAAAATCGGGAAAAAAAAAAGATAAAGGACTAAAACGTTAACTGAAATTAAGTTAAGGGACCACGGGTGCTATTTAACCTAAAAAGTACTACAAATAGTCTTGCTATATGAACAAAGTTAACATGAAAACAATAAATAAAAACTAAGACATTGGTTCATAAAAAATGATACATGAAAAGCAACAAAGATAATAAACAAAACTATTATATTAGTTTGTTTCAAATAAACGAAATTTTCATACCAAATTTGCGAGATTGTTTTGTCTCCCTTTTATCTCCATCTACGATTTTTCTTTTTTGAAATGAGTGACTATTGAGAAGGTTGTGTAAAAATGGCGCAACAGAGAATCAATAATGGCTTTCTGATGGCAGATTCAAGCACCTAAAACTGGTCCATATTTTTTAATCCCTCTCTATTCCTCCCGGTGTAACAGTCTCATAACACTCTTATTTATATTAACAAATTATGATTAGGTAATTTTTAGAAATAAATGTCTGCCATTGTGACTAATTAAGTTGAATTCTCAAGTTTTATTTTCTTTAAAAAACTTTTCTCAAATTCCAAAAAATCATAGAAATATTCATATTTAATTTACTCCAAAAAATCTCATATTTATTAATTGGCTAAATAGCACATGTGGTCCCTTAACTTAATTTCAGTTAACGTTTTAGTCATTTATCTTCTTCTTTTTTCCCGGTTTGGTTATTTATTTTAATTTTAAGTGACAATTTGATCTTTTATGTTTTAAAATGTCAACAATATTATCCTATTTTTTACAAAAATTTATCAAAATTTTCAACCAAAACCCATAAAATTAATTATATTCTTTCATATAACACAAATTTCATCAGATTCATAACTCAAATATTCAAATAAACTCATATTTTCATTCTTTATTTCACTTAAAATTAAATAAAGGACCAAATCGGAAAAAAAAAAAAGATAAATGACTAAAACGTTAACTGAAATTAAGTTAAGGGACCACAGGTGCTATTTAGCCTTATTAATTTTATATTTAATTTCGTTTTATTTTTTATTAAATAAAAATAAAAAAGTTTTGAATTAATTTTTTTATTACCATGTTATTATTAGACCAAAAATCTCATACTTTTTATTGTTTAATCAACTTTAAACTGTTTTACGATTCGTATTTTGAAATGACAGTGGACTTTATGAATGTTTGAGATGAGAAATTCATGATGTTGTAGTATAGGGATAAAAGCAGATCATGAAACCAATTGAATTATTTGCAGAGACAATAGTTTAATAAGACAATTCTTGTACTGTAAAACTTACTTATAATCTTAAATCCACTAAAGAATTAATGGTTGCTTTGGATTTAAATGTTATGTCACTAAGACATATTAAGGCAAGAATAATGAAGAGAATACGATAATAATTCAATAAAGGAATTTAGTAACTATGTTCGAATTAGAAACTAGATTGGATTCGAAGTGAAATTCATCCTTGACATTTTTCTTATTATAAAAGTTTAATTCTATTACTCTTGTTAGTTTCAAATATTATTTTAATCAATTCGACTTTGTTTTCAATTTTAATAATTAAACACAATTTGATAGTAAAACACAATATTTGAGTTCGACACTCGGTACTACCATTTTAATTATTACTTAAAACAATTCAATACACTTGCCGAAAAACTATCAATAATTGAACTCAAAGATCATTTTACCATTTTACTATCACAATCCGATCACGAAATTAATCTTATATTCTCTAATATAAATACATGTATTTTATTTATATTTGAGATATGATGGAGTGAGTATCATATAACTCAAGTTCTTATAATAGTCTCACTTCAATATCCAGTTATGGATCACTATATTTTATATTATCTTATTCTTTTTGAAATTATATATAAGTGGAATTGATAGTTTAAAAATTTATTTATTTAATTAAAAATTTAGTTCAAATAAATAAATTTTTAAGTTATTATTTTTAATTATATTTCATTAATAAGACATCTTTAAAAAAAATTTATTATTTTAAAGAAAAAAAAAACAGTACTAACAAATAAGTTCTAAAACTTTCAAATCTATGTTACATCATCTCTGTGTCCTGCCTTTTCACACGCTTGCAGTCACCAAGTGTGCATACTTCAAATTTCAGACATGAATACAAAATAAAGACAATCCGCGGTTCGACACAAACATCGATGAAGTGCTCGTTTTGATATCTGCACTATTTTATTCCTCCTACAGTAAGTACTCTTACTAGTATTTAAGACATGATAAATAATTAGGTTGATTTATTGTTTAAGATTTTTATACATATAATATATGTATATATATATATAATAATTTTAAAAAATAAAATTATTTTATTAAATTATTCATCTTAATTATTGATGAATTTTTTATTATTATAAATGTAAAATAAAATAATATTTTGTAAGTTATAAACATAGTAATTATTGAAAACTAATATATTAAAAAAATAGTTAAAGTTGAATTGAAAATTGAGAATGTCATGCATTGTGAGATGGAAGGAGTATCATTATAAACTTACATACAACTTTGAGATATCATATTCAAATTCAAAACAAGACATTTTACCTAACGATATCGACATTTATCAGTTGAAATAAAACGTTGGTAGTATTTATTTATTTAATTAAATTGGTTTTGATAGTACATGGTAAGTAATTTTGGTCTCACCCGAGTACTTGAATGAAATTATATATTTTTCAGCTTAATTAGAAGTTTTGATTTCAAATTCAATATTGAATTGTTATTAAATCTCTTGAGAGAGAATTTTGTCATCTATTGTGGTCCTATCTGACTCAAATGATTAATTTTTACAGATGCACGCAAATGATATCTAATTCACACCAAAAAATAAAAAAGTAGTTTTAGTCTCTAAAGTAGAAATAATTTTTGTATGATTATAAGAATTTAGACATGTTATTGAACACACATAAAAAAAAAAAAGCAAAAGAAAAACTAATAATTTAGTCATGTATAATTTTTAAGGAATCAAATGACACCAATATGTCAAAGTAAAGTTTGATGTACATCTCAATGTGTCTAAGTATTTATAAAAAAAATTGTGCTTAAATAGGATGTCTAAATTATTGTAACCGTACAAGAATTACTTAAGTAGTAGTATTTGTATATGATCATCCTTTTGATTTCTAAGAAATAAAATTTTAGAATATACTTCATGTTTTAGAATGAATTAATTTTTGTAGTTGTGCGTTTAACTATTTAGATGAAAGAATAAGCGTGGTTTTAACTAAAAATATATCTTAAATAAGTATTTGCTTAAATATGTAATTAGTTGATGGAAAAAGTAAGAAATTTGATTTTAGTTATTTCAACATAAAAAATTTGTTTAGATTTTTGTAAAATACAAATATTTTTGTATTAGTCTCTAATGTTTTAGACCGCTATTTTTTTATATATCGTTGGATTAATTTATTGCTTAAAGTTTAAATATATAGTTAGTCTTTGTAAAATGCAAAAATAAATAAATTGATGTGATGCATTAGGGACTAGAATGAAATTTTTTCATGGACTAAAACAAAAAGAATTATATTTTACATAATTTTAAACGAAATTTTTTATTTTTCAAATACTAAAATCAAATTTATTATATTTTTACATAAATTAATTATATATTTAAACCTAAGTATATTTTTCAAGATACTATTTGTGTACTAGTATATTGAAATAACTTTTAAAAAAAAATAAGAGAAATTTTTATTATGACTACTTTACAATTATTTTCATAAAGATTTAAACTCATTTCTCTAAGCTTTCAAAACTAAATTCGTACTACTAAATTAGTCATAAGTATTAGTGTCAATTCATTTTCATATGCATAAAAAACACGTTACGGTGTACTTTTGCATGTGTTTGGGTAGTGAATAATTGTTACACCCTTTCGCAGTGCGGTTTTCCAAGTGTTAGCTTGGATAAACCGTGTATTTCCACTGCAATCTCGACGTCCAACAATCTGTTAAAAATGAGTTTAGTATAAAATAATTTAGGTGTGAATACATTTTTGATAAAAATAAATTCAATGATAAATTTTAGTATAAAAATTATATTTTAATTTAAAAATTATAAATTATAAATTTAATTTAAAATCAATTTTAAAAGTAGAATCAATCTATTCAAAAAAATTCAAACATAACAAAATTAATTTTATAATTTTAAATTTGGTTTTTATCTTTCTAAAATTAAAACTAAATACATACACTTAATTGAATACACGTGTAAAATAAAATCACACTATTATTGTATAGGAACTAATAGAATGTGTGTAAAAAAGTTGCAAAATTTATTTTGTAATCATGGCGGTGTTAATTTTCTATTTTATGCATAACAATGGTTAATGACATCAAATGATAATTTTGATTTGCAAAATTCTAACATTCTTCCATTTATCTTTGTAAAAAATTCTAAACTACACTATTACATCATAGAGATAGTAATCTTTAAAAGATTTACATTAATTAGTAAAAAATATAAGAAATCTTAAAAACTCCAAATAAATGGTAATTTATCGTCCCATGCAAACAAATTACAATCAGCCAAGATTAGAGACAAAGAAGAGAAGCAAGTACTCAAATTATATTAAGAAAAAAAAAAGGTAAAAACCACCTTTCAAGATTTACATTAATATTTACGGAAACAATTGATGTGTTTGGTTGAAATTAAACAATGAAAATTAAGGTTGTTGAGAATTATAAGGGAATAGGAGGTCAAAATTATATATAAATCTAGTTTTTTATTACAAATTGCAGCTGTTAGAAATATTTAAATTTATATATTTAATTATTTATTTCTCTTTGGGTTTAAAATTTTGTGAGATAGTTAGATATTCTTTGAGAAAAATCTATATATTATAATAATTTTCACATAATATTATTCGTTTATCGTGATTTTTTCTTTGGTTTAGAGTTCACATTATTATTATTATTATTATTATTATTATTATTATTATTATTATTATTATTATTTGTATTTTTAATTGTACATTTAATTTCTGTATTGGTTTATGTTTCCAAACGCAATTTTGTGGGGAAAAGACCCACAAGATGAATATATTGTAAAATTTGATGATATTTCTAAAGTTTTAAATAAATTATTATGTTTTACATTTTTGAATGAGAAATGTGAAAAATTATTTTAGATGAAAATATTATTATTATTATTATTATTATATTTTATACGAACATGGAAAATTTTACCTTCTTCTATTTTTTTAAATTTTTATCGATAACGTTTTTAGTTGATAAATTGTTGTTTTGTTACCTCGGTTTTATCCAAAAAAAAGTCTATTGAATCCTGATAGATTCGTGTCGTAAGAAGGTAGAATTATTATGTTTTATATCTTTGAGTCAAAAATATAAAATTTAAATTATTATGTTTTATATTTTTGAATGAGAAATATGAAAAATTATTTTAGATGAAAATATTATTATTATTATTACATTTTATACGAACATGAAAAATTCTACCTTCTATTTTTCTAAATTTCTATCGGTTACGTTTTTCTGATCTTTGAGTCAATAAATTGTTGTTCTGTTACCTCACTTTTATCTAAAAAGAGCCTATTGAATTCTGATAGATTTGTGTCATAAGATGGATAAATTCTTAAGAAAGTGACTATTGTTATGTTTTAAATTTGAGTATTTGTTTATTACTTTTTAGATTTACTCGGAGTTGTTGATGAAGATACCGATCAAATTACACTCACAGCCAATTTTTTACAAAATAATGCCAAATCAAACACAACTTTATAGTTCTAAATTATAAATAACTACTTTAAGCTTTTATGTTTAGTTCGTCAAAATTGATTTTAGAAGTATAATTTTTTTAACATGAATACCATTCAGTCATTCATTGATGAGAGAAAGATCTTTACAATAAGTATAGAGAAGCATTGATCTTGGACACATGCCACCCAGCTATTACAACCAACAAACTTAGACAAATTAGCAAACCTAAGTGCTACATAATTAAATTGTGTAAAATTAATTTTGATATATTTAATTGTTTTTTTAATATAATTGATTAAAACTTTTAGCTATAATATGCAGTTCTTGAAATTAAATGTGATTTTTATTCTAATATTTAAAATTCAACTCAGTTTTATATATATATAACTATAGAGCAATTTTTATATGGTCACAAAATTGGTCGCAATATTTAGATACACTACCAAAAAAAATAGAGTTAGAAGAAAAAATAATTAAATAATATATTTTTAAAATAATTAAATGATGTATATTTTTAGATTAAATATGTTTTTAATTTCTTTAAATATACAAATTTTTATTTTTATCTCTCAAAAAAAATTCTTCAAACTTTGATCATGTTGCATATTTTTATCGACTTTTTTGATTATATATCATTGTTAAAATTTCATTAAGTTAATAACTTAACTATTTAATCTTTAATTTAAAATTATAGATAAATTAATAAAAATTCAAAATTAAATTATTAAACTAATAATATTTTAAAATTTTATTAATAATATGTCATAAAATACTAAAAATATATTTAATTCATATATTTTTATGTGTAAATTCAAATAATATTTATTTGAAGTTGTGACCAAGTAATAACCTTTTTAAAACATAAATTATTTTATGAATCTTATTTTTAAATTTTTTTTCACGAGAAACGAAACATGGGCTAAAAATAAATAAATAAATAAATAACCATGTGAAAATCGCTTCTACAAATCGAAACCTTGAAAAGTAAACATGCTTCCGAAATTCTACAGGAAAATAAAGCACTCCAAAGAAACATGCGGATTCACAAATGACTCCTCCATACAAACGCCGTCGTTTATCTCTTCGCTCTCACACTTACCTGGTGGCGGCAACCTCCGTCCGACCCTTTCCACCTGCCTCAGCTGACTCCGGCCAGTGCCATCGCCAATCGTTCCGTGACACGACGGCGACCTCGATCGCCGGCGGGGACCCTCGCCGGAATCAAGGCGAACCTTATCGGAAAATTCCCTCCGACGATCCGACCGCGAACCCATCACAACCTTCTTCTGCGGCGGACTCTCCGGCATAATCTCCGGAGATTTTGGCCGTCGCTCTCTCCTTCCGATTTTATTCCCTTCAACACGCTTCCTTGATGCATCCGATTGATTTCGATACTGGTTTCGAGTTACCTCTCGGATGCATCGCTTACTCGTAACTTCATCTTCTCTCATTTCCGGCACGGTGGCGGCAGTGGATAAGCTCTCTCCTATGCTGCATGCTTCTGAAAAGAGGGATACTTCTTCAGAAGCTTCTTTCATGATGGGGTCTTTAGAAGTTTTCATATCATGCATTTGGGTGTTTGTTTTTTGTTTCAAAATTGAAACTTGTTGTGATTTGGAAATGGGTGTTTCAGATAGAACTTCTTTCACAGTTTCCTCTTCAACAAGAAATTGTTGAGGGATTCTGCATTTTGCTTCTTGGGTAGCATTTTCATTTTGATGGTTTTTGAGGGCATTTTGGTCATCTTTTGGGGTGCTGATGCAGCAACCCATTAGGAATTGGAGGAAGCTATGAAGAGAGTTTAATTTTTGTTGGCAATGGTTTAGTGGTAATGGAAAGAATAATGCGTTGGATATTGCATGGCTAGCTTGGTTTTAAAATTGTTTGATGGGAAAGTTGAAAAGTGTTAACGGCTATAGAAGTGAAGAGTAAAAGAAGCAACATAGAGATAACTAATGCCCATGAACCAAAAATATGTTGGACCTGTTTAAATAGCACTCATATAGCATTCATAATATTGCTATTCATAAATAATGCAATACAATACAATCTTAAGTTTGTGTGTGTAACCTAGTGATAGTTTGGTTTACCAGTAACAAAATATAATTTTGAAATAATTGATTTCAGCTAAATAAGTACAATATAGAGTGATTTATATTTGAACATATATATGTAAAAGTAATTGGAATATATTTGTAAGATCTAGTTCTATTGACAAATATCGATATTACTAAAGTGAATATTATGTATCGAGTTTGAATATGAAATTTTGCAATTGTGTACAAATTTCTTCATCATTTTATCTATCAACTGGAAAAAAAAATATTTTTTTTTTACAAAAAAAAAAGTGATTTTAATAATGAATTCAACGTAAAAGTTAAAATTAAAGTAAAAAACTATAAATTATATTTTAAAATTAGAATCAATTTTAGAGATAAAATCAATTCTATTTGAACACAATTATACACATATAGAATCAATTTTGTCTCGGTCAAAAAATGAAATTAAACATACTTTAATTATGTAGTAAATTAAGTTTTCATTTTTGAAACTTTTTATGATAATCCATTCATCAAACAAGAAAATTTAAAGCTTTAAACATGAAAATTTAATTTAAATGATAGCTCATTTGATTTTATCAAATGATAATCCTTGAATTTTGTGAATTTGTAAATACATTTGTAGACTCGCAACACCTAAAATCAAAATGGCTACTTTATTAACTTATGCTTAAACACTATGACGTAGCACATAAATGAACGAGTAAACTTTCATGTAAATTCCAAATCAATCTCACATCACTAGAATATGAGATGCTACAACTAAGTTATGTGATGTATTTGTTGATTAGCAAAAATTAAAATTGTATTTAATTGGCGGTCATGATTTCAAATACCAACTTCTCTATTTATCCAATCATTCTGATATATTTCATATAAGAAAATGGAAAAGATGAATTCAAAAGAGAATTCTTAAATTTTATGCAAGAAACGGAAAAAGAAGAATTCAAAAGAATTCTGAAAGTTTATGCAAGAAATAGGAAAAGAAGATTCAAAGGTGAACCATGCTGGACAAGGCTGTCAATGTCATGCTAAAGAAAGTAACAATGTAAAGAAGAGGAGGGAAAAAGATGCATACCTTTTGAATTGTCAATTATGAAAGGTTGGTTTCATTTTAAATCAACTACAAGAGTCGATTAAACTCTAAATGGATGCATATATTAAGTGGTGTTTGCTTCAAAAATATTATAGTAGTTTTAGAAACAATTTTGTATAAGAATATTATTTTATCCACTTCGATTAAATGACACAAGTTTCATTTAATTTAACCTCGAGTTCGAACTTTAAAAATGCAACAATGATATTATACCTAAAAACAATATGCAACAATGATAAAACACTTGAAGAAAAAATTTGTTGTTCATGTAAGAAAGTGAACTTTGTTGTTCGTTTGATCCTATCTGACCAGAGGTTTACATGATACCCAATTTATACTATAACAAAAAATGTAGATGTTCATATACTGGCAAAACAAAACTTTGCAACAAAACAAATATAACAATTGCATATGTGTATTATTTTTTATGTCTTCCATTGTTTTTAAATATCATCCTCACATATTTTACTGTGAAATCAAATTCAACTTTTTCACAATATATTTACAACATCAATATCAATAATTTGAAGGTAGTTTAGAAATTATAAGGTTAAATTACATTTTTGGTCTTAATAACTTTTTTTTTATATTTTACTTTGATCCAGGTTTTTTTTAGTTTTATTTTAGTCTCTTAAGTTATATGTTAACACTTTTGATCCTCAAATTTTTTTGATTTCATTTTAGTCTTTTAAATTACTAACATTAAAGCATGTTAGTCCCTTTAATTATAAATATTTGACAGTTTGTTCCTTTAAGTTACAAACATTAGACAATTTCGTCCTATCTATCAAAGTCTAATATTTTTAAACTTAGAGACCAAAATATATAATATTTGTAACTTAAGAGACTAAAATATCTAAAATTTGTAATTGAAGGTACTAAAATATTCAACTTTTGTAATTTAAGGGACTAAAATGAAATTAAAAAAATTTAAGAACCAAAGGATATAAAACTTATAACTTAAAAAGATTAAAATAAAACCAAAAACACTTTAGAGAGCAAAATAAAATAGAAAATAACTTAAAGGACAAAAAGAGTAATTTAGCTAAATTATTATCTTAAATTACATTTTCCTAAAAGCAGTCCTGCTGCACATTTATTTATAATTAGTTTATTTTCTATCTAAAACATTAACAAAATATAAAGTACAGGGCAGAATTTTTGTATGTATGTTAAACAAGACCCAGATTTATACCTAGTACTAGTAAGTATCTTAAGCATATAATTATTATAAATTTAATATGTAATATCTGCATATCGGTAGCTAAAACTTTATTATGGTGGAACATATCATTGATGAGAACTGACCATGAACCCGAGTGAATATTTCAACACGAAATACACAGGATCAACAAGTTCAATTATGACTCAAGCAAGACCAGAGCCCCACCAAGATTTACCCGACATAGCATTCGAGCATCAATGCATCAATGCATCATACGGTGGGTCCACAATACACCGCAGACACCATAGTACAAATGGACCACCGAAGTTCAAAACCAAACTTTCCACATTTTAGTCTGGAACTCTGGATTTAGAGGATATCATCTTACACTAACATCTAATAAAATTTATTATTTTACTCGTTACTTCAATTTTGTAAATTTATTTTGAACATATACAAATCGGAGTCTCGTTAAATGTTGGAGTAAAACTGATTTGTACGCTCAGTTTTTTTTATGAGCATACATGTGTTTCAGCAAAAAAGAATAACTCGAGGATTCGAGCTTTCAAGTGTTTCAATATCACCAGCCCCCACAAGATGTTGAAAGGCAGACACTAACCAGCCTGTCACAAAGTTACAACCTAAAAAAGAATACCTCACAGATCTACACGGCTACCATCTGATGATTGTAACGGTAACACTAATCATGGCTTCAGGACAAGTTGCCATCATCATTATATACTATACGCTCTTTGCTGAAATACTGATAGTAGTCTCAATTTCACTTTAAATTTGAAGGTTAGTTAGACGAGTAAGAATGATAGTTATCAAATAAACACAAATAGCAGCACTTTGTAAAGTACACACTTGAACTCAACCACATCAAAGTCAACAATTTTACATGATTTTTCAAATAATAGCTTCAGACTATATACTTTTCACAGAAATAATTAAAAGTATATTTTGCACGGGTTTTAGAAGGAAAAATGAGAAAACCTTATTAACCTCTAAGATTTGCATTTTCCAAATAAATTTACCCACTCATTGATGCTTGCGGTGTGAGTGTGGGGGTGGGGATGTTGCGGACAGCATAAGCCCGTTCAATACCATTTTAAGGATAAATCACTTTACATGTGGTATGGGCATCAACAGAATGAAGTAAGCCTGTGCCTCTTCTTATACATAATGCACATTAGTAGTGTGTAAATAACAAAAATGAAAGAAAAAAAGAATGATCAACTGGCACTCAGATTTGAGGAAGATGCAGCCCGATCTGAGTCAATCATGGATTTTATATAGAACTCACCTGCTTTGTATGATGACCTTACCATGGGCCCAGATGCCACATATCGAAATCCCTATCAAATACGAAGTAGAATTAGTCCATCATTCAGACCACACGATCAAGTTATGATTACTGCTAAAGAAGCTTTTAATGTATTAAGCTTTTTCAAAAGTTAACATGATGAAGGATGCAACACTTAAAAGCAGAGAAACATGCCATGATTACACTTGCATGGTGATGTATAGAATGCCAGTTACAGTGCTACAATTAAATCTCTATATAAGGGCCACCAGGGTGTTCTAACAGCTAAGTACGTGATAAACAAGGCCGAATTTACTATGAAATAGCATGACATTATTTTACACCAACTGAATATGCAAGAATGATGCTAAAAACGATTTTATCTGCATAAACTTTTAAGGAACATATATAAAATTATAAATACTAGCAAGAAGCCCAAATGTTTTATGTCCTACCCTATACACAAAAAATATAGTGAACCGCCACCAAAAGATTTTTAGTAAATGCTGACTGAAATTATGATTACGAGAACGCCAGCAAAAGTGCAAAACTATGACAACAGCTCTGGATGCTAATAGTAACTATTCCTCATTCAGCAAAATACATTTATTTCGCCTACAAATAAATAAAGTACAAAGAATCAGAATGTTAGGCCTCTTATAACTAAATATTATAAGAGGAGGGTCAAGAGTTAGAATTTTAAGTGGGAACTGAATTTGTATGGCAGTTATTTGTTATGTAGACAGTTATTGTGTCAATTTAAGTTGTAAATCAGACAGTAACTGCTGCTCTAGAGCAGTTATGATGCAAATAAAAGTAGGAAAATGAGAAACGGGAAGGGAGGAAAATTCTGAGTGGTTATCGGGAAGGGAGAGACCAAGCTCTCAAATTCTTGGAGGGGATAATTCTGTAACAAGTTTATCAATTCTGCCTAAATAGAATTGTAAACACACATTCTGTTTAAATTCAATAAAGAATTCAGTTTCCCATTTCAATTATGTACTAACCAGTTCTAACACTGGTATCAAAGCAACAAAAATCCAGGAGAAATTCATGGTATTTACGCGCAATATGGAAGCACGCAGTATGGAAGCACGTATGGAAGTCATGGAACCAGGGTTTGAAGGGTTGCTGGCTTTGCGTGAAACACGGGAAAAACATATGGAACAAGAGAGGGTGGAGCGGTTGGAAGCCAGGCGCCAATTGAATGACTTGGCTGATGCTGTCAGGCTAATTCACACGAGGCAGGAAGATAATTCCAGCGATGGGAGTCGCGCTGCGTTGTGTGGAGAGAGGCCAGAAAATTCCCTAGACTCGCGAAACAGGGTCGAAAGGTGGAGGAAATTAGAAATACCCGTCTTTGATGGTGAAGATGCGTATGGATGGACGACTAGGGTGGAAAGATACTTTGATCTGAAAGGAATGTCTGGGGCAGAGAAGTTGCAAGCGGTAATGGTGGCTATGGAGGGAAAGGCTTTGACATGGTACCAATGGTGGAAATTTTCTGCTCAACATCCTACTTGGGATGATTTTCGTGCTGCTGTGATTAAGCGTTTCCAACCATCTATGGTTGAAAGCCCTTTTGAATTGTTACTAAGTCTCAAACAAACAGGGTCAGTCGAAGAGTATCGAGAAAAGTTTGAACTATACGCAGGCCCACTCAAATGTGCAGAACCAGCATATTTGAAAGGAATTTTTTTGAATGGACTTAAGGAAGTGATAAGGGCAGAATTAAAATTACACCCAGTGGAGACTCTTGCGGAATTAATGGACTTCGCTCAGAGAGTTGATGAGAAGAACAATTTAATCAACAAGGGGAGCAGTTCCGCGTCTTCTGGGGGTAAACCAATGAGAACTTTCAATAATATTAGAACGGTGACATGGGAACCAGGGGTAAAGCAACAAACGCAAACTACAACGTCAGGAGTTGGAAGTTCTTCAAGGGAAGGAAGTGTTGCAAAGCCCGCTGGAACTTTCAGAGGCAGAGGATTCAGAAGGTTAACCGAGGCTGAAATGCAAGAGAAATCACAAAAGGGATTATGTTTTCGCTGTGATGAGAGGTTTAGTCCAGGCCATGTGTGTGTTAACAAGCAGTTGCACGTGCTGGTTTTGGGTGAGGAAGATGAGAACTGTGAATTGCAGGAATCGAATCTAGTGGAAGTGGAGGAAGAATTGAAAGACCTCAAATTGTCTATGTGTAGCATTGATGGTCTCACTTCGAAAAAAACCATTAAGTTATGGGGAATGATTGGCCAGGAACATGTTATGGTCCTTGTAGATTGTGGAGCTTCACATAATTTCATTTCAGCCACTTTTGTGAAGGAACATAATTTGCAAATGTTTGCAACCTCCATATACACGGTGGAAGTAGGAGATGGGAGAAAACTTGATTGTGAAGGAGTGTGTCCTCAATTAGAATTGGTGATACAAGGACTCAAAGTGCAACAAGATTTTTATGTCTTTGATCTTGGAGGAGTGGATGTAGTGTTGGGGATGGAATGGTTGGCTGGCCTGGGAGAAATTAGAGCCAATTTCCGTGAATTGACACTTAGAATTCCTATTGGAAATGGTTATCACACTTTGAAAGGGGACCCCGATTTAACTAGAGCTGTAGCATCTCTAAAGTCCCTTTTGAAAGCGTTAAATGATCAAGGCCAAGGATTCTTAGTGGAATACCATCAACTACAAGCCAAAACTGAAGTTACAGATGACAATCCATAATGGATAGCAGCTATTTTAGAAGAATATGGTGATGTTTTTCAAGAACCTCAAGGGCTGCCCCCTACTAGAAGACAAGACCATGCTATTATCTTGAAGGAAGGTGCCAATATTCCCCAATATACGGCCTTATAGGTACCCTCACTATCAAAAAAATGAAATAGAAAGATTAGTAGATGATATGTTGAATTCTGGTATTATTAGACCAAGTGTGAGCCCTTATTCTAGCCCAATCATTTTAGTGAAAAAAAAAGATGGCGGGTGGCGCTTTTGTGTAGATTACAGGGCTTTGAATAAGATAACCATACCAGATAAGTTCCCTATTCCTATTATTGATGAGTTGCTTGATGAATTGGGAGGCGCAATGATCTTTTCAAAATTGGACCTGAAATCAGGGTATCATCAAATTAGGATGCGGGAAACAGACATTCCAAAAACAGCTTTTAGAACTCATGAGGGGCATTATGAGTTTATTGTCATGCCTTTTGGACTTACGAATGCTCCTTCTACTTTTCAATCTCTTATGAATGAAGTGTTAAGGCCGTACTTGAGAAAGTTTGTGTTGGTTTTCTTCGATGACATCTTGGTTTACAGTACAGATGAACAGGAGCACCAAAGACATTTAAGGGCTGTCCTAGCTTTGTTGAAAGAGAATCAATTATTTGCCAACAAGAAAAAATGCACTTTTGGGCAGACTCAATTAGAGTATTTGGGTCATATCATCTCAGCCGGTGGAGTTGCAGCAGATCCAAAGAAGATTGAAGCTATGCTAGATTGGCCAACACCCAAGGACATTAAGGCCTTAAGAGGATTTTTGGGGCTGACAGGGTATTATCGAAGATTTGTCAGAGATTATGGCAAGATAGCTAGGCCCTTGATCCAACTTTTGAAGAAAGACAATTTCCAATGGAATAGTGAAGCCCAAGCTGCCTTGGAACAACTCAAGAGATTGGTGGCAGAATTACCAACACTAACTGTTCCAGATTTTACTAAAACTTTTACCATAGAAACTGATGCATCTAACAAGGGCTTGGGTGCAGTTTTATTGCAGGAGGGAAGACCAGTGGCTTTTCTTAGCCAAACATTATCCGACAGAGCACAATCTAAGTCAGTTTATGAACGAGAGCTGATGGCTATTGTGATGGCTGTTCAAAAGTGGCGACATTACCTGCTAGGGAGGCATTTTGTCATCATCACCGATCAAAAAATCCTCAAATTTCTAACAGAACAACGAGTAATGGGTGAAGAATATTTCAGGTGGACTTCAAAACTCATGGGATTGGACTTTGAAATCCATTATAGGCCTGGAAAAGAAAATGGCGTAGCTGATGCACTTTCTAGAAAGATGACATTTGCAGGTTTGTCTTCAGTTCACTTTGAATAGGTGGAAGATTGGGAGTCGGAAACTTATCGAGATCCTAAGTTACAAAAATTGATACATGATCTAATCCAAGATCATAATGCTCATCCAGGCTATACATTTCAAAATAAAAAAATTGCTATATAAGGGGAAATTGGTACTACCGAAAGGATCTTCAAGGATTCCCATTTTGCTACAAGAATTTCACAACTCCGCAGTGGGGGGACACTCTGGTTTTTTCAGAACCTATAAAAGAATTTCTGAGGTTGTGTATTGGGAGGGCATGAGAAAAGATATCCAGTAGCATGTGGCTAATTGTGAGGTGTGTCAACTGAACAAGTATCAAGCTTTGTCTCCTGCAGGCCTTCTTCAACCACTACCTATACCCAATCAGGTTTGGGCTGATATATCTATGGATTTCATTGAAGGATTACCTAAGGTTCAAGGTAAAAATGTCATTCTCGTAGTGGTGGACAGATTGACTAAATATGCTCATTTTCTAGCACTTAGCCATCCTTTCACTGCAAAAGATGTTGCTGAAGTTTTCCTTCAAGAGGTAGTAAAGTTACATGGCTTCCCCTCTACTATTGTGTCTGACAGAGATAAGATTTTCCTGAGCCATTTTTGGTTGGAGTTGTTCAAAATGGTGGGTACGAGACTCAAATTTAGCTCTGCTTACCATCCTCAAACAGATGGACAAACCGAAGTAGTCAATAGATGTTTGGAAACATACTTGAGATGCCTCACAGGCACTAAGCCCAAACAATGGCCAAAGTGGCTAAGTTGGGCAGAATTTTGGTTTAATACCAATTATCATAGCTCTCTAAAATTAACCCCCTTTAAGGCACTATATGGTCGAGACCCACCTCATCTCCTAAAAGGGACTACTATTCCTTCGGTTGTTGAAGAAGTTAACATCATGACACAAGATAGGGACCAAATGTTGCATGCTCTAAA
The DNA here is from genome assembly GCA_037974295.1 of Cicer cuneatum. NCBI lineage: Eukaryota > Viridiplantae > Streptophyta > Magnoliopsida > Fabales > Fabaceae > Cicer > Cicer cuneatum. The sequence goes on along the minus strand of JBBPBO010001984.1, from coordinate 63,718,389 downwards.
AAGCAATTTGGTCACAGCTCAGAATCAGATGAAAAAGTACACTGATCAGTCCCGGCGTCCTATTTCACTAGTGGTTGGAGATTGGGTTTATTTGAAATTACAGCCCTACAGATTGCGGTCCTTGGCTAAGAAGAGAAATGAGAAATTAAGTCCTCGTTTTTACGGACCATATCAGATTTCAAAGCAGATTGGAGCAGTTGCATTTGAGTTAGCTCTTCCACCAGAGAGTAAGATACATCCCGTGTTTCATGTGTCCCTACTTAAGAAGGCCATCTCTTCTTCAGCTACCCCTCAACCTTTGCCACCTATGCTCTTAGAGGAACTAGAATTGCAAGTTACTCCAGCTGCTGTACAAGATATCCGCAATGCTCCCAGTGGCATAGCAGAAGTGTTGATTCAGTGGAAGGACCTACCAGATTTTGAAGCAACATGGGAACCTGTTGAGACCATTATGGAGCAATTTCCTTCTTTTCACCTTGAGGACAAGGTGACTCTTTTGGGAGGGAGTATTGTTAGGCCTCTTATAACTAAATATTATAAGAGGAGGGTCAAGAGTTAGAATTTTAAGTGGGAACTGAATTTGTATGGCAGTTATTTGTTATGTAGACAGTTATTGTGTCAGTTTAAGTTGTAAATCAGGCAGTAACTGCTGCTCTAGAGCAGTTATGATGCAAATAAAAGTAGGAAAATGAGAAACGGGAAGGGAGGAAAATTCTGAGTGGTTATCGGGAAGGGAGAGACCAAGCTCTCAAATTCTTGGAGGGGATAATTCTGTAACAAGTTTATCAATTCTGCCTAAATAGAATTGTAAACACACATTCTGTTTAAATTCAATAAAGAATTCAGTTTCCCATTTCAATTATGTACTAACCAGTTCTAACACAGAACCACAGGAATAAATGCTATAGACGTACCATTTCCATGCCAAGAGTCTGATACTTCTCAAAGGCCTCAGGTGTAATATATTCTGATACTGGCATATGGCGCTTCGAGGGTCTCATATACTGACCAAATGTCATCACATCAACACCAGCTGCTCTCACCTTCTCCATTGTCTTCACAACCTGATCAGGTGTTTCCCCACAACCTAACATTATTGAAGTCTTGGTGAGGGTTCCCACTGGGGCATATTCCTTGGCCATCATCAGGACATCCAAAGACTGCTTAAAATTAGCCCGGTGATCCCGCACAGCACTCTGAAGCTCTTCAACTGTCTCGATATTATGTGCAAAGACATCTAATCCTGATTTGGAAACCTTCTCTACACACTCAGCATCTCCTCGGAAGTCGGGAACTGTTGCAACAAAATTAGCGCAACAACTGTCACATGGAGAAATTTTAAGCAAAGTCCCCTTAACTATATAACTTGACACTACTTAACCATATAATGAATATATGCAAACACAAACCAAACTTTCAGCTTTAGTCCCTGACTCCCTGTGCTCAAAATTCCATTGAACATGAATTCTTTTTTAATTCTGATTAAAATCCATACTATTTAAACAGTACCAGTTCAATAATAAACAGCAATGTATGAGAAACTCACCAACAGAAACTGCATAGGGAATTTGCATTTTAGGTAACACCAAATTCACCTCTCTATCAAACAGCTATAGTTGAAAAAGAAACTTAAAAAAAATAGTCCTTCCATTCACATTCATGATCCACTAGCTCTAACTGAGAACCATACAGATGCTCATTTATTTAATAATAACTCGTGCCCACCTACCAAAATAAGGCTTGATTGTTGTTCACTATTAGACAGAACAAGATGGTAGTTCACACTAATTACCACGTGAATCTATTTTCAGGAATTACAAATATTCAAAATGCATACCTAAGGCTTCTATTAGCATGCTAGGTTTCAGAATCTTCAGCTTCTGCACTGTTTCAGTAAAATGACCACTCCCTTGATCAGGTAAATCATCACGGTCAACACTTGTTATAACCACATATTCCAAACCCCACGATGCAATTGCCTCAGCCACATTGGTGGGCTCATCAGGGTCAGGCGGTGGAGGAGTCCTTGATGTTTTAACATTGCAAAATCTGAAAAATAACATAAATTCATTATATAGAAGCCTTTTAGTAAAAATACATCCCACATACAACTTCAACAGGCTTTAGGATTAATTAAAGACTTTCCCTAGTTTGTTTCAGCTCATGTAAATTCTTCCCGTGAAGAACATTCTAAGGAAACTAATGGTGGGAATCATAATCCTGGATATTTTTTTCTAAAAAAAAGTGTAGGCATAACTTTAAAACATTTCCATGAATAAGGTAGTTATACGAAATAATAATAATAATTAAATAAGTTATATACTCTCATGAGAATCTTGTAACAGATATGCTAATTTGATCATATTTACTACATGCTTATATTGATAAAAAAAATCTACCACATGCTTAGCAACTATATGAAAAACGGAACCACTCAACTCAACTCATCATTGTAAACTTCTGAACTGGCATCATTTCATTACATCAAGCCAGTAAACAACCAAAGTATTACAACTTGCTTATAACTACTTTCGCATTTCCCAGGATATGCCCTGACCTACATGTCCATACTACATATCAATTTTCAAGTTCCACTCTCGAGTCAATTCAAATCTATTTAATGTAGCACCAACACTTCAATTCAGATTGAAGCCGTGTTCAGTGTCAGACACCATTTAATCACTTCCATTTCTTCAAACTATTACCTGTGTCTACGTGTGCCACGTGTTACATGTCTTGAGTATGTGTTAGTGCTTCGTAGTTTAATTTTTCATAGTCTAATTTATCTATAAAGCTACATTTCCTAATATTGTAGACAAGTCTCCTTAATTCACAAATAGTATCCACATTCTAAACAACAAATCCACAGCAAATACTAAAAAAACAGAAACTACGAAAATTCCACAAAAAGAAGAGAAAAAAATGATTGGTGTATAACCTGCAACCTCGAGTACAAGTGTCTCCGAGAATCATTATAGTGGCGGTTGCAGTGCCGGTTTCACCACCAGACCAACACTCACCTAAGTTAGGGCACTTTGCCTCCTCGCAAACCGTATGAAGCTTCAATTCGCGAAGCTTTTTCTTGATCTGCACGTACTTCTCACCACCGGGAATTGACTCCTTCATCCATTTCGGTTTCGGAAGCGGTTTCTTCTTCGTACCAACCTCCACAGAGTACGCGTTGTCCGATTTCAGGGAAATGAAATCCGACAGCGACGGCGACTCCGCCGCAAGCCGAGCCCGAAGTCCCGCTAGATTCTGCGGGAATTCAGACGGTGTTGCCGTGGTTGTGGTGGTGGAGGAAGATGAAGAGAAACGTTTTGTGGCGCATTTGAGGTTTCCGGTAACGGTTCTAAACCGCGAATACATCATCTCTCTCTTTTTCTGACAATCACAGATCGCGTGCGCAGATAGATAGAAAAAGAGAGGCACGAGCCAAGAGAGGACACACACCAACCCCAACCTGCACCATTCACAAATATGGGCCTATACACGATCTTTTTTATTGGGCTTATTGCTTGATATTGTGCCAGCATTTATTGGGTTAAGATAACAGTCCATTTTCAATGAATATCCACCCACGTTTCTTTTTCTTCCGACGTGTGTTCCATTTGTTCCATTTTCGATTTGGCCAATTTGAATGTGTTTTTTAGATTAAAATACATGTTTAAATTGGTCAATTCAAACATAAATCTACGTCTGAATTGACCAATCCAAATATATATATTTGAAAACTATGAGGGCAAATAAACTGTCATGAAAAATTGACAAAGGTGGAAAACAAGTAAGTCTGCAAATGAGAAAAGTTTAATCAAATTTAGTTCAGCTCAATTCGTAAGAAACGGTTCAAGTATTAACTTTTTTCGGTTCAACCTCAAATTGGTTCAAGCTTGTGATAAGCTCAGTAGCTCGAATTTAAAGAATCCAAAGACAAATAACTTAAAAGAACCACATATTTTCCTTCAAGTTTAAGTTCAAATCCAAAAAATAAATGCCAAGTTTCATGGTACACATAATAGTTATAGAAAGTAGTTTTAGTTTTCAAATAGCACGAGTTTCATCTCAAAATCTCAAAATGATATTTATAGCTCAAAATATTATCATCAAAAATGATTATTCTAAGGAACAAATACAATATCACGACTCAAATTTGTAGCAAATTTTTTGGATTTGAATCCTCTACCTTGTAGAAAGAAAAGATAGTCACTTTAGACAAAATAGGAGAAATGATGTTTAAAACGGATGAAAAAATATGAGAGAAAGCAAATCAAAAGAGATAAATATTAAAATATCACCAACTCATTCAAACACACTTAAAGCTTTAATCAATATCTTAAAGAAAAATATTAGCAACACACTTTTTCTTCTTGACACATTTTGTTTAATACATTCTTAATTAGTAAAGATTCATATATTCCACCAAATTTGAGACCTAAATATGACAATACATATATTAATACAAATTAATGTCTTAAAAGGAGTGTGTTAAATAGATTTCTCTATTTTAAAATGTGATTGTGATAGTGGTTCCGTCATGATCTTTGTAGCACAAAAGATCATGAATAAATGTGGTTAATGCGACAGTACAATTGCATAAAGCCACAAAAACTTCAAATAACTTAATGTTGCAGACACAATCATAATTTAAAACCACGACTTAGGGTGCTAAAAAAAACAGTGATAGTCTAATACACTCTTTGCCCTCTACTAGACACCTATATCAAATGAAATATGATGTCCTTAACAATTGTCAAATTTGTCGAAAAAAGTATTGCCGACACCTATGCATCACATCAAACTGTCCGACTTCATACTTTTCCAAAAAAGACTAATAATACTTGATATTTTTCCAAAAAAGACTATTAAAGACTTATTCGCTATCAATCCCCTTCACACGATGAATCAATCAGCCAATGCCCTTTGAAGGAAATAAAATTATATGCTTTAGTTCTCATACAATATACATGAACATCTGAGTTTCCCTAATGAAGTCTCAAACCCAATGTTGTCATGAATCAACCAAATTTATTGTTGGAATTTGACAGAATAGGAACCAGTGGCTGGATCTTGGACTGCTTTAAAGTTGTCCACGCTCATCCCAAAGCGGCCCAAGAGAGAGTTGCCCATATCTTTCAGTTTTGCTGCATCAAAAAATACTTTTGTCTAAGCAAATGATGATATTGAAACATAATATACAAAGGGTCACTTGAATCGAAATGGAATATCAAGTACATACAATACAGTATTAAGAACTGATGAAATAATATCTTAACAAGGCATTGATAGATTCAACTGATGAAATAATATACTTCGGAAAAGGTCCATCTCATTTGACTATACAAAAGTTGGAATTCACTTCACTCTATGAACCACTTGGGAACAAGTTAATAATATGAATGGACATGAAACTAAATGTATTGAAACAAAGATAGTATTTACAGTCTTCTAACACAACATGACTACTATAAATAAGCTGAGAAACACAGCATCTGTGATTAAGTGCGCATTATATAAAGTCATTAAGTAAATACACATTGCAACAGCTTAATCTTTTAGGTGAGTACAAGGTTATCAAACTCAAAAAGTCTATGCAACCGATAAGAGTTTATTAATATACAAAAATAATAGTTAAAACATCAATCATAGTTAATGGTATCTAAAAAAATTATTCCTGTGTGCATAGTAAATAGTAAATATTCAACATTCTAACTTAGGAATGAGGCAAACCACAATAACAAAATGACAAAAAGATTTACCAATCATTTCTTCTTTCATCTTTTCCCGTTTTACAGCAGCAAGGGGCTCTAATCGGCGAATGGATTTCCCAGCTTGATCATTTGAGGGATCAATTTCTAAGATCTTTTTCATATCTGTCAATTAGTGAAAGAAAAAACTTGGTGAAGTAAAAAAACCTGGTTATGATTCTTATGAATGAAGAAGAAAACTTGCAAGAATTCAAATGCTATTAGTGTTGTGCAAAACACAAAGTCATGCATATTAAAAGCAAAAATAAAAAAGTTATCACATTAACCACCCTGTGATTAACAATTATTATTACAATCACCTTACACCCTTCTTATTTAATAAATTACAACTCCCTTGCTAACTAACTCGCAAAAGGAAATAGAATGCCCTCAAACAAGGAAAAGTATCAAGCAAAAGGACAGTATATAAAGTAAAGATTGCAGATATAATTCACAAAGACAAACAGTATCAGGTTTAAGAAGTGAAAAACTGAGAGGACGTTGGCATAATTACCCCACCCTATTATAAAATTTGAACTCACCCGCAATGGCTTCTTCAAAATGCTCAAGCTTTTCATGGGCCTCTCCTCTTCTTACCAAAGCTTTGACATATGTTGGATTCAATTCTAATGCTTTTGTGCACTCTTTAACTGTGTTTTCATATTTTCCCTGAGGTATGTGTCAAAGAAAATAAATAAAAATTAACTCAGTTAACGACAAACAAAAAAACACAAAGGTGATGTTAGACTCTGTACCGCAGCAGAGCAACTTAATTTGGAATGAAATTATTAAAATGTCAACATGTATGACTAAAAAGTAAAAAAACCAAGGCAAAAATGAAGAATGAGGTGTCAACGTAAAATGGTTTAGACAGACATCCAATCATATTTATATTTTTGTCACATAAAAATATTATTTCATTAAATCTGTTTAGACTGTACAAAATGGTGAAATGTGATTAGAAATTTGTGTTTGATTATTAAACTCAATTATAATTAAACATAATTTACATTGACCAAATTTTATTTATTTTTAATTAAACAAATAATAGCACTTAATGTTTAGTTTTTCATTCTTCCCGATTAGTATGTAAGAAAAATTGTGGCCTTTCAAGTGAATTCAAACATAGAAAGGTCAAGAACCAACATAGACCACTAGGCAGAGGCTGTCAACAAGCAAAAACAAATAGAGATTAATAGCTCATCTGGTTGACATGTGCGAAAGACAAATACACAAATGTGCTGGCAAGAGTTATTCCCATTAACAGACAAATGAATGCCATACCATTTTCAGAAAGCACACACCACGGTTTGCATGGCATATTGAGCGTATTTCCACAGAAGAAGGCATGTCTGGCGCAACTTGTAAAGCCAGTTCATATTGTGATAGTGCCTCTTCATACTTTGCATCGACAAAAAGTTTGTTTCCTTCTACCTTTGCCTCATTTGCTTGAACCAATGCTATCTGTTGCATTAAACATAGCACTCAATAACTATCTTTCATCGTAAATCTTCAAGAAAAGACACCAATATTAGAAAACTGGCAACCAATTTATTTGTTCACAAATAACCAGTATAAACTTGTTTTCTTTGTTCCACTAATGAGAATTAGCCTTAACCTAGCTAGGAAAACCTGTTGCTACAAAGTTCATGTCATGATAAGTTCAAGGAAGGATTAGAACCATTGTGGGTCTATTGTACTTACAAGGGACTAATTCTACAACTCAAATATATGACCTCCTAGTCACCCGAAAGATGTACACCAAGGCTCCCTTTCAACATTAATACAGCTAAGCAAGATTTAATTTGAAAAGGCACACGCACAAACTAGTTAGAAACCTATCCAAATATACACTTAGTCAATCAAAAGTGTAATGTTTTAAGTAAACCTTCAATTTTGGTTCATAAACTGTTGTTCTCTCTCCTATTTGATTCCGAACTATATAAATATAATAAATAGTCTCCAAACTATTCTGAACTCATCAAGTTAGTTCCTCGGTTACCTTCAAAATAAGTATGCAAGTATACAAAATTTCCGGTGGAACCAATTGCAATCAAATGATTAAAACTGTATCTAATAGTATAGATAGGAAATACTCCACTATGTAGTCAAGTATTATCGAAGGAAAATTGGAGTAACCACCAAAAAATAATTGTAGCAATCAGAAGAAAACGAAAAAGTAAACTAACAAAACCCTAAATTTCGGAACCTGTTTCAATTCCTCATCGTTGATCGAAGCCTCATCAGAGGAAATGATTCTTCCAGGATCACTCTTCTCCTGCTCTTGCTTTATCTGTTGGTGCTGTTGCTGAGGAGGCTCCTGTTTTTCCTGTTTGATTGTTCCGCCGTCATTGCCGTCGCCGTCGCTGCCGAGATCGGTATCACTGGCGGTTTCAAAGCCGTCGGAAGCATCGTTGTTTGTACCGGCATTTGAGGGATTCGCGTTTCGATCCTCAATCTCCTGCTGCCCGATTACTACCATCTTCTCGAAGGTTTGCTGTCAAATGATTCGTTTGGATGAACAGCAACTAGAAAAAGAGATTCTTAAACAATTTTTTCCCTGATGCTATGCTATTTACGGATGTAGCTATTAAACAATAATAATAGAGTAAATACCAATTTAACCCCTAATTATGTTAAGTTCTATCAATCTAGTTTTTTATTTAGTTAAAATTTCAAAATAGTCAATTAAAAAATATTCATTTTGTAATAGTATTACAAAATTAGTATAGTAATAAAAAATAAATAGGGTTACGGATTTTGGATAAATTTTTTTATGTAGAATGAGTACTGAAATATTAAAAAGTAAATAAATTAAACAATGCACATTTAAATATTATTTTTTAGATCGAACAACTAAACAAAGGTCAATATGAATTTTTGTTCTTGAAATCTTTATCACACATTTCCTCCAACATAAATAAAAAGAAATTAGACAGTTTTCTTCAATACATGATTCATTAAGATCTAAATTACTATTATAGTTTTTTTCCTTCGTATATTAATTAAATTGAGAGTCACCACTCAAATAAAGTTCTATTTTTTAAAAAAGGAATAAAGGTGGAAGAATACATCAATGGGAGAAAGAAAATAAAATTGAAAAATAAGACTTTGCAATTAATCTTAATGGTCGAACCAATAAGATGAATGTGAAAATAGAACAAAAAGGTTGTACTATATAGACCTTGACTTTGTATATAACTAAATGGGAGTTAACTTACCTCCTCGTCACGTTAAAATAAGGTAAGGACTATTTTGGGATTATGACTTAGTGATAAACCATGTTAATGCAACTTAACAAAGTTCATGATCAAATTGAGTATTTACTCAATAAATAATAATAACAATAATAATAACAACTCAAAAACAAATTTATGTAAAAAAAAAATAACTCACAAACATATCATTTTAATCCATTCTTAAAAAAAATAAGAGAAATCATTTTAATCCAAAGTTTTTATCAATGAAAAATTTTAATCCAAGATTAAATTTTTGAATGTATTAACTACAATTTTCAAATATTTAAATGTATATTTTGAAGTAACAATTTACAAGAAATGGGATTTGAATTGTAAATTAACCTTTTAAAAATTCCTGAAAAAATATTAACTCAAGATTGATCTTGGTTGTAAATGAGAAAAAACGGAGAACGTTATTGGTTCAGATCCAGAAACGGAGAACGTTATTGGTTAGTTGAAAATGACAGTTTTAGTTAATCTATTAAACTTGATATTTAAAGACTTGCAAGTAAATAGATAAGGGAAGGAATATAACACACAAATATATTCTGGTTCACCCAACTTGGGCTACGTCCAGTCCTCACAACTGTGAGATTTTTAACTAAGTGCTCCAAGGCAAGAACTCTCTTAACTTTTACACAAACTTTCTGCAGATTTATCTCAATTTGTTACAACCAATACCTTTCAATCCAGAAAAGGACTTTTTTTCACTGATCTATCCTTCAATCTTTACAAGGATTACTCACACTACCTTCTTTATAACATAGAAGGATTTTCACAACTTCTCAAGACTAGTTTTTACTCACTTTGTCTTGAGGTTACAATAGAGTGATAAAGTGTTTTGATAGAATATAAATATCCTCAACTCGTGTTTGAGTATTTGATTCTGATATTTGGAACTGAGAGTGGTTTTAGAACACAATCGTGATTGGATGTTGCAGTTTCTAAGAGCTGGACAGAACTTAGCGAAATGTATGAAAAATGTAGAAACTCTTGAATCTGATTTGTGAATAATGGAATGATTGCTTTGTTCAGTTATGCCTGTTGCCTGTATCTTGAGTTCTCTTTTATAGACTCAAAAAGTGCTTTTGACAACTCATTTGCCCGTTGGGAATAGCTGGCTTGTCCTCTGTCAGTGATTAGGTGAGAGCAGACCAAAAAGCAAGAACGTTCTTGATTCTGCTTCTAATGTTCAAGAGCAGACTTGGTTCTTCCTTTGTGTTGCAAATGAGTATTGATCATAGTGATGCGTATTCTTGACTTTTAAATTAAAGGGATCCCTGGCGATATCCTCTGGAGGTATTTTCTGGTATCCTCTGGAGGTATCATCTGGTGACGTCATCTGGAGGTATCGTTTGGTGATATCCTCTGGAGGTATTTTCTGGTATCCTCTGGATGTATCCTCTGGTGACGTCATCTGAAGGTATCCTCTAGTGACGACTTCTAGAGATATCCTCTGGATGTATCCTCTAATGATGTCATCCTCTAGTGACATCAAAATGCTGTCCAGAATGTTCTTGGATCTTCAGATTTGATCTTGCTTTTTTGTTTAAGTTTCTTGGTACCTATCTTGATTAATACACTCAAACACACTTATTAGGTACAAAAACATGCTTTACAATCATAATTATAATTCTTAATTCATATTTGTTTATCATCAAAATTATTTAAGTTGGGATTTTGTCTCAACATATTTTGCCAACAAAAATTAAATATACATTATAATCACATAAATTACGTTTAAATATTTTTTTTCTTCAAGTTTTCAAATATTTGTCATATCTATTGACAAAAATTGTTGCCTTCTTTTTTTATATAAAAAATAGAAGTTTGTGTTCAAATATTGTGTATGTACTAAATATAATTATCTATTTTGTGTTATATTTTATGTATCTTATAATAATTATCGTATTTGTAAGAAAAATTTATTTTAAAATAATTGTTGTTTTTTGTTTTTAATGCAACATTAATTTTTTTTTACTAATTATATCATCTAATTAATATTATACGCATTACTTTTAACTTATTATCTCTCTCAATTTTGTATTTATGATTATTAGAGTCAATCAATGATTTATAACGATAGTTTGATAAAATTCTTATTCTTTATTTTTCATTTATTATTATTTTTAATTTATGTGAATGATCAAATATGACAATTATTTTTAAAACGCATTAAATATTTAAAGAGCATTATTTATCTAAATTATTGTCTTATTTTGTGATAAAATAACACACCTGGTATTACAATAACTAAGAGCATAGACAGTGTGCCTGAGTGAAAATGTAGGTACATATTACCTATTTATAATTTTTTTAACATTATACAACATTCGATTACTTATACTCAACACCTCAAAAAAATTATTAAATAAATCTAGCCAATAATTATATACCATTATATTTTAACAAAACTCATTTATATCGATACAATTTATTAAACATGCACAAAAAAGTAAAAAAAAGAAAATATTTACACAAAACTCGTTCAAACAAGTACTACATTTTTTGATATTGCAATAAGAGTGTTTTTTGGGTCAATGATCATAAATGTTGTGTATCATTTATTTGATTAAGTAACCTAGAATACCTGTTAATGATTAAAAAAAATAGAAATTTAATATCAGAAATAACAAAATTTTAAACATTCAAAAGTTAAACACACAGTTTTTATTGTCCTTCTTAATGTAATATTTATATATTTAGACGCTTAACAAATACCATTAGAATATTTCTTAACATTTTTCAATAACATATACCGTTTGACAATCATAGTAACTCATTTTATTTATGCATCCATTGTTTCGAATAAGACAAATGCTAATAAAGTGTATTTGGGCACTTGTTAAAGAATTCTATTACTTTTTCTAATTATTTTAGATGAACACTTTTGGAGTTTGGTTGGGTAAACTAATCTTTACGCAATCAAGCTCATGAATATCTAAGAATTTGTCACTTTATTTATCTAACACAGTGAAAGTGTATAAAACTCGACCCGATCCATAAGGTTTAGGTCGGATCTGATCCTAACTTGAAAAAAAAAATAAAAATATAACTGAAGAACAAAATAAAGATTAAGTTGACCATCAAGTTACCCTATCACAAAAGATTTTAGAAAATACAAAAGTATTATTTTTTATTCATTAATTTTATATTTTAACTCACAAATTCCCACTAATTAAAAAATAAGAATTTGACTACACTGATTTTCTTAGAGTTTCACTTCTAATTTTATCTATACATAAAATATTCACTTTCCATCACTACTTCATTTATGTATTTCAAGAACTTTTAATGTGTTTAAAATAGATTCAGATTAATTCTACTCAAACTTTATTCAACATCATAATTTTAAAACTCAACTAAATTAAACTTTTAGTTGATTAACTCTACATGTTGATAAAAAAAATTCCAAAAAAGTTCTAATGTTATGGTATGAAAAGATAGACAATGGCATTTATCGTCCTTTGTACACTCTTGACATAGTGGATGACGTGGACATGACTTGCTTATGATAAAAGAGAAAGTAATATAATCCAACGAATTAGAAGAACAACTTGTTATAATCAGCCGACTACTTAATTTTCTTTAGACAAGTCTTAAAAATAAAATTTCAAACAACAACTAGTATTATTCATTCAAGAAATGGAGGGAGTAATTGGGTGGCCCGTTGTATTGTATTTACAAAAGACAAGACAGAGAAAGCACGAGAACCTATGTACTCACTCCATGATTATTAGACATCAAAAACATGGGCAGCAAAGCATAACAAGCATGGTATGGAAGATAAACCATACGCGTCCATAAGGGAGCGTGGAGATGCTAATTTATCTAACTACATTCTTCTTTAATTAATTAATTATAAAAAGATAACTATGTAGTTGCACTACCCATTGAGAAAAGATCAGTGTCATCACACACACACACACACACACACGCACTCTTTTGTTCCAGTAAACACACAGAAAAATAGAGCTTTTTCAAAGAGAAAAAACCATTTTTCAGAATAGAATCTCTTTCACTGCAGCTGCAGCTTTTCCCACATCTCTCTCTCCGCCTTTTCTCTTATTGCTTTCTCACCTCTTTTCTCAAGGTCAGGCTTTTTTTCTTTCACCACAATTTTTAATTAATCACAACACTCATCATTATTATTAATTTATTATATTTAATTATTTCATGCTAAAAACCTCAACAATTCAATGCGTGTGACTTTATTTTCCCCACTTCCACCCCCAACTCCAAATCTTAGCCGTTAAGTTTATTTACTCTCTCTCTCTCTCTCTCTATAGCATTATCTCCCAAATTTCTTCACTTTCTAAAGTAAGTTACAGATTTCACCCCTCTTGTTTATTTTTAGGATACTCAACTTATGTGTAATAATATGTTATGCATTTTTTGTGCTTATATGGAATAATGGGTTTGTTTTAATTTTCTTTCTTTTTGTTTTGTTTGATTTCCTTAAAATTCCATCAATTTTGTTTTGGTTGATTCAACTTTTAGTGTCCTTGATGTTGGTTTTTCAGTTTGGAGAATTAAGCTCAAGATTAATTTAAGGTTGATGTCATGTGGAGATCCATGTGTGAGGTGAGATCTGCTTCACAGTACAAGAGAATGAAAATCTATATACAAGTTCTAGTTGGATTCATTTTGATCTATGTGGTCCAGTTTTCACTTGCTGATACTAATCCAATTGATGGTAATGGTTCTCCTCCTTTCTTGTTTTCCTCATTTTCTATTTATAGTAATGCTTTGGGTTCATAAACTACCTACCTTTATTGCAAAACTTTGAAGTGTTGAATTTGTGGTTCTGTGCCTCTTTTGTTAAGTAATATGCTCAGATGTTTCTTTAAAGGATTACATAGTGGTTTGCGTTAGGACACCAAGAATATTATGTAGAAGGTTTAGAGCTAAGTGGTTTGCTGCTAACAAATAAACCACCGACATTTGCCAATAAGTAAAAAAAATATGCAACCGTGCTGTTCTGCTCATGCCTTACCTTGTACCTACTTTATTAAGGCCAAGTTTGGATTGGCTTCTAACTTGGAGCTTCTCAATTAAGTTAAGTTTATGGTTCCATACATAGAAGGTGTTTATGGAGAAGTTAAATGTGAAAGCCTCTGAAAAAAAACTGAGCTACAGTAGTTTTTAAAAACTCATACTTATACATTTAAAAAAAAATCATACTTAAACAACATTACTTTGATTATTTTTTAATGTGTTTGTGGAGAAGTTTATCTAGACAGACTGTGTTCTGCATTTGGATCAATGTGTTCAAAGGATACTGAACTGTGTGATTGTGTTTTGAAATGGAAGAGATGATTTATGAACTGCTGCTCGCAACATATTCTTGATTATTTTCATCTATCTGTGGTTTATTATAATGTGGCAGTTCTAAAATTTTGTAACTGTATCAGTTGCTGCAATTAATAAATTATATGCTGCATTGGGAAATCCTGTTCTTCCTGGGTGGGTTGCTAGCGCAGGAGACCCGTGTGGAGAAGCGTGGCAAGGCGTTCAATGTAACGGTTCACTCATACAACAAATGTATGTTGTCATTTTTTCTTGCTTCTTAATAGCAACTATATCTTACAAAGTAAATGATCGTCAGCACACTTATTGTTTGATGTATGACAGAAATCTGATTGGTGCAAATTTGGGAGGCGAACTGGGTGATAGCTTGGGAGAGTTCGTTTCTATCAAATCGATGTAAATGGAACTCTCTTCTCTCCGCTCTTGTTGGCTTGCATTCCTTGTATCTTTTAGTTCATGAATTTCAGTGGTCATCCTTCTTATATGTTTCTTCTGCTTTATTGATGTTTGCTTTTTGTTTTTCGAGCAGAGTTCTAAGCAACAATCACATTGGAGGAAGTATTCCATTAAGTTTGCCAGTAACCTTGCAAACTCTGTATGTGGTACCTACCTATGTGCAATACTATCTTCTTGTCATGAGCAGGAATCAAATTTGGTATCCCGAGATTTACAACACTCACACACGTTGCGCACCAACTGCTTGCTCTACACTCCTGTGCTATGTGTGTGAAAAATTGACAAGATGGTTTGTACTTTTGCAGTTTTCTTTCAGCTAACAATTTCACTGGAAGTATTCCAACCTCTTTATCCACACTGACAGAACTGACCGACATGTGAGTTGGTTGCTTCTTCTATATTTATATTCAATTCTAACAGTAGTTGATGTTAACTGTGATGCAAGTTTCTAAATGAGATTGAATCATCTCCTTTCAGGTCTCTTAATGATAATCTGTTAACTGGAGAAATACCAGATGCCTTTCAGTCTCTTACACAAGTGATCAATTTGTACGCCCTCAATCCTCATTTCAATTTATCTTTCACACACACACACACAATTGTACATTGTTGAATGAAACTCTTTCAGCTTCATTGTACATAAAAATAATTTGATAAGCTACAAACTGCTATGCAGAGATTTATCTAATAATAATTTGACAAGCTACAAACTGCTATGCAGAGATTTATCTAATAATAATTTGAGTGGGGAATTGCCTCCATCTGTAGAGAATTTGTCGGCTGTGACCACCTTGTGAGTACCGTTTCTTGATAAGGTGATTTGTATCTTTGTTATCTGTCAATCCATCTAACCTTTTCCTTGTTGCCAGAAATTTACAGAACAATAAACTGTCCGGGACACTCGATGTTTTGCAAGACCTTCCACTGAAAGAATTGTACTTCTCTTGACCATGTTTCATATAAATTTTGTAGTTTTGTCTGATTTAAATTTTGTTTCCCTTAGTTAATTTTTTAGATATAAGTCCATATAATTTTACTCATTTGGATTTTGCTCCCTCAGGGGCCAAGGCTTTAGTAACTGTTGGGTTTTTACCGTCCAACATTCAATTCCATAAAACATTGTGGGGCTTATTAGTTTCTATATCAATATCCATAAAAAAATAATGGGGACTAAAACTTAAATCGGGTTAAGCTACTGGGTTAATTTTTATTTTAACCTATTAGTAATACTTTCTAGAATTGATTTTTGTTATTATTATATATGGATTTTAGAGCATTTGGGAAATTGGAATTAATATTAGGATACGATACAATCTTTTTTGTTTTTCAATTACAGTCATTCTCTTTCTTAATACTTGCTTATTCTGTCTTGTTTGAACAGAAATGTTGAGAACAACCTATTTTCTGGATCAATACCTCAAAAGATGTTAAGCATCCCCGACTTCAGGTAAAAATCTTAAAACATGAAGTATTTGCTTCTTTATACATATGAGATGATTTCCCGAGTCAGAAGATTGTGAAGATGGAAACGGAACTTGGTCTTTCAGACTATATTTCCATGAAACATCTGCAATCCTGTTAATTCCAAATATGCGCAATGTTGCAATTAAGCAAATTATTTTTGCATTAGGCTTTATTTTCTGCACAATTTCTGTAGCACTGCAGTTCAAAAAAGCAACCAATTGTAATGTAAGATAACAGAAGTCTGAGTGATTTGAGAGATATGGTGAGTTGAGATGTTCTAAAGTTAGTGTGCATTTTGAAGAGATTTATATTTTTTATTTTTCAGTTTTATTTTTTCACTAGATAAATTTGCACTTAATAAATTTTTCGAACACTTTCTGATGAAGGACCTATGTATGATTGATAATATGATGTATAATAATGGTGCCTGGAATTTGTGTTTCTTTGACCTGTTAAATCAAATATTGTTGTTTTTCCTTTGCAATTTAAATGGAAAGGAAAGAGGAAAAACTATAGTGGTAAACATTAAGCTTCACTTACGAAGGTAGTCATTGGACTATTGGTGTATTAAAACCGAAAGCATAATAGTACAGCAGTTTACCATCATCATTATTTTTTCAGCTTCTTATATCTAAATTATAAAAATGTAGCTCTTATTCCCTATCAAAGTTTCCGCTATTGTCTGATTGTTTTTCTGATTTCTGTATCACATCAGAAATTTTAGCAACATATATCAATATTATTTGTAATTTTGGATTTTCAATAACTTATTGTAATATTTATATGCAGAAAAGATGGAAACCTATTTAACCTTGATGGTAATGCTACATTATCTCCGGCTCATCCACCTCATTCTCCAGTAACCACCGTGCCACCATCAGGAACTGTGGTTTCTGGGACACCGGCTTCTGGACGTGTACCTACTAAACATGCCGATGGACCAACTGCATCAAAACAATCAAGTTCCGGGAAATCGAAAAAAAACACCAAAAGAGTGGTTTGGATAACTATTTCTGGTGTATTGGGGTTTATTATCTTGGCACTAGGACTTGTTCTCTTTATTCCAAGATGTAGCAGAAGGGAACGGGTTGAAAGAACCTCCAAACCACATCGGCCTGGAGCATATGGAGGCGAACGAAAGAGTCCTTGGGATAATGGGGCTCTAGTCCAACCACCTAGTGAAAATGAGAAAGGCAAATTTACAATGTTTTTTGTTTTATAATTCCTTTTCTAACATTTAATTTTCCCTTGTAAGGATTTTACCAGTTTAATCATCGACCTTTCTAAATAAATTTTAATTTTTGAACAGTACCAAAAGTGGCTGTTACGAGGCCAAAAGAGAATCATCAAGCCAAGAAAGACGAACAAAGAATGGAAACACTGCCAAAGCTATTAAGTCATGAGATAGATATGAGTACACTAGATATACATTCAATGCCACCTCCACCTCCACCTCCACCTCCTGCTCCACCACTTGCTGCTGAGAAGGTGATAGTCGAGCCAACAACATTCCACGGAGGGGCTAACGTCAATCCTTTCAAAAGAAGCTCAATTCCTCCCACCTTCGCAAAATGTTTCACCATTGCATCCCTTCAACAGTATACAAATAGCTTTTCTCAAGATAATCTTATAGGGTTAGGCATGCTGGGGAGTGTATATAGGGCAGAGCTTCCGGATGGAAAGGTAAGATTGTTGCTTATCAGCTGCACTTGATTTTTATAGAATGACTGATGAAACAAAATGGCTTTATGTTTGTTTTCTCTGACCTCTGTCTACTTCATTGTTATGATATGTTTTCCTAAATTTTAATTAGCTTTAGGTGGCTGGTAATGATTACAATAATGTATTAATGTGATCTCTTGTGTAGTCTCTCAAAGTTCTTTTATCTTGAAATATGGTTTTTGTTTTCTAGTTGTATTTTCGTGAAGATCTTGGTTAAGAGTCTTACATTAGATGATATATGGTCTGAAAATGTGTTTATAAGTGGGAGGCGTCTTTTACCTTACATATCAATTTTGTAAAGGTTGAGTTAGGCCTACCTAAATTTTAAGAATCTTGAAAGGACATCCAATGGAAAATTATTTATTCATGATGATTCTGGTTAGCTGTTTGTCCTTGCTACCTTCTTCTGCTTTTTATATTTTGCCTAAACATTTTTTGAATGATATATTAATGAGAGATAAATGATTCTATTGCTATGTCATATGTTTAACTAGTGATGATATTTTTTAATCACTTCTTGATTCAAATTCTCCTATTTCTCTTTCCCTCTGCTCAAATAGTCTTCTAAATTTTATATGTACCAAGATTGATTCAAATCCCGACACCTACTCTTTCTGTATGAATTGTTAGATACTTGCTGTGAAGAAACTAGACAAGAGAGTTTCTGATCACCACGAAGATGATGAGTTTCTTGAATTGGTAAACAATATTGACAGAATTCGGCATGCAAATATTGTTGAGCTTATTGGGTATTGTGTAGAGCATGGGCAAAGGCTTCTGATCTACGAGTACTGCAGTAATGGGTCGATGTATGAAGCACTTCATTCAGATGATGAATTCAAAACAAGACTGTCTTGGAATGCTCGTATTCGGATAGCACTTGGGGCAGCCAGAGCCTTAGAGTAAGTCCAAATAACTACTGTCAATTTGACACTTAAGAAAAAATATTTGCCCTAGGTTATCGATTTGTAGCTTATAGTGTATTCAATTATTTTCATTTTCAGATGTAGTTTATCCTGCCTGAATTTTAGAGTATGCCTAGGTAGATTATTTCAAGCTGGAGATTTTTTTTGCTAAAAAGTTGGGATTAATAAATATTTACTAGAACTACTAAAACTTTTTGCAAGTTTGAATTGCTAAGAAAATAAAATAAAATATTTTACCAATAATGCATCATTATGTGGATCTTATTAGTCTAATACTTGGCTTTGGCCTCTGACTAGGTACTTGCATGAGCAATGTCAGCCACCTGTTATACACAGAAATTTCAAGTCTGCTAACATTCTCCTTGATGATGATCTATCCGTGCGTGTATCTGACTGTGGTTTGGCTCCATTAATAACTAAAGGTTCCGTACGTCAGGTAAGAGTATGAGATATTGTAAAAAAAAATGTCTGCATTATGAGGGAAACGGTACAAAAAGTTTTGCAAGAAAAAACATAGATGTGCTGTGGAGGAATATTAAAAATTCATTTTTGCACCAATGCTTTGAAAAGGAATTTTTCATCTTTACCTCATTCCACGATTTTTTTTTCTCCCTATACTCACATTCTTGCAATTTGTCTCTAACTGAATAGCACAACTCTTTTACTTCATGTTTAAGAGAGAGCATTAATTTCTTTTTAAAATTTATCTTTTCCTTTTGGTATTTCAACTAACTAGAATGAGAGCTCTAATTGATGAAAAGGGAATTAAAGTTAAATGAACTTTTACTTTCTTGAAACTACATATTCATCGCGTTTCTTAATCCTTGGGCGAGACCGTAAATGAGAATTATTTTGAAATGAAGGAAGTAATTGTCGGTGTAATTTGCATTGTAACAGTCTGATAACTTTCATACATTTTCAGCTCTCGGGACAGCTGCTAGCAGCTTATGGCTATGGTGCTCCAGAATTTGAATCAGGAATTTACACCTACCAGAGTGACGTGTACAGCTTTGGAGTGGTTATGTTAGAACTTTTGACAGGCCGTCAGTCCTATGACAGGTGAGACCCTTTAACAAAATTACCTCAGCATCTATTTTTCACTTTTCATTGACTTTAATTCATGTATCGTGTACATCTCGACCAGGACGCGTCCTCGAGGTGAACAGTTTCTTGTAAGATGGGCAATTCCTCAACTTCATGATATTGATGCATTATCGAGGATGGTTGATCCTTCTCTAAATGGAGCTTACCCTGCAAAATCGTTGTCAAATTTTGCCGACATTATTTCTAGATGTGTTCAGGTAACGCTATTTCCAGTCTGAACTTAAATTTCAGTTTTGTGTAGTTTACTAATTCCATGGTCTTGTTGTATATTAATCTAAATGCAGTCCGAGCCAGAATTTAGGCCAGCAATGTCTGAGGTTGTCTTGTACTTGCTAAATATGATAAGGAGGGAGTCTCAACAAAATGAATCAAATGAGAGATGAAAATGGTAATGATATTTGAATATATGCATGAATTGCAAGAAGATTTTACCTGCTATTTTTTCAGAATCTCAACTAGTGAAGACATGACATGCATGTTGTTCATAAACCTCAGAGGGTTTGTTACATTCAATGAAATACTAACCATCCAATATTCAAATGCCAAGTTCTGCAAGGAGGTTTGTCCAATCAGCTTCAGAGAATTGTAGGCACCAACACCCCTGTAGTTATTATTATTATTATTATTATATTTATATTTATATTATATAATTTAACGTGTGATCAATTTCACGGTTCATTAAACCATGCCATGTTGCTCTGGGAATTGGCCCATTTGTTTATTTGATGATTGTTCCATATTGATGGAATGTGATTCTGTAATGCATCCTATTTATTTTATTATGTTCATTCTTGGTGATGATGAAATGAAATTTTGATAATCCTTGTACCAATTTTCACATTCAAGCATTGTAATTCACATAACTCAATTCTATATTTCAGATCATTGCAAATTTGGCTGCACGTTTATACTTTAGTAGTATTGCATCAATTAACGTGACAAAATTTAGAAGTTAATGTATTTTTTTGTAAATATAAAGTTAGATTGAGGAGGCATTTATAAGCCTAAATTAATTTTCAGCTAAAGTTCCCTGTATATTTTAATAATTACATATTTTTGACACAATGTAAATAATTACATGAACAACACTATAAAAAACATTCACGTTAGGTTCAATGTCAACACATTATATAAAAGAAACAATAGTTTTTTAACATGCTATTTATTTTTGGAGAATGTGGATTTGTTATAGCGAAGGTCGAGTCAGGGAACTCCTACATATTATAATACTTGAACCCACCAGCACTAGAACTTACAAGTAGCAAAAGAAAAATAGTAAAGAAGAAGTAGTCCAATAATTCAAATGTAATTAACTTTAATCATAACTATTTTTAAAACCATACCTATGATAGACTTTGGTTTGTGGATTTAATATTTTTTACACAAAATTAAAATCTTGAAAATAAATAAAACGTTAGGCCCCGTTACTCGAACAAAGAAACAAATAGGCGAGAAGCACAGCAGCACCGTGAATTGACTGACTCTCATCTAACGATAACTAACTAACAAACATAACATGCATGAAAATTTTCCTCCCATCCGTTCCATCCATCCGTGATTTCTCTTCTCTTCTTCAGTTAGTTTTCATTCATTTCCATCCCATCCCATTCCGTTCCACAAAACAAAACAAAACAAAACACCGTTCATTGGGAAACAAACATAACAACAAACAAATCTCTTATTTCCTTCCTTCTCGATCAATTCCATTAATCTCATTTCTATCTTCATCAAAAATCATCCCGTATCCATTTTTGTTCTCTCTTAGTATTTTCCATTTTAGATCTCTCTAAATCTCCATCCCTCAAATCCCATGAGTAACTTCGAATCCAATCCCTTCGCCGAAGAAGAGGTTAATCCTTTCGCTGTAAGTTTCATTTCTTCCCTCTTTTGCATTGCAACTGCATTTTCTTTCTTTATTATGTCCTATTTGAGATCATTCAATTCAAATATTCCTAATGTTGCTAATTTATACAACAAGCTACATGCATGCTTCCTGTAGTTACCTGACCTAAGATTCATTTCGTACACTTTGTTCATGCATATAAGGTCTTTATACAATTTCATATTTTTAAATAAATATGTTTCATTCAGAATCATGCTCCCGTAATTATTCTCTCATTCATTCTCTGTTTCATTATTTACTCTTCGTTTTTTAATTCAAACATCATTAGTACCATTAAATCAATTGAACTAGATCATAAAAATTGATCATGGTTGGTGACCTTTGACAGTCATAATTCTTAAATCTTTTGCATTCTTATATAGTTTTGCTTTCTTACTTTTTAGTATTTAATATTTTTGCATTTTTGATTAATAATATTAGGATGCTCCTCCTAAAGGAAAAGCTTCAGGGAAACCAAATTATGGTGGAGGTGCATTCTACACTACTGTAAGCTCTCCCTCTCTCTCTTCATCTCACTTCTATTACTGTATCAATTTACTAGTTACAACACTTTATTTAATCATTTTGACAAGAGGAATGTTATTTAGACACAAAATTGAAACACCGTTCATGGGAACCTCATACAATACACATACTTGAGCTATTTGTAATCTCTACATGGATTGAGGAACGGTGTTCCATTGTTTATAATCTTAAACTGGGATAACATCTATATTATAGAACAAAAGAGTTGAAGTTTTAGTTTCTGTGAATTTCTCCCCACGGATTTAATTTAAATTTAAATTTAAATTGCTGGTATATTAATACTCTCTGATAGAGGTTGTAGACTTGACAGAAATGGCCTGTTAGTGCTTTATTAATTTAAATTCCTGGTATATTAGTTAGGGTTCTACTCTCTGAAGAAGCTGGGCTCTGGGGGTTGCAGGGGAAAACTCTTGTAATCTTTGTCATTCATTAAATAATACCACCACTAGTTCACTACAATATGTTTACTTTTCTCAGTCTCTTAAAAGCTCTTGCTTTTGATAGGCTCTTCTTCTGCTTTACTCTTTCAATTAAAAGATTCAAATTTTTCTACTTTTTGCATGGTTTGCATCTCTTTGATGCCTGTATCCATAAACTTTGTTATTTGTAAAGGTATATTGAAAAAAATATTATGCTGCCGTTTTCTGGGGCAGATATCTTCTTTTTCATTCATTCATTACCTTTCTACTTATTTTACCCCTTAAATTTACAGAACCCAGGAAGTGTTTCCTCTGCAACCTCAAAGCTCTCACCACTTCCTCACGAGCCTCATGATCGTGGGGCAACAACTGTTGATATCCCTCTTGAAATGCCACAGGTAGACTGGATTATGAAAAAGTTCAAGCGAATGTCAAAATTATGATGACAAAAGTTTAATTACATTTTTTTATAACTTTAGGACCTCAAAGCAAAGGAGAAGGAACTTCAAGCTAGAGAGGCTGAATTGAAAAGAAGGGAACAGGTAATTCATCCTGATCTCTTTTATTAAGTTAGTAACTTGTTTTGTAAGATTCAATATAATAGATTTTTATTTTATGTAGTTTCCTATTTATAATAATGATTCTATCAATTATAAGTAAATAAATACTAGGGACTTCTTCGGTAGGAAGGGCGGCTTGTGTTGTTTCTTCAACACATGGCCACTTGTTCTTTTTCTTCATTACAAATTAATATCAGTTCATTGGTAATACTTTAGCTCAGCTTTTAGTTTATGACCATAAAAAGCAGTCATATCATACCTTCAATTCAAAACAGTTCACTTTGTTCATGCTATTTGAGTTATCTTGGCTACTGTGTATATAAATCTTTTGTATTAATTAGGTAACTAACGATCTCGTGATGTTTTGCAGGAACTAAAAAGAAAAGAAGATGCTATAGCTCGAGGTATTTTAAGTTCATCTATACTTATAGAAGCCAACAGGAATAATGCCTTCATTTTAGTGGTTTACATTTTTGTTTTGCAGCTGGAATAGTTATAGAGGAAAAAAATTGGCCACCTTTTTTCCCTCTTATTCATCATGACATTGCAAATGAAATACCAATACATCTTCAAACAATCCAGTATGTTGCGTTTACAACATGGTTGGGTATGTCGAAGCCTCTTTTTTTGTTATAGGGTTGTGTTTATGTGACAACTAACTTTTTGTTTTCTGATATTTGGTCAAAAAGACAGTTTCACAGTCTTCTTGTATTCACAATTTTCATATATATGCTCAAAACCATTACTGAAATTAGAAATTATTTGAAAAAAGTACTCGATCCTTTTGCTTCATGTGTCTTAATAGTTTAGTATCTTTCTCATAAGCTATACTTGTTATATGCTAGTATAAAATGCCTATACACATTAGTATTTTAAAGTCCTTACTTTTCAACTATTTAAAATCATTGCTGCTTTTGCTTTTCTGATGTAAGATCTTACTTAAAAAGTGAAAGTAAATCTAAATACATGCACATGGACATATAGGCACTCCCATGACAATGTTTTATGGCTATATGAGATATCATGCTCTATGTACATTAGCAATTCACTATTAGATAAAAATAGACATTTCTATGCAAATTTCCACTTCCGCTGCTAAATAGAAGTACTACTCCTCAGTTTCTGCAATAAATAATTGAAATTAGGAAGCAACCATTATCTCATTGATGTCAATTTCAAGATATTTATAAATATTGCTGAAAGAAAATCTGATATATTGTATGCTACAAGGGGTTTCATTTTGATAAGTAGTTTGTTCATTAAATTCATCCTTTTATTTGTGAATTGTGACTCTGTAATTTATTTCTTATCATATTTTGTTTTATTAGGTTTATGTTGATTTTTTTGGTAATCAAAAGAATTTTTTAAAGAAATGAGATTAAACATTCATTACAAGTTGCACTAAGAATAGCCAAATGAAAAGTATAATATACAAGATAGATGAACATGATAACTACCTAGTACAGCACCAAAAACACCCCGTTCTATGAATGTTGCAGAACATATCAAAGACACTGTCACTCTGTATAATCTATATCATCAAAAACTACTATAAATGATGCTGCTTCTTGTCTATCATATACTAAAACCTTCTGCACCAACATAAAATCAAAATACTCCGTGCCCTTCTGTTGAACTTATGAACTTTAATTATTGTGTGTCTTACTTATGAACTCCATAACAATCTACAGGTTTGATTTTCTGCCTTTCATGGAATATTGCGGCTGTTACAGTAGCATGGATCAAAGGAGAAGGTTTGTGTTATATCTTACCATCATTACAGTAGGCGTGCTGCCAGGTTGTTGCTCACATCATTTATTTTACCTTGTAGGTCTGTCAATATGGTTTCTTGCTATCATATACTTCATTTCCGGTGTACCAGGATCCTATGCGATGTGGTATCGCCCTCTTTATCGTGCTACCAGGTAGTTTTCAATCTGATCAAATTCAATTTTACTGATTTTGGCATGTTTTTGTTTCATAAATCTGTGCCACTTCCTGTTACAGGACGGACAGTGCTCTAAAGTTTGGCTGGTTTTTCTTATGTTACTCGGCAAGTTTTATATTTATTTTTACAAGCAATGGCCATTCATTCTCTGCTTATTTTGTTAAGTGCTCTTATTTATTTTTTTCTCATTTTCTCCAAGCAGTTCCACATTCTCTTTTGCGTTTTGGCTGCAGTTGCACCTCCAATTATCTTCAAAGGAAAATCTCTTGCGTGAGTTCTCTTCTAATCTTTACATGCCTTTTATTTTATCTAACCCTAGGACCTTTTTCCTACCCACTAGTACATGAATTTGATTTCGAAATAAACAATTTGACTATATAAGACCTTTTTCCTACCCACTAGCACATGAATATTTGCTTTTGGAAATAATTTACCCCGCGTGATTTTTTGTCCACTGCACTTAATGATCATCTCTCTATTTTATTTGTGTTGGAGTGAAGAGTAGACATGTCCATCATCATGATACAATTTAGATCAGTTATACTATAGCAATAATTTTTCTTTCTAGTTGTGCTTGTCACTCAATTAATGGTTATGTTGTGAACAGAGGTGTTCTGCCTGCAATTGAGATACTAGCCTACAATCCATTGGTTGGGGTATGTTCCAACTTCTAAATGAGCTTTTGTTTTTATTTTTATTTTTTAGCCTAATTTGCACTGACTTCTTCATAAAGAGTCATCGAAAAATATTCGGATATCATTTTGTTCCAGAAGGAAGTTTTATTTTCATGCCATGTCATAGTTATATTTGTAAATAATATTAATTGTAATACTTGTGCTGAACCACAGATACTCTACTTTATTGGGTTTGGTTTTTTCGCCGTTGAATCACTGCTGAGCATCTGGGTTATTCAGGTTATTTTATAATTGAGCGTAAATATATATTCTCTTGCATCTACTTGTACTTTTTTGTTTGATGGTTGAATTATTTATATTTGCAGCAAGTATACATGTACTTCCGCGGCAGTGGGAAGGCTGCTCAGATGAAACGTGAAGCTGCAAGGGGGGCCATGATGACAGCCTTATGAGATTATGAAAGACGGGTGTGATAAAATGTTGAAAATGGCACATGCAAATGTTTTCCCTATGGTTATACACAAAATTCTTCTTCCTCGTTTACCACTTCTTTCACCTTTTGCGGCTTGCATAAGACTTGGACGTTTATTCCTTAGGTTTTACTGGCCTAGGATTTGACTCAAACTGGAAGATTTAAGACAGAAACTGTAGTTGTTCATACATAGGCTAATGTTTTTTTAGACGATTCCTTGATCTTGTATAACTTGTTTCATAGAATATTGTTTGTAATTGTATTTAATATTAACAATTACGGTTCTAATTTTAAATGTTACTGCAGAGACGCCATGGACAGTGAGGATCGGCCAATGGCCATCTCCTGTTACAGGACGTTCAAAGACAATTAGATGCTCACAATAGTTTAGGCATATGGTGATGACTAGTATGAAATAAATAACAACAATGATACACACAGCATTATAATTTTCATAACACCACATTTTATTTTATCTATTTTTTTCTTCCTACTATATTGTCAATCTATCATATATATATATATATATATATATTACATCACTTACTTCTTCAACCTATCTATACACCTAATTGGAGTGTACACCAAACTTTTTTCAATAAATAGTTCACATTGATGGAGAAACATGAGATAAAAATAGATAACTATTTTGGTCCTTAAATATGTGAGATAATGTTATTATAGCATTTGAATTAATGAATTAAAATTACAATAATATAATTAAGTATGTACTCTTATGTTAGTAATTTATTAGATCAAACTAATTAATGAAAGACAAATTTGAATATTGGACTAACTAATTATATGCGCCTTTAAAGAATTGATAAACAAAATACACATTTCAAAAACTATAATGATAATGTCTAACATTTCAAAATCAAAATAATTTTTTACTCAACAAAATTTGGTAAGTAAAAAAATAATGTAGCTAAGATAACTAAATACAATGAAATGAATGGTATTACGATTTTGTCTAATGTGCAGAAATAAAATAAATAAGATAGATAAACAAATTTATTTTTCACATTAAGTTCCATCACATTTAATTGGTTTAGATTTTAACATGTAGTTTGACATAATCATTACTCATTAGTTTGGTTATTCTCCGTAACCCTACGGAGAAAAGGCAAGTTGGCAAGCTAAAAATGAATACTATGGACAAGGACCTACCAAACCAACTGCCACCAACTTATTAATCAGGTCCTACACAATCCTTATCTCATTTATTAGACCTCCTCTTTTGACCTCCACTTGTCACGACTTCTATCCTTCAAAATATCTTGACGGTCACAGATCCATAAAAAGAAACCCTCTTAAGAGGTTCCGACTTTAACCACACTACTATAAGGTACGGGAAATTTCATCAAATTCACACCTTCATTACTAATTAACATTATGAGCCTCAACTAACTTATGCCTATCTTCCATTTTGTATTTATTCATTCATATATTATACACACATTAGCTCCTTTAATTTTCTACTATCAGATTTTGTTATTATCTTAAAAACTAGAAAACGACACCGGATTGAGAAACAAGAGAAGAATGGTGTGCTTTTGTTTTCTGGTGGACCAGAGGCGGAAGATGCAGCGGAGTAAGCCGGCGGCGGGGATCTGTTCACGGTGCGGCGGTGGTGTAAGCGTGGCGGATATGAAGACGGCAACAAGGTTTTGCTATGTCCCGTTTTATTGGAAAACATGGAGAGCCATTGTTTGCACTTTTTGTGGAGCTGTTCTTCGTTCTTACAACCACTAGTAGAAAATCTAGATCAATAAGATTAATTAATTTATCTACCATTATCATTGGTAGATAAGGTTAGTAATGGTAGCTACTTTGCTGCTTTTTTTTTGTTAGTGCTAATACATGCATATTGAATAATCCATCACAATGATATCTCCATGTTCCAACTTCCATCTCTTTCTATATTTTTATTTTATTATATACTATGTTCGTTATAGATAGAGATTTTTAAAAAATTTCAATTTTGTGTTTTTCCACAGTAATGAAAATCACTTTTTAAAAAGAAAATCAATCTATAAAAATTCATTCAAATTTTTATATAATTTTCAAAAATTATAAGAAACAGATAAATAATACGTATTCACTTTTAAATATGTTTCTCTCTTTTCAGCTAACTTCTAAACAAATCGTATTTTATGAATAAATAAATAATGTGATGTGATATTAGACCGTCCATCCCCTGTTTCAGATGTGTGAAATACATTTCAGCAGATGAGATTATTGGACGCCTCATTTCAGTGCTCTAGTTCTTTTAATTTCTTATCAAACTTTTAATCAAACACAAGTTACTGTTGATACACATTAAAAAAACATGGTTCCTGCAATTCCAATAAAAAGATAATATAGAGATTTTATTATTAAATTAAAAAATATATTAATTTTTTTTTATATTTCATTTTAAATAATATTTAGAATTATTGATTATTTATAAAAACATCCATTGTCTCGGGATCAGCAATTACCCAACCCCATAAAAAATTCAAGTTGAGAAAGGCACGTTAATGAAGAATTTCCCCCTTTCCCCTTCCTTTGGGGAAATACATTACGCCCTCTCCACCAACCCGATGGCAACAACTGCATTGCAACATTAATCTAAGAATTAATTGCACTTTTCATCCATTCTATTTACCTGAGATAAAAAAGGAAAAAGAAAAGGGGACACAGAAAAATACTACACTATCCAGTCTTTTTTCTATTTGACACCAATCAAACTTGTTTGAATTTTAATATCCAACGTATTTGACTAACTCACTTTTTAAATAAGCCAAAACCAAGTCTTGATCATGATTTCACATCAAACATTCAAAATCCATTCTCCTCGAATTAATTAACGCACTACAATTAATAATTAATATTAAGAACTATAATATTCATATCACTTTTTTTTTAACAAACTTAACAAATTTGTTGAGGGGAAGGAGAGAAAGATCATAAAAAAAAAAATTATTTAGCAACTTGAATTTGAGTAAGCCTCGTTGGCCGTGCCGATCTTCAACCGAAATATTTGAATAGCCGAAATTTCAAAAATTTAATAAATAAATAAAAAATATAATATTATATTACATATAAGAATCGTAAGTTGTAAATATTAAAAAAATATATTGGATAAAGGTATTAAATTAAATTTTGGTTTATATTTTTAATAACTAAAAATTAGTTGGAATTTAGATTGGAAATTTTATTTTATTTTATAATTATAGTAGTTGTTTTTGTAATTATTTTATAAATTATTCCCTCGAGTTATTTTATAATAGACATCTGAATTATAATTTGGTCTAGGTCCTCTAGAGTTGTCTTAAAGATTTTGGAGGACTCTTTTAATCTTAATAATAGAGCTTAATAAAAAAAAATTACAATTTTAATAATTAAAAAAATTGGTAAAATAAATTTTAGTCATATACACATATCAATCTACATGATGCAATAAGTATCTACACGTATCATTCTATAGGATACAATCTACATGTCATTTGATTAAGTTAATTCGTGTAACAAGAAAATATACATATATAACACGTTACCTTCACATATTAAACTAAAACATACATCTCGACAATTATAACTCAACAATCACAATTTAACTCAAAAAAACAATTCTACTCATAAAATACACCGATTATAGATCTCAAAATTACAACAACATACATCAAAATATCTATATTAATTAGCATATTTATTAACATATGTCATGTCATATCATATCTAGTTGAAATTTATCACTGATTAGCATATATTAAACCACAATTATCATATAGACTTATATAAATTGTTCTCACAACTTTGTCACAATTAATAATTATTCATTTTTTAATTTTTTTAATATAAATATTTTTGTTTTACAAAATTTAACTACTTCCATACATTCAATCAAATTCATATGTAAAAGTTTCCTCCAAATGATATATATTATATCACAAATTTATATTCGACTTTGAGAACGCCATTCTATATTCATCTCCACAAATATAGAGGAATGTCTAATAAAATTAGAAAAGTAATTTTAGAATTTAGGTACATATAAATATCAATTTTTGGATAATTGTGATTTGCACAACATCGAATAGCTATCCTGATTTGATCCATAAAATATATAAAATAAATTAATTTTTTACTGACAAAATTATAATTCAAATGTCTTTTATAAATAAAGTAAAAATAGGAGTATTTATTTAAAAATTATTGGTAACTTTAGATTCACAAGTAAAATATATCATATAAATAAAGCAAAATTAGTAATATTTTTTTAAAAATTATTCAAAACGTTGGGTGATCGTAGCCAACCCTATGTCATAAAGAAGCTCCAGAAATGCTCTTTAGCGAAATTTTGAATACACTCATTGAGGACGAAAGTTTCAACTGTCTATTTTATTATGTTTTCAAAGATAATCGTCTTCTTTTTTAAAATGAATTTTTGTTCCTTCAAATATTACATTTGTTGTTGAGTGTAAAAGTTTTTTTGCAGTCAATCAATCATCTTATCATTGAAAATTTTTACTTTAAATATAATTACTTTTAAAGCTAAACATATGAGTTATTGTGATTTATTGACAGTATAAAATAGTATACATCGACAATGTGTATAAATTAATCTCTTAAACATATTGTTGTGACATAATATAAACTGTTTATATTTATCTACCTCGTCAAACAACAAAGTAATACATACATTCAAAAAATAACAAAAACATTTTTTAAAATTAAAAAATTTAGAACGATGAAGTAAAAAAATAGATATTTTTATAATTTATTTTAACTTCATAAAATTGTTTTTAATGTATTATTTGAATGTTTGACGAGGTGAGCAAATATAAATATACATTTATTTTTTCACGCGAGCATATTTAATATAATAATATTTAAAAATATGTTATATCACCCTTTTAGAATCAAATATACTTCAAGACAAGTAGTCCAAAATTGAAATGGCTGTGAAATTAGTAGAACTATAAAGTTTGAATTTACAAAAAAAAAAAAAAAAAACTATTTTTATGATTGTAATAAAATAGATGACAAATACTACAGTTAAATTTTAATACAACAAATCTATCGGCCAAAATGCAAAAAGTGCAAATTTATGTGAACGTGATAAAATGTATGGGATGTATCTGTGTACATGGGTACGAGTCGATCCGATAACGTGATCACTCAATCCAATCTAATTTTTTCACTTTTGGGTATGACTCGACTCAACTGGTTGAAATCCGCTTGTAGCTGGTTCGAGTAATGGGTTCAACAATTTGAACTCGTCGACCCGACCCGATAACTAATTATATATATTTTTTAAATGAAGATTTTACCCCATACCCCCTAAATTTTACTTTTACCCCTCACCCCCCACAAATGCAATGAAATGACCTTTTTGCCCTCGTATAACTCATAAAATTTGAAATTTTTCACCATTCCATCATCATTTGACATTTTCGGTAAAAAGTGAGTGATTATTTTCATACTCTACCGGAAAACTTTTTTCAATTTTTTCAGTAGTTATCCCAAACTCTAAAATTTTTAAAAAATAAATAAAAATTTTGTCTATACCGGAAAACTTCTTTACAAGTTTTTCGATAGTATTAATTTTTACGCTTTTGTACCAAAATTTTTAAAAAAAATTTCCGGTACACACCTTTTTACTCTTCTGTACCGAAAAATACACATGTCTATTCCGGAAAATTGTTTCAAAGTTTTCTGGTAGTTATCCTAAACCCTAAAATTTATTATAAAAAAAATATTAATTTTTACGCTTTTGTATCGCAAAATTTTTTAAAAGACTTTCGATACACATTTTTTTTACTTTTCTGTACCGGAAAACTTTAAAAAAGTTTTCCGATAAAAACCTTGTGTACCGAAAAAATTTTTAACATGTTTTCCGGTAACTTCCGGAAAACTTTATTTTTTGTCTGGAAAAATCTTTGAATAGTGAAAAAAAGTGAATTTGAGTTGTTAAAATAGTAAAAAAAATCAAGGGTATATTTGGCATTTTAAAAAATTTGTAGGGTATAGGTACAAATGTGGGGGTATGGGGTAAATTTTCCTTTAAAAATTTTATTTGCAGCCCAACAGTGCAATAGAGTTTCATTACTCTTCTTCTTCAAATTTTCAGCGGTCACCATCCAGACTTCCTGAAGCCTTTTTAAATATTATTCATTTGAGTTAAATACTATATTTATGAGAAAAAAAATGATACTTATGCTTATGATGAATTTAGTTTAAATTTTTTACATTTAAATCTATTAAGCACTTCTTTTTAGTATTTTATTTAAAAATAGTAAGTATTCTAAAAATAAACAAATGAAACACTCTTAAAAAAATATATGATAGCTAAATGGCGGAGCTTCTTTGGGACATAGGGTGGCCATGACCACCCAAAAAATTCTCAACAATTTTTTTAAAAATACTATTTTTTTATATTTTGTTTGTAAAAACGTTTAGGTTATAACTTGTTAAATAAAAATTGATACATAACAAATAAGCCTTAATTCTTGTTCAAATCATTCACATAGGTTATCCAAAATTTTATATTTATACTTTATGTCTAAAATTTATATTAAAAATTTTTGAAAAATGAATAGTTATTAATTGTGACAAGATTGTGAAAACTAAATTATATAAGTTTATAGAATAATTGTGGTTTGTCTAATTTGATATATATTAATCGGATTGTGATGAATTTTGATTAAACCTGACATTACATGTGTTAATAGATGTGTTAATTAATATAGTTACTGTGGTGTATGTTTTTGTAATTTTGGGTTCTATAATTGGTGTATTTCATGAGTTGAATTATTTTTATAAGTTGAACTGTGATTGTTGAGTTATTATTGTCGAAATCTATGTGTGAGTGCACATTTTCTTGTTATATTTTTTTAATTATTAAAATTGCACATTTTTTATCAGGCTCAGTTTTTAATATTATAATAGAGCCTCCAAAATTTTAAGACAACCTGAACCAAATAAATCAATTTTGTATAACAAATTATAATTTAGATGTCAATTATTAAAAAACTGAAGGGAATAATTTATAAAAAAAATTACAAAAACAACTACTATACTTATAAAATAAAATAAAATTTTCAACCTAAATTCCAACTAATTTTTAATTATTAAAAATGTCAACCAAAATTGGTTTACTACACTTATTCAATATATTTTTGTAAATTGACGACTTAAAATTCTTATATACAATACAATATCATACTTTTTATTTATTTAGTAAACTAAAATGGTTGGTGGGTTGTGTGTAATGATGAAAATAATGTATTTGAAGATGATTGAATATACTATTGGCTTTACCTATGTGTTTGAAGCTTGTTGATTTTATTTATGTATTTGAAGATTGTTGGATTTATTTATTTTTGTTAGATGTTGTTGGCTTTTTTAAAGAATTGAATGATGTGATTGAAATTTTATAGTTTTTGAGACATTCAAGTATAAATATATTTTCATTCAATTAAATTGTTATTGTTGTTACTTTATGTTTTCCCGTATAATAAAAAACATGTTATTATTTATGTGTAATCCTCCAACCCAACTCGTTCTTGATCGGATCGTTTCGGGTTAAATGAAAAAAATACAGATTTAGAACTCAACCCAACTCAAAGATAATCGATCGATTCAAGTATCGAATTTTTTCAAAATCGACCCAACCCTTGTACGCCTCTACTCTTATGCATTCTTAGCTAAAAAATCTTGTCGTTCCAAAAAAATGAAAGGATTGAAAAAAAAAAGAATTTAGTGGAGAAAAAAAGTTGAATAAATGAAATTGTATAAAAAAAGATAGAATATTTTTAAAATTTTAATTGAATTGAAATTTTTTGATATTATTAAGTCAGATGTTTTGTTTGGGTTTGAAGATGAAATCTCACAAATATATACTCCCTCAGTTCCTTATTATAAACAAAAAATCCAACTTTTGTTTTTTGTTACTTATTATAAGCAATTTTAACTATCTTTTTAATTTTTAATTTTATCATTTCTTTAATACACTTCATTAAATTTTTATAACAATTTTCTATACATTGATCGAATAATTCAAGAAAAAATTTCAAGTTGTCTACCTATAGATAAAGGGTGGTGAGTGAAAAAGTCACAAAAAACTAATAAGGATATTTTTGTAATATATAAATATACACATTTTTTTTATTAAATCAAAAAAACTATTAAATTTATCTAAATTCCTTAAAAATCATGCAATTGATTAAATTTTTTTATAATAAAAAAGAGGGAGTATAAATTTATAATAATATTTATTATTCCTTTTACAAGACAAAAAGTAGATAATTAATAAAATACAGAGATTGAAACAGAGATAATATTAATACACAAAATTGAGGATAAATTTGTCTAAAATACTATTTCACATTTTCCAATATTATCATTCTATAGGTACTTTGTTGTTAAATTTTCATATTTTTCAATGTTTTATTGTTAGTTTTTCATGTCTTTCAACACTAGTTATCTCTCTTTTTCATTTTC
Organism: Cicer cuneatum; assembly: GCA_037974295.1. Lineage (NCBI taxonomy): Eukaryota > Viridiplantae > Streptophyta > Magnoliopsida > Fabales > Fabaceae > Cicer > Cicer cuneatum. The sequence continues at coordinate 63,683,472 of JBBPBO010001984.1, read as the reverse complement.
ACTTTTCTCTCTTGAATTCAGAGACCATATTTAATTGATTAATCAAATATATAATTGTTTTGTGTACAATTATTACAATAGATTATAATTTATGTTTTCTCTTTAATAAATTATCAACAAAAATAATATATGAAAAGTTAATGTATTTGGTTAAAAATTAACATGAGATATATAAATTTTTCATCTACTATTTTTGTTCATATTTGATTCGACAATAATATATCATAAAAGTTGTTCATTATGAGACAATTCTTTTACAAATAAGTCATTTATTATGATATGAATATAATATTACACTATAAAATATTTGGAAGATCAATATAATATTTCTATTTGAGTAAATAGCAATTTTAAATTCAGGATAAGAATATAATATTCCTATTCGAGTAAATAGATATTTTATATTTGGGATGTATGAGACGTTATTCCAATAATATTTAAATGTATCAAAATTACAAAAACTAAATTTTGTCTAAAATATTATTTCACATTTTTCAATATTATCACTCTCTATGCTTTATTGTTAATTTTTCATTATTTCCAATGCTTTATTGTTAATTTTGCATGTTTTCCAACACCAGTTATCTCTATTTTTCATTTTCACTTTTCTCTCTCTTGAATTCAGAAATTCTATTTAATTGATTAATCAAACGTATAATTGTTTTGTGTATAATTATTACAATAAATTATAATTTACATTTTCTCTTGAATAAATTATAAACGAAATAAATAAATGAAAAGTTATTGTATTTGATTAAAAATTAACATCACATAGATAAATTTTTCGTCTACGATTTTTGTTCATATTATATTCGAAAGTAATATATTGTAACTTCTCACTCACTTTTTCTTTCTTTTTTATTGATCAATGATATAAATGTCAATTTAAATTAATTTTACATCAACAACCAATAAGAATCAAGTTTTTTTTTATGTATTAAAAGAATTAAAAAATTTACAGTTATTTTTAAAAACTGTTTTATAATGTTTTAAAAATTATAAAATTTGTTAATTTTGAAACAATTATTTTACAAGTAAGTCATTTATTGTGAGACGAATATAATATTAGACTATAAGATATTTGGAAAAAGAACATAATATTTCTATTTGAGTAAATAGCTATTTTGAATTCGGGATGTATGAGACATTATTCCAATAATATTTAAATGTATAAAAATTACAAAAACTAAATTTTGTCTAAAATATTATTTCATATTTTTCAATATTATCACTTTCTGTGCTTTATTGTTAATTTTTCATGTTTTCCAACACTATTATCTCTCTTTTTCATTTTCACTTTTCTCTCTCTTGAATTTAGATACCCTATTTAATTGATTAATCAAACATATAATTGTTTTGTGTATAATTATTATAATAAATTATAATTAACATTTTCTATTGAATAAGTTATAAACAAAAATAATAAATCAAAAGTTAATGAATTTGATTAAAAATTTACATCACAAATATAAATTTTTCTTCTACCATTTTTGTTCATATTGTATTCGAAAGTAATTTATTGTAATTTCTGACTCACTTTTTTTAATCTTTTTTATTGATCAATGATATAAATGTCAATTTAAATTAATTTTACATCAACAACTTTAGAATCAAGTTGTTTTATTATTAAAAGAATTAAGTTTTGTACAGTTATTTTTCAAAAACTGTTTTATAATGATTTAAAAATTATAAAAGCTGTTCATTTTGGAATAATTCTTTTACAAATAAGTCATTTATTATTAGACGAATATATTATTAGACTATAAGATATTTCGAAAAAGAACATAATACTTCTATTTAAGTAAAGAGCTATTTTGAATTCGGGATGTATGACCACATTATTACAATAATATTTAAATGTATCAAAATTACAAAAACTAAAATTTGTCTAAAATATTATTTCACATTTTTCAATATTATCACTCTCTCTGCTTTATTGTTAATTTTTCATATTTTCCGATACCAATTATTTCTCTTTTTAATTTTCACTTTTTTCTCTCTTGAATTCTGATACCCTATTTAATTGATCAATCAAATATATAATTGTTTTGAGTCTAATTATTACAATAAATTATAATTTACATTTTCTCTTGAATAAATTATAAACAAAAATAATAAATGAAAAGTTAATGTATATGATTAAAAATTAACATCAGATATATATAAATTATTCGTCTACCATTTTTGTTCATACTGTATTTGAAAGTAATATATTGTAATTTCTGACTCACTTTTTTTTTCTTTTTTAATGATCAATGATATAAATGTCAATTTAAATTAATTTTACATCAAGAATCAATTAGAATCAATTTTTTTATCTTTGTTAAAAGGATTAAGTTTTTTTACAGTTAATTTTAACAAACTGTTTTATAATGTTTTAAAAATTAAAAAAGTTGTTTATTTTGAGTCAATACTTTTACAATTAAGTCATTTATTGTGAGACAAATATAATATTAATCTATAAGATATTTGGAAGAAGAACATAATATTTCTATTTAAGTAATAGCCATTAAGAATTTAGGATGTATAAGACGTTATTCCAATAATATTTAAATGTATCAAAATTACAAAAACAAAATTTTGTCTAAAATATTATTTCACATTTTTCAATATTATCACTCTCTCTGGTTTATTGTTAATTTTTCCTTATCTCTCTTTTTCATTTTCACTTTTCTCTCTCTTTTTCATTTTCACTTTTCTCTCTCTTTTATTCACATACCCGGTTTAATTAATTAATCAAATATATAATTGCTTTGTGGATAATTATTGTAATAAATTATAATTTACACTTTCTCTTGAATAAATTATAAGCAAAAATTATAAATGAAAAATTAATGTGTTTATTTAAAAATTAACATCATATATATAAATTTTTCGTCTACCATTTTCTTTCATACTGTATTCAAAAGTATTATATTGTAATTTATAACTCACTTTTTTTTCTTATTTTTTAATGATCAACGATCTAAATATCAATTTAAATTAATTTTACATCAACAACAAATTAGTATCAAGTTTTTTGTTTTTTACTAAAAGAATTAAGTTTTTTAGAGTTATTTTTAAAAACTATTTTATAATGTTTAAAAAATTATAAAAGTTGTTCAATCTGAGACAATTCTTTTACAAATAAGTCATTTATCGTGAGACAAATATAATATTAGACTATAAGATATTTGGAAGAAGAACATAATATTTCTATTTGAGTAAATAGCTATTTTGAATTCGAGATGTATGAGATGTTATTTCAATAATATTTAAATGTATCAAAATTGCAAAAACTAAATTTTGTCTAAAATATTATTACACATTTTTCAATATTATCACTCTCTCTACTTTATTGTTAATTTTTCATGTTTTCCAATGCTTTATTCTTAATTTTTCATGTTTTCCGACACTAATTATCTCTCCTTTTCATTTTCACTTTTATCTCTATTGAATTCAGATACTCTATTTAATTAATTAATCAAATATATAATTGTTTTGTGTATAATTATTACAATAAATTATAATTTACATTTTCTCCCGAATAAATTATAAACAAAAATAACAAATGAAAAGTTAATATATTTGATTAAAAATTAACATTAGATATATAAATTTTTTGTCTACCATTTTTGTTCATGTTGTATTCTAAAGTAATATATTGTAATTTCTCACTCCTTTTTTTATTTTTTATTTATCAACAATATAAAGGTCAATATAAATTAATTTTACCTCAACAACAAATTAGTATCAAGTTTTTTGTTTTTTTTATTAAAAGAATTATGTTTTTTTATAGTTATTTTTTAAAAC